>JARK01001431.1:90656-119511 GCA_000688135.1 Ancylostoma ceylanicum | reverse complement strand
CCTTGCATAGAAGAACCCCCCCTCCCACCACTGTCTGCGTCCGCCACTGACAAAGGGGTGAATGTTTAGAAAGCAATCTATAATCACTATTTTCTCCATTTTAATGGAGAAAAAAAATCCGTTGGGAAGGATTATGGAACAGTAGCTCCACTGGTAAAATAAGCCACGCCCCTGAGCATTTCTGACAAAAACTGGCACCACTTTCCCCATAGCAAACGTTGAACTAGAAGCACTACACCAAAAGTTGACGAGCGCGTATACGACCATCAGGTGGTGAGTACGTGAGTGAGTCGCGGCGACTCAGCGCCGCGGGAAAAAAACCCGTGCTAGCCTAGCCGACCGCGTCAAAATCCAAATTGAATAATCGAATTCAATTGGAACTATTTGAATAGCAGGCGCTTTTTCCTGGCGATAGCGGAGTGCGTGCGCATGTGCACATGTCCAAACGTGTTCCACGAGAATGTTACGAAACGCGCACGACGAACGACGGCGCAAACTGCACTAAAGTACTGTCGTTTCATAAGATTTATGGAATAGATGGGTCGCTATCCATCTAATCAATACCTATAGCCAACATACAACCAAAAAAGGAATGAACAGAAGAGTTCGTAGCGCAGCCAAATATGGCGACGTATTAGCCGCGCACGAACGCAGGAAATGCGAGAGATTTCACCGGATGGACAGCACCGCCACCGCCGCCGCCGCGGCCTCAACCAGACGCGGCCACAACAGCTCCGCAGCAGCAGGTTTGCGTTGCGGGCCGCATAAAAAACCTATTGCCTGTCCATAGAAAATGTCAGCGATACGCGGAAAACATCCATGGATGCAGATGAACTCGTACTGTACGCGCGCGCGCGGCTCGCTATATAATCGAGCAAGGACTGGAGACCGGGGAAAGTAAAGAATGAAAGGGGAAAGAATGCCTGAAGTGGGTAAAAGAAAAAAGTGCAACAACAAGGAGGAAACTATACCATTAAAATATTAGGTCGTCAAGTATGAAATGTCTGATTTTGAATGAGACAGTTTCGGGTAATGTTTCTCCAACAAGATTGGGTACGAGCAATCCAATATGCCCCTATGCTACCGGCACAGCCTTGCCATCTTACCGGTAGCATGGTTGCGCTAACGGCTTGGAAGCCAGGGAAGCAGGCGGCAATAACGTGGCGAAGGGCATTTCCAACATGATGTTGAAAGTGGAAAATTTTCTCTACCAAGAAGTGGACTATTACTTGGGAGAAGCTGTGTTCAAGTAAAGCAAGGTTTGGCCAGTGCAACGAACGGCAGGTGAATTCCCTCCTTGCTCCCCTGGTTTACGCAGCGCAGTTTTGCAAAAAATGGTCAAAAAATGGCACCAATTTTTGGGGATCAAACTGTGAAAAAATCGTTCGACGAGCCACTTTACCTTGTCGTATTGCCTTGAACACCTGAATAATATAGGGTTGCGAACGCCAAACCTTGTTGCATTTACGGGCATACTGTGGCTCCTATCCGCTCAAGCCACAGCTTCCAACGCATCATAATCCAGGTTCATCACAACGCTCACTTTGCAGGTTTACATCACGGGGTAAAAATTTCTTAAAACATCGGTGTCCCGTTCCTTTATTAGCCACTCCCTTTCCAAACATTTCTAGGGTATTTCGAGTTGTCCGCACTTGCTCCGTGATGGAACCAATATTCCGAAATGATACGATTTTTTGTCTTCGAGTAGTTTCACAAAATTTCCTCTCAAACAAAAATTTTTAAGTTCGTCAGAAATTAAATAGGTGATTTTGAGAGAGGGAGAATTTACCTTCATAATGGAAAGAAAGATGAGAAAGGACCTAAAGAAACCCTGAAGATACCTGCTGTCAAACTGACCTCTCAAAAAATCAGACATTTCATACTTGACGACCTAATACCATGTAGCAATACTGCTACAAATACACATATAACTTTTATATAGGTTCATATGGAAAGCTGAAATCTATTGAAGTATGAGAAGAAAGTAAACAGATGAGATAGGTCAGGAAGGAAAAATCGGTAGACGGAGCAAAAGAGGAACAAAGGAGCTGGAAACGAATAAAGGAGAAAGAAAAGTGAAACAACAGAAATTAGAAAAAAAGAAAATTCGATTGTAAAATGAAAGAAAACGAAGAAAATTCGATTAGAATAAAGGAGTATAAGGTGAGCGCTGAAGGATGCAGAAAAAAAGTAGGAAAGTAACATATGAGAAAATAGTTGAATCTTTCGGTTTATGCATCCTTGCTCCAGATCTTCGTCACGTTTCTTTTTAATTTATCTCGAGATGTTTTTTTTTTGCTTTTTATGTTTTTTTTTTTGCTTTTTATCTCTGACTGCAATGAATGTGAAGAAAGTTTCAGTCACACCAGTTTCAGTTACAAAATTATTAAACACGGTGTTCTTATGTTGGGACGTTGAGGATTGAACCAGAAAAAAAAACCATGCAGAAAAGAAAGGGTTGAGAGAAGTTCGAGGTAGAAAGAGACCAAGGAGGAGTACCAGAAAGAGAAAAGTACTGTTAATGCATGAATGAACATGAAAGGAAGTGAAGGTAACAACACCGTGAAAGAATAGAAAGGAGAGAACTGGTTAGGAACCCATTATTCGCACAAATGCGCTGTGATAAACGGGAATGTGGAAGCCGGAGAAGAAATTCCAGAGAAAGTTGACAGGAAATCAAAGGGATAGAAAAACAGGGAAGAAATGAAAGAAAAGGTTGAATGCTTACCTTCAATAAGGACAATTGGGATCATACGGAGGATGAGATTGTGAGTAAAAGCTAGAAAAATCCAGAAAATGAAGGAAAGGGGAGCAAAGAGGAATGAAAGGGTGGAAAAGAGGAAAAGGCGGAAAGGAGTGCATCTCACAGTGAGATAGATGAATGAATGAGACGATGAATGAGTGGATGAATGAATGACTGAGTGAATGGAATGAATGAGCGAATGGATGAATGAATGAATGAATGAATGAATGAATGAATGAATGAATGAATGAATGAATGAATAAATAAATAAACAATCAAATAAATAAATAAATAAATAAATAAGTGAGTGGTCAAAGAAACATGAGATAGTGAAATCTGGAAAGACACATGGATTCAAAACGACCAAACTGGACATCCGTAGTCGGCAGCCAGGAACTGCATAGTCTGATAGCCAACATTAGCCTTCGTCAACGACGTCGTTACGATACCGGCGGTAGTTACGAGCTTCGGAAAAGCGTAGCTTGATCGATTAGATCGATGTTATCCTGGAAAAATCCGCAATTGATACATAAATAGAGTCATTCATGGGAAAAGTGAAGAAAAAGCGAGAAATTTACGGAAATGCATTTTCTGAACAAGCCAGCAACATGAAATAAGCAATTATCCGGAAAAAATACCTAGGAGAAGAGGCGTGGTAACTGAGAAAAATATGGGCGGGGCATATATTGCAATTGCCGCACAATTACTAGCTGCTCACTCCGAAATTGACCTTTTTTAGAGAAAAAATAAAATTCCATTAAAGAATACGGTTTCAGCCCTATTAGATGTAAGAAATTATCCACCGAGGGTGTTCCGAGCGCCAACACATTTCCGGGAATTTCCATGTGGATACCTGCTGCTCTGGTAGAACATAAAGAGAGGCAGTCAGGCTGCCAAAATAATCGTAGAGCCACTTATTCTTTATTTTCCGATTACAGTATCCAACACAATCTGCAGCGATGCGAATATGAATATGACATGAGTTTGACATGAAGTGCGAAATTCTACGAGGGGAAGATTCGTAGAATAGCAGCTAATTGACCTGAGAGGTTCAGTGGAGGCAGACGCGAGGATGAGGTCAGCCAGCGGCGAAGGACACCACCGCGAAAAACTTCCACAAGATGTTGATGTGTAGTGTATGAGAACGTCTGAATAATCATGTCGGGGATTCAGACACATGTAATCGATATATCGATTGGGTAGGAATGGTTAGATCTGGATGGTGTAGTGCAGGAGTATTCTTTCGCGTAAAATGACCGGCAGTAAGCATTTCACATAAGAGCAGGATTTCTTTATGTGGCACCTTAAATCACTATGTATAGCACGTTCCACAATGAGAAAATGTCTGATATGCATACATGGCCTGTCCCTCTTTCTTTCTTTCTTCTTTCTTTCTTTCTCTCTTTCTTTCTTTCTTTCTTTTTTCCCTTCAACAATATACCCTCCTGTTACTTTCAGGATGATTTAAAAAAGATTTAAAATTGGAGAAAGGACCGAAATCTCGCAGATGGAAAACAACCAGCATGTCAGTCTGCCATTGGCTCACGATCAGGGTGGTGCAGTGCAAAAATTTCAAGTTCCGTGACTCCGTTGAACCGTTTCCTAATTGAGAAATTGGGAGCATTCCTTCGTTCTATTACTATCTGACAATGTCATTCTGTATGAATGTCTGTCTCCGTCTGTCTATCTGTCTGTCTGTCTGTCTGTCTGTCTGTTTGTCTATCTGCTTGTTTGTCTACCTGTGTCTGTCTCTATCTGTGTCTGTCAGCCTGCGTCTGTCTATCTGTCTGTTCCTGTCTGTCTGACTGCGTCTGTTTGTCAATGTCTGTGTATCTCTGTCTGTCTGCGTCTGTCTATGCCTGTCTGTGTCTGTCCATCCATATCTCCCTGTCTGTTTATGTCTATCTGTCTATGTCTGTCTGTGTCTGTCCATGAGCGTCTGTCTGTACCTGTTCGTCTGTGTCGGCCTGTCCGTGTATATCTGTTTCGCCATCTGTCTGCGTCTGTCTGTCTCTGTCTGTCTGTCTGTGTTTGTCTGCCTGTGGCTGCCCACATGTCTGTCTGTGTCGATCTGCGTCAGTCTGTCTGTGTCTCTCTGTCGCTGTCGCTCTACTAATGTCTGTCTGGCTGCGTCTGTCTGTCTGTATCTGTCTGTCTGTCTGTCTGTCTGTCTATCTGTCTGCCTGCCTCTCTGTGTTTGTCTGCGTTAGTCTGTCTGCGTGTTTTCTGTGCCTGCCTGGCTGTGTCTGTCTCTCTGTGTCTGTGCGTCTCTACAACTGTCTGCGCCTGTCGGTCGCTCTCTGTCTGTGTCTGTCTACCTGTGTCTATTGTGTCTGTCTCTGTCTGTATGTGTCTATCTGTCTGCGTCTCTGTCGCTGTCGCTCTACTTATGTTTGTCTGTGCCTGTCTGTCTGTCTTCCTCTCTGTGTCTGTCTGTCTCTTTGTCTCCCTGTCTAGCCATCTGTATGTCTCCCTGTCTGTCTTCCTAACTGACTGTCTGTCTATCTGTCTGTCTGTCTATCCGACGAAGGTCATGTCCTTCTCGTACAACCGTTGCAAGCATTCTGTTTACTCGCGCGCGACGAATGCTGCATGATTTGATGCGCAATCGCCGAGTGCTTAACAAACATTCCAGTGGCTTTTTCATGTTTCTTTGCACTCTCTTGAGACGACACGACCCTTTGACTCACGTCCATCGTCACACACACACACACAGACAAAGACTCTTGAAAAACCTTAACAAGAAAAGCGAGGTACTAGCACGACGAAAAAAAAATGTGGGATAAAAAATGTTGAGGAATTTGCAGAAGAAGTCTCGTTTGCCCCATTTTTTGGCGAAAAGGATCTCCAGAATCGTGATGGTATCGTTGCATATTGTCGTGGATTTGGTAGGTGACAAAGAAGGCGCCTAGGGTTTTATTTGGACCCTAATTTGTCTTTTATTGTACAATAAATCATGCCAGTCCTTCAGAAAACATTTAAGGAAAATCATAGGTAATCAATTAGACGAAAATGGACTCAGTCGCGGGCAACAGGAAAGAATGGAGAAGATAAATGAATGCTATACCAAATATTATACAATTAACGGAGGTGTCCCCTTCAGGGTGCAAACCATGAAAAAGGCTTTAAAATTAATGGAGAAGGACCACTCAAAGTGAAAAAATAAGTATATTAGTTACATAATATTAGGTTGTCGAAATAGTTTTGCGCCACGTTGAATTCTCCATCAGATTTGTTCTTCTTACATACTATAATTTCTACCAACACTTACAGTGAACTCGAAACGGCCGTAGACAAGTTTCGGGACCGCGACGCGGCGCTCTTGGGCAGAGACGCAAGGGATCTGCATGCTCGCTCCGGTTGTCTGCTTCTGCGAGCTCAGAGAACTCGAGTGCCACGCCGAAGCAGACAACCAAAGCCAGCATGCAGAGTCCCTGTATCTCTACCCTAGAACGCCTCACCGCGGTCCCGCCGCTTGTCCACGGCTGTTTCGAGTTCGCTGCAGATGTATGTATGAGCTACCATCACCGATAGCATATTAACACTTGCATATATGCGTTTGGAAAGAAGGTTCGAGAACAGTCCCTAAAAGGCCTGCAAGATACAAAATGGACTGGTGAGTAAGCTTCCGATAACCTTATAGTAGAGGATAGAAATCACCAGAAACTCAGAACCCCCAGAACAGGCTGTCTAATAGCACCTGCAACTTGCTCGACCCGAAGCTTGTTGACAACTTGCCTTCGTCTTTTTTGTTGACGAATTGTCGGCACAAAACTTATTGACAACTTACAAAGTGGTCGGCCGTTAGCTATGCAAGTTGCCGGCAAGCTTACGAATGAACAAGTCTCAAACGCTATCAGATAATTCATTTTGGCGGTTCTGAGAATGACGTCATCCATGGTACGAATGTATGGAAAATTGCTGTTCAGCTAAGTAACGGAGGGAAGCGAAACCCTCAAAAAAAGAGGACTGTCATCTCGGATATAGCATGATTGTTGGAAGATAGGCGCCATAGGTTATAACGTTATAAATTGGAGCATTAACGGTTAACGGCAACTTTCCCAGAAAATTAACGAATTGACTGGGTAACGGTTCCTGAAATTTTTGTATTGGAGTTGCTCCACATTAATGGAATCACCCATGGCGCCACGGAAAGATTCAATCTTAATGGTGATATAAAGTGGGCGTGTTCTTACTACTCGCTGACCCTGGAAGATGCCTGGAAGTCATTCAGGTAAAAAATATCATCTCCAACACGGGGAAATAATCCACTTCCGACAGACAGAACAAGTTGAAACTTCTGGAAACTTCCACGGATAATTTCCCCACTAAATTAATTGAAACGCCCACGACTCGTGGTAGATGTCACGTCGAAACCGAAACGAAAGTGAACAGGGCATGAAAACCGGCTAAACATCTCGTAACGTCGGCAAAAAGCCGGCGTTAATCCCATAATCGGATAGTGAGACGAGGAATTTTCTCGAGAAATGAGAAATGAGACGATGTGCGCGCGGCGTGTTTGTCTACGCAAGCGCTTATCCGGTGGTGCGTCGCGTCATGTTTGGTCAGCGGGCCGTCATGCGCGGGCCGCCGTTGCGCAAGTGATACCTCACCTAATTTCACCTCCTAATGGCCCGCACCTATCCACTGTTACAGGACCCTCCACCCCCGGAAACGAATGATTCCACACCACCCACCACTCATTTTTTGGGACATCTTGCACTTTTTCGCTGAAGTGCCCCAGTGAAGCCATGTGAAGGGTCAGCTCAAGGTCAGCGACGACAACTGTCACACATGCCGCTGACGTTTGAATGATAGTTACATTCAAATAGAAGTGCTGCGGGTCCTAGCACGAAAGAACTGACACCGCACGATTTTAATCACCAACAATTATCGAGACGCTACGGTTCAATGGCGATTCGAATGCGGAGTTTTTCGCGCTCACAAACACACATTCGTGCAGTTTACGGTGAGACCTACGATATTAAATTAATTACAAAAAGGGCTGGAATTCACTTATTCCAGAGTTGGGTACAAGAAAATGGTTCCGGTTCCGCGTGGAGTAAATTGAAAAGGCGAAAAAAAAACACATCAAGAATTGCCTCACAAGGGATCTAAGAATGGAAACAATGCAAGGAATGATCTTGTTAGGGAGAAGGAAAACGTATAAAAAGTGCAAATCGGTTTTGGCGCCTATGATCTAATCAAATATGGGCATATCAGCTCATTTTCAAGTTCATACTGCCGGTAGAATATTTATTTGCCGATATCCCAAAGGATATTGCCCTCAAAGAAGAGGCTTGGGGGCGTGACCTCTATCAATGAAGTATTGTACACTTCTATTTTCCAATTTTCGTACACTGCTGTTCATTCCTGGGGCCACCAGGGATGAACAGCAGTGTACGAAAATTGGAAAATAGAAGCTCTCCAAATTACCCATCGATAACACGGTCGCCGGCACGTTCACCCTGGGTAACCTCAGTGATGCACCCAGGATCTGGCTTTAAGCAGAGACGAGGTAATGGGTTTGAAGTTCTCTAGACACAAAAACTGAAACATTCTAAGAGTAAAGCTCTGACATACATATCCAAGTACATCTAATGATAATCTCCACTAATTTTCTTTGATATTATTGCTTGCAATTTTGCTTTATTCATGGGAGAAAGAGCAACATTAAAGAGTCAGCGAGGAATGTCCATGAGTTTGTAGGTAAGTTAGCGACCTTCCGCTAGAGAAAAATACTACCATATTGAATGGAAAAAAATAACAATAAAATAACGATTAGTGGGAAAAACCCCAAATATTAATTACTGATGAAGTTACTGAGATGTTTTAGGATGAAATAGGATGAACCTTCTTACTACACCACAAACATCGTACCAAATTCCATTGCCACTAGATCAGTTGTTAATGATACTGTCAGCTTTGGTAAGAAAAGTTTTTGGTAGAACTGTACAGGATATCTGTGCTGCTTCATGTCCAACGCATCCGATCATGGGAGAAAAGTCAGTGAATAGGTATCCGCTCCCAATAGTTTATCCACTCCTTTATCTACTATGGATCTACTACGGATATACAATTTTATCCATCCACGTGTTCTTGCTTTGACAGGAATGTAGTGCATTTGAGAGAAAGGCAACACCCATTGATAGTGACGTTGATAATAGAGTCCCTTATCCAATCATCATCGATCCAATGCACCTCTTTAACCTATCGGATAAACACAACCTCACCTGGACGCACACATTCGCTATAAATGGCATTTATCCATGGGTAAACTCCAACGAATAGGAATTTATCCAGATCACAGTAACTTATCCATAATTTCATAACAGCGCATTTTTCGGGCAGGATAAAGTGGGTAAGGGAGCGCTGGATAAGTGACCATGTTACGTGAAGTTGCTGACCATATTCCAAGGCCCTTGTTTTTTCTTCATTCCGGAACATACTTAGATCATAGAAGGCAAGATTGAATTACCAAGTTGTAAAATAAAGAAAAAAAAAGTTGAAGAAAACATTAATTTGCTCTTGGCTTTGGATGGAAAACAGGGAAAACGAGCAATAACTTTGCAGGAGAAAATTTTTGGAAGAGGCAGAAACTATCGCCACAGCCTTTCTCTACTAGTAGTGGACAGAGAAGCTCTTCAGGTCTTGTATTCGCCTTGTCCATGAAAAAATCAGGAAGAACCTGGAACCTTACACAAGAAAGGGGAAAACAGCTCCTTTTTGAGATGAGTGTTTTATGCAACTACGGACAATATCATCAACAGTAGTTGGTAACGTGTGAAAATGATGGAGCGGGCATTTTAACTGCAAGAAGAAGACCCGCTAGGAAATTAACGACTATTTAAAAGCGTACAGGTTCCACTACCGCACAGAGTCACACTTTACTCGAATATTTTTTCGCGGAGGAAAATCAATAATTGAAATAACGTCCACGAAACGGTGGAACACGTTAGCGAATCTGTTTTTGGAAGATTCGAGGAAAAAATTAAGCGGAACTAATAGTCAGTCAAGTAAGCGAATGAGGAGGCGAAGTGGCACGAACGACCTTAGCGGCGTCGGCCGTCGCCGACACGTCGCTCGCTAAGCCTCCTGCTGAGCGACCGCGTCGTCGGCCGATTCGAGGACATAGGGCCGCTGTGTCCGTACACATGTCTTCACCGTTTTCATCTAAGCGAAAATTGGGAAAATTTTGCAGAAACTGGGAAGAAGTTGACGAAAAGTTCACCTAATCGCACAGGAATTACGGCTAAGGCCCTGCTGAATCCAGAAAACCCTGGAATATCCTCGAAATTGGAAATGGGACACAGCTGACACCTCTGCTAAGCCCCGTGTGTTCTCGCCAAGCCTCTTCAAAAAAGAAAACTCGTACAAAAAGCCCTACCAACGTCCAAGACCATTTTAAAAAAGCAGAACTAGTTATGGACAACTTGACAACAATACGGATCGCCGTCATACCAAAAATGTGCCTTAGATGGCGCGAAAAAACGAGAACTCGTCCAAAAGATTTAGCAGAAAATGGCGGAGATTACGGTCAGAATGAAGCCATTTCGTGGAATGAGCGCTGTACACATGCGCTAATCTTAAAGCACTGCCAGCAGTTTGCACGATGAAACTCGTCCAATTTAAACGAAACAATGGATTGACCACCACCACCATCACCATTGTGACTCAAAAGCAAACTCGTCCAGCAACTGGCTTTTAGTGATGGTGGTGGACATGGTTCTAACATGTGGCGCGCTTGAAAGGCTCAGTAGCTTAATTGGACATAGTCAATTCCAGCAAAGAAAACTCGTCCGAAACTATTCATTCACGCGAGCTGAGATTTAATAGAGATACAGTGGAGAAAACTTCGTTCGGGCAAACTTTTTGTGCCTGGGGAAAAAAGGCTGAGAAAACTCGTACAAAAATGGATAGTCCACATTCCCCTATGGGCATGGGAATGTCGAGAAATTCAAAGAAACAATCAATACAATGCTGATTACCACTAGTAAGGTACAATAATCCCCCTTCCCCCTCAAAGCGAGAACTGGTCCCCATAGAGACGAAAGCAACGACAGCCACAGTTCCTAGCTGTTATTCCCGATAAAACTCGTCCGTGAACATTTCTAAATTTCTGTAATGTTGAAAATTATGGTGATCTAAACAAATGAAGTGTGGTTTTGCTAGACAGTCCGTCCGGTGAGGAGCGAGGAAACTCGTCCAATTGATTTCTCACGTTTTTTCACTGACATACAATTGTCAGGTCCCGAAAAATAGGGCTAACTCGTCAGCAGATTGGCAAAAAGGTGATGGTCCCACGGATTGATGAGAGACACAATCGGAGCTACCTCGAACAGTTCACCAATTTTTCTAGAAAATTTCAGGGAAACTCGTCCAAGAAATTGGCGTACGAAATACGCTAAAAAAGGGGAATTTCGGTAGAACTTCCTTCACAATGGCGACCAAAGGATTCATTCAATGGATTCATTCTCGTCAAGAAATCAGAGAGAAATTGGTGAGCAGCGGTAATGGGAAGGAGGGGAAGGTAAGCCCGAGCTCTCTGATTGGCCAGCTAAAGCAATCCAGTCATGTCCCGGACAATGGGTATAACTCGTCCACCAAACGGAAATAAGGTGGCGGTTCTACGGATAGATGGAAAACATAATCGTAGTGGAAAGCTATTTCGTACAGCTCACTGAACTTTGCAAAGATTCCTAAGGAAACTCGTTCGAAAACTTGGAGCACAGAACTTTTTTAAGTGAAATTTTTGAAAAATTTCCATTACAGTAACAATCAATGAAGCTGGATGTACAGCGTTATACCTTCGATGGGCGGTGGAGCCCAACAATGCGATTGGTCAGTCCATACAATTAGCCAATCGCAGAACTCGTTCGCACCGTCCATTCCAGGTATAACGCCCTACACCCAATGAAACTTCATTCTTGTCCACAAATCAGAAAAATTGGTGCACAGTGTTCCTTGGAGGGAGGTGGGGCCAAGCTCTGTGATTGGCCAGTTCACCCAGTCCAGCAATCACAGAGTTCGGCCGCATAGGTCTTTTCAGGTGCAGCCCTTCAAAAAGAAGCAAAATTGACTTCCATTCTGCAGGAAACGTGAAAACTCGTCCGGAAAATCCGACAACATTAAAGAGCAAAACGAGTCAGATCAAGTATCGTTTCCGGTTCTAATCGAGAACCGCAAAACTCGTCCGGATGTCACTCAACAAAAACATCTATAGAATCGAGAGTCATCTATTTCAGCGCGCTGAACACTTCGATGGACATGAGAAGTGAAGTGGTTGGTGTGCGAGGGCGGAGCGACCGGTTGGATGGGGGGAATGTCGACGACGCGCGGGCGCCGCTGTCGCCAACGGGCACTTCACATCGAGAAGAAGCAGGACATGAGCGGTGTTCCATTTCGACAGACAGCGCACTTCAGGAAAAATGCATCAGCACAAGCCGTAAAACAAGGCGAAGTGTCAAACAAAATGGGGACAGGGTAACTCGAACGGAATTCTGCTTGAAATTAAGCTCAGCATACTGCGAAATAAAGGTAATGTACAATATATCGCGACCCATACCCAATAGGAGAAATAACGACTATAAAAGGCATAATTTCAAGTCGGGAAAGATACAGAATTGACGCCTCCGCACTGGATTATTCCAGATTCTGATTCAATAGCAGTGTGTTGATCGAATACATCAGACACATTCGATATTCGAATATTCGGTATTGAGAGAGTCAAAAAATTGAAGAGGTCGACTTTTTTATGGACCTTTGCATAGTTATTAGAATTAATTAGATTTTTTTTATTTCTGTTCGGTCAACACTCTATTCTATAGGCAATATCTGTGTTGCAATAACACCCCAATTTCAGAGCACTAAGCACGCGAAAAGTCCGTAAAATTGCGTACCGCTTTGTTGCAGTAGCTATAAAATCTCATTTTAGAGCAGTATATCAGATGTCCGCAAAATATCGTAAAGTTTTACAACACTGGCCTAAATTTGCATTGGGCTATTAAACCCTTGACAAGGGAAACTAACGTTCACAGGGACAGTACCTTAGACATCTGCTAACGAATCCAGAAGAAGGATCCTGAGAAAAGCGAAGTATAAACGCTCAGCCAAAAAAAAAAAAAGAAAATTCAGGGGAAAAAAACCAAGAGGCCAGAAATATGGCTTAAATGTGCTGTTTTAACCAAATATGGACATCCATCTGGGCTAGGATTCTTGAACGCAAAACCAAGCGAAACCAGGTTAGCAAACCAACTTTTGTATTCTGCGTCTCTCAACGTTACGTAGTCTATCATGCTAGCCACCGCTGGTTTGCATGGTTAGCGTTTCATGGATCCCAGCCCTGAATGCTTATAGAAATTATCCTAAGCGGAACCAAACGGATTTCTGACAATTATTTTTCCATTCCGATCCATTCTCTGGGGCGTGGGTCATGATGAGCCAAAAGGAGGCAGGTCAAACTTCTGTGGTTGGGCTATTCTAAGGAAGTGCCAATGATAGAAACTTGGCCCGCCCCACTTCGCCTCATCATGACCCACAGCCATTCTCTTAGCATTATGGATACGCTACCATTTTTACGACAATTTTTTTTTACAAATTTTTACTCTTCAGCATTCGTTTCATTAGCTCAAAGACACTTTAGATGCGGCGCGCACATCAGAAGTCCGCAAAAGGTCGTAAAACTTGCTGGCTATAGCGTTTTTGTGTAAGCAGGTGGATTAAGCCAGAAAACATACATTTTGGCTCATAAATTTGAAGGGATATGAAGGCATGTTCAGTGCATGGTGAATATAGGACCTTTAAAACGAGTAGTCAATTTGAACACAAGAAAAAAATTGAGAAAAAATTGCTTCTCCTCCATTGGAAATTTTATTCATTCAATTATTATAATTACCTGTTTACTATGAACATGTTCTTTTTTTACTACATAGTTATGGAGGAGTAATCAACTAAGTAAAAAAAAAAAACAATAACACCACATTATCGCGGGCCACCCCGGAAGCCTTGTAACCGTTGTGAGAAAGCACACCAAGTTGTTTTGCTTTAGGCTGCGATTAGGTGCGATGCGATTCGATGCGATGTGCCGGACGCGCGATATGTTGCACAGTGAACATAATGACAGGGTGAATATAACCGGATCCAATTATGGTTTACGGGCACTCGGCTGGTAATTACTGTCGTGTCGAGCCTAGGCGCAGCGCTCCGAATATGAAAATCTACACACCACACTTTCCGCATAGCGTGCACGCGACAAGTTCGATCGATAATTGACAGGAAAAGGAAGTATGCGGAGGGAACTCGCGTTGCTTGGGTGCGTCATATAAGAGGGCTGAATTGTGGCACATGGGCTGATAAATTACTGAAAATCGAATTCTATGCTGGTAAAACTGGTAGGCCCTATAGAGATATCAATTAGTATTGCCTTATTGAAGTGACGGGTTACCTATCACCATTCAATTTTTCAAAATGAAATTCCAGAACGCAGAGCTATGAATAAGTCTAGAAGAGATAGATAAGGCAACAGATAAGCACAACGGATTGAATAGGTAAAGTCGATCACAAAATAGGTAAGGTTGGTTTGGGTAGAGCAAATCAATGGCGATCCAACAAAAACAATAAAAACGAACTAAAAATAGAGGAAGGAGCTTTTTGTGAACAATGTGCAATAGTAAGCAGTAAAAGCGCAGAAAACCCTAATTGTAAGGAAATTATTAAGTCGAAGTGGACAGAACCCTTGGCAGGAGCACGAGCTGTCCTGCTCGGCGTCTCTTGCTCTTCAAAATCTCCCGCGCTGTTCTATCGATTTGATCTACTATAATGTGATCTGGGGCGAATATCGACCATGCTCACGTAACAACTTTACCAGAAAACGAGTTTAGCGTCTTTTTGAAAAGTGTTATGTATATCGCTGGAATCAACGTGAAGGTGCGGAATCAGTTAATACCCGAGACATGAATGTGAGCAAAGAATCTGCCTTTAAACCCCTTAACGACAAATGAACGAATAAACAGGCATTGTTGAACGTACATAAAATATGCACATTTCAAATATACAGGAACACTGATGAGGATCACACTCAACCTATCAACCTAATTTTTGATCCATTCAATTCAACTCATAGAACAACCTCATGCCCCTTGGTTTCTGTCAATGTTACGGCTGATTTCCCACGGAAAGAACTCGAAACTCTTAAAGTCAAAACTTAGGATAAATTGGTTTTAACTAATCATTTTATTAGGAAACCATTAATAAAATAGAAGTTAGTGACGGGTGGAACCCTTTCTACTCATATGCCGCTCCAAACACCCATTATGGCCCATTAATGAAGAGGTTGCTGATGAGGCTTAGATCGAGGCTTTTTTTTGTTAATATTTCAGCTAATTTACATAACAAACATACGTAGTGTCAGCTTTGCGAACATATAAGTCTCCACCAACTTGACAGTTTCCATGGTGAAAATTGTGAATACCAAGGAAATCTCTCAAGGAAAAAATAAGAAGATATCGTAAGCAAGAAAGTTATCGCGAGCTATTCTAAAGGATTTCTAGGTAAAAAGTGACCATATGAATAGATTCAGAGATTACAAGAGTGGGTAAAATTTCACTTCCTGGATTGGGAGATGAATTGGAATTGGAATAGGAATAGAACTTAGATGAACAGCAAATGTTAAAAGAAAATATAAAGGCTCCGTTCTTAGAGAGGTTGAAATCAACTTCAGAAAAAGTCTTCTCAAAATACTAACGAAATTTTTTCAGAAATCATTTTGCGGTCGCCTGACATTTTCGAAATGCTAATGAAGCCCAGGATAACCATGTGAATTTGGAAAAATCGCATTTATTCCGCGTAGTCGGTGTAGTTGCAGAATTAGAGCTCTACTATAGGCACAGTGGTTAGGTATGGGTAGCCTTTGCCATGCTGGACGTAAGCCAAACGTATAATGATGTGACAGTATATACTTATCATTGCGACCTTTGAATTTGAATACGTGCCCAATACTCAAGAGTTTTGACGTCGTTTACGACATGAGGTCGTAATCGCACAAAAGCATTCGGAACTATCTTATCTATAAATATTTCTGACCAATGCATTAACTACAGACAAACCGTAAAATATAACGATAACGAATTAAAGCAACTATGAAAGCTGTTTGAATTGAATGATTTAGGAAGTTAGCAGATATAAGCAACCATAGTTTCACAAATCTAAAAATCAATAAACGATCAATAATTCGACAGTAATTCGGCACGCCGCACTTGACACTATTGAGAGACGCTCGGCATTCATTGAACAGCCAGGTAATGATGATCGACCAAGGACGAATTGGCGTGTTGCCAGATAGACAGACAGACCGACAGCCGGTGAACAGCTTATTATCGATCGATTCGGTGTGGTCATCCGTGAATACGGTCGTTCGACCAGCTGTAGACAAGTGTCACCATAGCGACTGGACCCACTTGTGAGGAACACAATAGCGGATGTGAAATTCGATCAATATTGATCGATATATGGACAGTTCATGGAACTAATTATTTTGCTATGAAACAATGCGAATAGAAATATGACATGGATTTTTGAGCTACTGTAACTGTAAAGGTACGTAAATAGCCTAAAACACGTTGAAACAAGTGGAAGTGTTCGTGTAACTAGGTAGATCACAGTAAGCGTCCTCGCATGAATCAGAAGTAAAGCGTAAGCCCCGCCCACGAGATAAGTCACAACTGCGTACTTTCAAAAATACAGTACCTAATGCTAGTGATTACGATAGGAATAACTCCTCAGACGGCGCAAATCAAAATTCAGTCCCCTGCGTCGCGTCTGCGTATTTTCATGTCCACAGTGTACCACATATCGAGGCTTTGTTGTTTAGGCTATCCCGGTTAACAGTGGAGCTCACGGAAAACAAGCGGAAGCCAATATCGGCACATTGACAGGTGCGATCCCGCTAATCCCGCGAAAACACGTACTACGTGAGCTACAGTAGGATAAAAATAGCTGAGGTGTTCTCAGCGATCTTTGAATTACTTCCGGGTTTCGCTTGAGTACCCGAAAACCTAATCGGTCAAAACAGGTTCACAAAAATGATGTTAAACCCGAATAATTGAGAACTTTTACATGGGTGTGGAACGCTGTACGTAGAAAGGTCTGTGCGGCTGAGCTCAGCTATTGGCCCGATGGATGAACTGACCAATAGTAGAGCGCCACCGCACTGTTTTTCCCAGGTGCAATGCTATACACCCATGAATTTCTTCCACGGATTTTTTTTGGTTTCCCTATTTCGGCTTGGATAGATCCTAGGTTCGAGCTCATCTTGCTGACGGTTAATGGCAGTCCCATAGGTAAAGTAATGAGGTTACTGGCAATATGATGTTAATGTAGTAGTCACCCTGAAGCCGCATGCATCATTGAGATTACACAGGGTAAACGTGTTAGCACCACACGAATTTACCCACTGGTAAAACGGCGTAGGCTTGGATGCATCATCGAAATCATCCGTGGTGGACGTGTTAACGTAGACAACTTCACCCTACACCCATATGTGATCTTGTCTATACCCAGCCGCCAATGGACCACATGAAAAGGATGCATCACTGAAGGCAGGGGTAACCTCTTACCCGAGGTATGAGGTTACCCCTGCCTTCAGTGATGCATCCTTTTCATGTGGTCCATTCCTGGATCATCGGTTTTAGAAGGCAGTGAAGTGATGGAACTTTCTTGCAGTTACTCACTAGAGGTGCAAAACATATGTATTGATTTTGGATGTGTGACACGTTTAACGTCACTCGTTAAGCTTCTAGAGCTCATTCGAAAGAGATGCTCCCAGAAGGATAGACAAGGAGGTCTGCATTACTGCGTGATTTCAGTAGTATGGTCTTCACTATCACTGCCTACCCTTGAGAGAAAGGTTATTCAAAAACCATGACATATTTGAAACTTCAACGACTTCCTCTTCTCTAATAGTCCATCCGATTGTCCAGTAGGGTAAGGTTTTTTTTTCCAAAGAAGCCAAAAAGATTCGACCGAACATGACCTGCTCGTCACGGCGTCAAGAAGGGAGGCCAATCGCTCTCATAAAAACCCGCTAAGAATGCGCGTTAAACACGCCATAAAAGCCCGCGTTGAATAGAACCTTAATAGCCGAGAAGCGCTCGTAAACCCGTACAAAATGAGATGTGAAAAAACCGAAGAAGTGCGCAAGGTTGGACGTGAGCCGTGAGCGGGCCGGCAGGGATCGTTTGCGTGCGGATCATCGCCCGCACGCGAAATGGACACTTCGAGCCACGCCCACCTCGCAGTGGTACCTCAGTCGTGGTCGGCGACTGAGTAAGGGTAAATAACATTGCGCAGGTGGGACACGTGTGGGACGATGCGTTTCGATACGCATAGCGGAGTGATGACGGCGCCAGCCGCATGTGAAGATGTTATCGACGCGTCAGCCCGCTGACGCTTAGCGCATGCGAACCTGCCGAGCCGGTCCTGGCACGATTCTTATGTGCTTTAACTGCCGTCACACGATTTTCTTGCTGGGATCAACTAAAATGCTGTTTGGTGGTCGAATTCCACACTGCGCGGAGTGACGCTGCTATAAAAAAACCTTGGCCTGGATGCATCATTGAGATTATCCAGGGTAAACTTGTCAACACCACCAAAGTTACCCAACGTCAGCACGGGCGTCGATACGATCACCCTGGGTAGTCTCCATGATACATGCGGCCCATGACCTCTTTCGCCCCTGTATACTTTCATCCCTCATTCCGTGTTACTTATAGGCTTTGAAATCGTGGCAGGGGTGGTCTATGTGTACTTATTTCTCTAGCTATTTGTTTTTGTTTGTTTATTTATTCGGCTGTTTATTTATTCATTTATTTGCTTATTTATTTATTTTTTCAATTTTATTTGCTTGCCTTTTTATCTAGCCTATTCACAAGTTAAGAATGGTGCAGAAAAATTACGGATAAAACAAGTTTCCTTCAGGTTATTTACTCCCACTGGGGATTAACAAGGGATGTGCATCATCGTTTGGTTGAATGGGGCGTTACCGGGCCACTGTGATTGGCTCATGCAATCAATGCACCAATCACAGGAAGATGGTAATACCCACTTCCTCTCACTGTTATACAAATCCCTCAATAAGCGCTGTCACACACTACTACTAAGCTCATCCACAAGGTGTGTCCTGTTGTCGTCTGTGCTCTCTTCGGTTTTGAGCACGTCTCCTGCGCTTATCTAACTCATCAATCTCTGAGGTAGCAAGCTTACCCCGGAACTGGAAGGAGTAACAAGCAAAAGAGACGTGCGGAGCGCTATACCAGGAAAAGGCTGCGCGACTGGGCCCCCCGATTGGCCGTTTGCGTGAACTGACCAATCACAGGGCTTCATTGCGCCGGTCTCTCCATTACAATGCTCCATATCCCTGAAAAGGACTTGTGATTGTAGTTGTGACTGTACTTCCGGGTTCCAGTCGCCTTTAAACAAATTTCATGCGCGCGACCAGTCATGCGACGGTGAAGTATAAACACAGCCAGATGCGATTGCCCGCCTTGGTCCATGCGCTCTCGAAAATAATTTTAGTCGTGAGTTTAAGGTTCTCTACCGCGTGCTGAATTAAACACAGTTTTCAAAATGTTTTATTTCGACAAAATCGCTGAAGGAAAACGATGACACCACAATTCTTCCACCTTTGTTTGCTCTTCTCTGTAAAAGGCTTCATTGTCAGATCGGTTACAATAACGAAATACTGTAAGACGTTAAAAATCTTACAGTAACAAACCTTATAATTTGCTAACGCTTAAAGTACTCAAGGCCTGGTCGCTGGCATGGATGGTATCCGAGCCGCTAGATGATTCGCTGGTCGATTCCCAATCGTCCTGAAGAATTCAGGGACAGCTAACTGTGGAAAATGACAACTGTCACAGAATTCCGAGACACTTCGAAGTACCTGTGATCCACCAGCATATGCACGTGAACTTCGCACGTTCACTGAGATAGATGTGCCTGGTTCCACATTGATTACGAGTCCTTGGGATCTGCTGCCGGCAGCCATGTGCGATCCAGGCGCAGAACGATTCCCGGCCGCGTCAGATCGATCGTCATTCGGATCGTAAGGTTTCTAAGTAAATGATAATACAGTATACCACTCATTAGTCCTTACAAATAAGATTTAACAGGTTCCAGCAGCATGGCTACAGTAATCATCGACAGCTACAGTACTTCTTGTTGGTGGAAAATGTTTATACTTTTGCTTAGGCGCAACACGATAGGATTTTCACGATGACGCATACTTCCGTGAGTTCTTATTACCTCCGAGAATCGCTTGGGATCGCTCGCTCGCCTGCTGCTTAGACTCGCTCATCAACCGAAAGCATTATCAACCTTACATCTACTAAACAAAGATCTCTAACGTCCTTAAAATAAGAGAAGAACGATTTTTTTATTTTTAAGTGTGTTATTTCCACTCTGCTTCCAGTTTTTGATCTACGGCACACCTTGTTGTGTAATAAATAAATAAATAAATAAATAAATAAACAATTAAATAAATAAATAAATAAATAAATAAATAAATAAATCTTACTCTATATAATAAATAAACAAATCTCGCGGAAATGGCGTTGGGGGGTGGGTACCCAAAATTCATCGACATATTGACCTGCCCTACACGTTCTGACTTGTCATCATTTTAGGTAACTATTGCCCTGACTTGTCGGCTAACAAGTCAAAGTGTTAGCGATGTGTCTACTAACAAGTGAGAACCTGTAGAACAGGTCAACATATCGATCAGTGTTAGGCGCCCCACCTCAAGTCAATATATCGATCAATGTTAGGCCCCCCTCCGCCAATTCCCTTTTCGACAAGATCTCTGATCAGTCAAGGATTACTGTAGCACTTACATGCAGCGGATTACGGTACATATCTCCCCTGGTCTTTGAAAAGCGATTGATTGGTCACTTACAATCTTTGGAAGATCAGATTCTACTGGTATTCCGACTGGTACTGGTCTTGAGGGATCCGATCTACCAACTGGTTTTATCTTTGGAAGATCCGATTCAACTTCTCTACCAATTGGTCGTATTTTAGGAAGATCTGATTCAACTTCTCTTCCAACTGGTACTCCTTTAGGAAGATCTGATTCATCTTCTCTAACTGGTCGTATTTTTGGAAGATCTGATTCAACTGGGATACCGACTGGTATGGCTAAAAATGAGGTTTGTGAAATATGGGAACAATGTCCGTAATTGCAGAACACCGAATTTTACGAGCTGAAATCAATAAAAAATCAAAAGCTGAAATCAATGGACAAAACATCTTCAGCTGAAGTTCCAGTCCTTGTCGAAAAGTTAGAAGGATGTGAGTGCGGTTCAATATAACCGCGGCTACGAAATCGCGGCGGGACCTACCTCTTACATCCTTCGTCTATGTTCCACCACAATTAAGCTATCAGGGAATCCATCTATCTTCTCGAAAAGGACTGTACGTGAGACTTCAGCAGAGTGAACCAGCTCGCACGTGCCCGCCACATGTTTGGTTAGGTATAAACCGGGAAGTGGAAAATTCGATCGCGAATGAAACGGCTGTGTTAGAAGAATGTGAGGATGCGCAGACGATCAGAGTATCGAGGCGCAGGTGGTGCGACGCGTGCGAGCGGGCCTACTCCACTGCAATCTTTCGTATTTTACCTTTTTGACCAGAAAAAAACCGAAACATACGTGGTGGTTGTTTTTGAGCATCTGAACCAGGGGCAGCCTTCTAAAATCAACGCTTGAGGTTCTACCGCTCTTTAGGGCACGTCGCTATTTGGAAAACTATTACTTTCTCAGAGTATCCCCAGACTTTGCCAGTTCAAAATGAATTAAAATGAACCGGCGATATAAGAGATAAGGATCTTGGAAAAGATACGTATCGACTGCCACTTTAACTCTCCATGGATCGCTGCCAAACGGAGCTCATCGCCTCTTTCTTCTGGAGTCTCCTCCTTCATTTTATCCACTGTGGCGACTGACGGGGGTCGTGGCGGAGTCTGGGGATACTCCTAGACATGGCTCCAGAACCTACCTGGTCACCTGTCGACGATGGAGGTTTTTCTGTTTTAACCACCAGTTTCAATATATGCTCTTCTCCGTCCTAGAAGTCATAAGCATCCATGCAGAACTACAAAACATCAAAATCTTCCCGAAACGCCTACTTGAGGAGCTCTTGCAGTTCTCGGCGGTGTTTCACGCTCGGATCGCGACCGCGACCGTGACCGCTCGGATCGCGATCGCCTGGAGCGACGCCTGGATCTGTGGCTTCTTCTTGAGCTTCTGCGCGATCTTCGCGACGGGCTGCGAACGCTCTCGCTGACATCACCCGATTCCAGATCGCTAATCTGAAAGGGGAGAAGGGCATGAGAAGTGTAGTCCAGATGGACAACTAACACTAACCGATGAATCGACAGCCATATGACAGATGAGTCGAATTATATAAAGAGCGAGCATAATAGTTGCAACTATAAATACGAACTGAAAACGGAAGATTAGTGTCGGGGGGGGGGGTGTCGACCTAAGCCAGAATTCGAGGTGTGACTTACTGCTGCCATCATGCAAAGCACCTGAACGACGTCTAGCCAGCCTGTATGGTCCATTGTGCATCTGCAACACAGCCAGACGCGTTTTCAACGTAAATCTGGGGGGAGGTGGGGGGGGGGTCGGGAAGGTTACCAAAGGGGTTTAGTACTGACGACCGGTGCGCGGGTGAGTGAAGCAGCAATTGGGGCATATTCAGCAAATCATTGTTGTTATTATTTCATGAACAGACATTCTGGATTGTTGAACATAATTTGAATAAGCGGTCGTCGACTAAACACTTAGTATACTGTACAACATGACGATTTTGTATTGGTTGAGCATTTAGAACCAAATTAGAGACTTGACTTAGCCTTCTCGTAGTAATGTTCAGTTACTCATGTTGGACGACCTTGTTCCTTGAAATCACTAATCCTGTCACTGCAATCTTTTCAAATATAGGCTGGAACTAGCGACATATTTTCATTTCTGGAAAACTTCGCTAGATTCTCCTTTCTGCACTCCTCGTAGCACATATTTTTTTGAGCAGGTTAACTCACACTAGTTGTACTTATTGTGTCATCTTTAGCTGACGAATGAATCCTAAGGATGAATTGAGATTAGAAAAAAAGCATAATAACATTAATGCTGCCTTTTTTTAAAAAGCTTTTAACTGCCAAATAGCTAAACATGGGATTACAGCATCTTTAATGCAGTTTTTGAATCTACGGAGCCTACTCTGTGCAGGGACCTGTTTTCCGACCTGTGCGGGGGGGGGGAGGATGTCTGGACGTCGAACCCTCCCGATTTGAATCCCAAGGATTTCTCCAGATAGGTCATCCTAGAAGTGAAGATGTCTTCTTTTTGATGCAACTCAACTGGTGGGTTGGATCGTGCAATGAAGAAGGCTGGGGACCAAATGAATGACGAGCAGGTCGCGGGCAGGGATGTGCGTAACAAAAAATTTGAATTTCGTAAATCGTAAATCGTAAATTTTCCAAAGCCGCCGTAAATCGTGAATCGTAAATCGTAACTGAAGTTCCGAGTACCACTGACATAATCCCGCAAATTCGAACACGTTTCATAAAGAAGTCATTTCCAAAACGTTCTATTGTATCTATTGCCGAATCAGGCGATCCTGAAAATACAAAGTTTTCTCTTTCTTGATGTTTTTAGCTGCAATTTAGTTCTCCAAGAAACATTATTATTGATCACTGCGGGAGGGAAAAATCTCTTTTATCAGGTCATTGTTTGTGGAATCAACGGAGTCGATGGCTATTTCTGTTTCAGTGCCAACTGTCGTTCATCCCTCCAGTGTTGGTGAAATGGTACTGGAAATGGTAATGGACTAGGGGAGGAAGAAGCGCTGACTCGCTACATTGGGTGCCTTAGCAAGTCACGGTAAAGAGCACAATTTAAGGCCTCTACGACTATCAGAAGGGGTCGGGTTTATCCCTTGCACTTCATCGTTTTCGTTTATGGGCAGTATGGACTTGTTATCATCATCATTTATTACATTGTAAGGGTGTTACAATACGACCCTTCAAAAGCAGGTATAGAAAATAGAAAACGCTGTTATGAGAAATCATTGGAATACGATTACAGGTAAGGTTGAGCCGATGCAAAGGCACTGGCTCTAGCCGAACAACAACGATTCCCACAGACAGGGTAGGATAGTTGCAGTGCCCAAAACCATTCGAATTCAACCACAGCACTGGCCAAATAGAGGGTCTATCGTGGGCTTCATTCGTTAAGCTCCAACAGATTTTCTCTACTGAAGTCTCGAACATGAATTTGGCACGAGCCATCTCCTTCAAACAATGTAAATCATCAGCAAAACTACGCAAATTCGCTGCTGTCAGTGCAAAATGCAGACAAACAAATTTGCATTCTTAGCGCACCCACTACGATCACAGTCCTACCTTGTCGTTGTTTACGATTCTGTTACGAATTTTTAGGTGGTTTTTAGTAAATCGCAAATCGTTAAAAATTTGCGAAAAAATAGCCGTAAATCGTGATTCGTAAATCGAAATCGTAATTACGCACATCTCTGGGCGCGGGCATTGTGGACAATTTCCCAAAACGTTTGAAGGCCTGTAAAGAAGCCAAGTGAGGATATCCGGAAAAACTGTTGTGACATATTGTTTCTTGTTCTCAACGTCTGTTTGAGGAGCAAATAAAAATTTTTATTACGACAAATATCCAATAGCCCAATATAAGAGATATTTTTTTTCCCTAATCGGTGACTCTTCTCCCTCCTCCACAGAAGAAACCAAATCTCTAGTTAGAGAGTTCGGTTTGCTGTGGGTCAAAATATTCACCCATCCAAATTCTGGTTCCTTCAAACTTCTTGAAGTTTTTCTCCTCCAAGGAACGATTGGTCCACGGATGCAAGCAAAATTTTGGTAGTGTCAAACCTTGGCTATGAGGCGGTATCTTAACGAGACCAAAATCCAAATCTGAAGATGGATGCAGTCGAAAAAAAACTGATTGGCACCATGGATTTCGGTTCAGTTAACCAAGTTCGAAGGTATTTTCAAGGAGTGGATTTTTGCAAGGATGTGGCCGGGGGCAAAGCGAACTTCCTCTTACGACATTACATGAAGTTTGGTGCAGTTCTACAGGTGATATCCTTTGTCTAAGTTTGTACAACTGGCAGAAGAAATTTCCACATTTTAGATCTGTCAGCTTCTAAGCTTTTTTAAAATTCGGGAGTTGAGGGAATCCAAGCCGTTCCTGAATCATTAGATGCGGAATGGGTTGCTCTTTAAAATGAACACACACTCTCCTTCAAAAGTTTTAATGCGGTCCAGAAATATGATCGCGAAGACAGTAGACATTTATAATTCCTCAACCTAATATATATTTGTATATTGATTGTTTTTTTTTCCTTTGAACGGTTTCCGCAAATTGTTCAGAAGAAGAAATAAAAGTATAAGAGCTTGTGTGTAACTCATTGATTTCGGCGGAAATGGAGTTTGGGGGGGCACCTAATAAAACTCGATAACTTAGCCTGTCCAACACGTTCTAACTTGCAAGCTGACATGTTCAGAACGCGCTGACTTGTTAGCCTAACCTACAATAGTTACCTGAAATGCAAACACGTTAGAACGTGTTGAACAGGTCATATTATCGACCAATACCAAGTGGCCCCCCCCCCCCCCCCTCCCCCAACTCCATTTTCTCCTTGATTTCTTTACATAGATGTTTGAAAACAGTAACACATAGAATACAAACACCGTTTATTAACACACAAGATCTCTGACAGTATCCTTGTTCCACGTCAGTTAATTGTCTTCCTTCTGAAATTTTGCTACAATTATCCGTACAAAGAACTGCGTAACCATCTAGCAAGCAAATTTAACTTACATAGAAAAAAAGCTATCTCTACCACATTACTTGCGCACAATTGGCACGGTTGTCGGTTTCGTAGGGGGATTTGCACTTGCAGGACGTGCTGGTGTTTCAGCCAAAATTTCGGCCGGCGGTTTGTCGGTTACGTACTCTCTTATAACGGTGGTCTTGGAGGTTTCTATGCTACCTTTGGTAGTTCTGGGCGTTTCAACTTGGGTAGGTGCCGGTGATGGGATCTGAGATGTTTGTGGAGCAACTTTGTTTGCTGGCTCTTCGCGTGCCGTTTTCACGCTTGATTCCTGGAAAGAAAGAAAATGGTGTGGAAAAAAAAAACAAAAGGAATAAATGATTGATTGGCTTGCATATACGAATGAATGAATTAGTGAATGAATGAACGAATGAGTGAATGAATGAATGAATAAATGAATAAATGAACGAATGAATGAATGAACGAATGAGTGAATGAATGAATGAATGAATGAATGAATGAATGAATGAATGAATGCTGTGAATAAGAATGCTGTGAATGAATGGGATGAATGAATGAATAAGCAAATGAATGAATGAATGAATGAATGAATGAATGAATGAATGAATGAATGAATGAATGAATGAATGAATGAATGAATGGGATGAATGAATGAATGAATGAATGAATGAATGAATGAATGAATGAATGAATGAATGAATGAATGAATGAATGAATGAATGAATGAATGAATGAATTGAGGAGAGAAGAAGAATTTTTCTTCTAATGCCAACAAAGGTGTCGAGGGCCATCTTCTGAAAAAAAATGAGAGGAAACCATATGAGAAGGTGTAACAATGAAGTGAAAAAAGAAAAGATGAGCTTCTAGAAAAAATTAATTAATGGAAGGTAATAGTGACACTGTGCTCAACGGGGAAAACACTTTCTGTTGTCCTTCTTTCAACATAATTAGCGTTATTGATTTTGACACCTATCGATTTTTTGTGGCAGCAACGACGCTCGCCAGCTGTGCTCCACCCATAATCTATAGATATTATATGTGTAGCAATCAATATAACCAACTACGACGACGAAAGTTCGTATAACCCACATTGATTATAGCCGCAGCCTAATATCATACCTTCTCCTCCTTGGGGGCTCCTTCAGCTGCTGAAGACGCTTTTGGTTTTTCTCCCACCTCCTTCAGCATTTCTTTTGCCTGTGCAAAACAATGAAATGAAGAGAAGCCCTAATATACAAGAGAATGCGACTCACAGTGAGCAATGGAGGTGACGTGGCTCTGGCTTTGTCTGAAAATACGTAGAACTAGCACATGCTGCCTGTGAAAAAATACTACGACAACTATCACTTTCCCAACCTTTTGACTCTACTGGAGTTCTTGTCACTTCCTTCGTTGTGCTGAACGTTTCGGTAACCTTTTTAGTATACCCAGGTATTGGTTCTAAACACTGTCAACTAGCTCGGCATTCCAGAAAATCGATAAATCGATCGATAGTTCTGGTACCCGATACTCTTGTACGTGTTGTCGTTGTCGTCACGCTCACACTTGGTGCTACATCATTTGAAACCGCGATGGTGGTGTTCACTGTTTCTCCTGGTGCTGATTTTGGAGTGGCAGATGTTCGTGCAGGGACCTGAGAGGGCGGAAATTTGCTATTGTTCTTCATTAGCGGCCTGTGTAGTCCAAAATTCGACTCGTCTAAAATTCCAACTGCTCACTTGAACATATTCTCCAGGTGTGCTTGGTTCATAGTAGAGGTTCACAATAACCGGCTGGAAATAATTTTTTTCTGTCGATGGTGTCAGGAACTGAGAATTTTTGGGATGCAGAGGGCGAATACCTCATCGATATGGCCGCGACCTGAAGGGGCCGGCTTTTTCAGGATAATCGGAGTGGACGATATTAGTTGACCTGAAATGAGCCTGATCACTAGCAGTGCAGTATAAAAGAAACGGGGTGTGTGGGGTTTTATCTGAGGTGGATAGTGGAGCCAAGCTCTGCGATTGGCTGGTGGCGTGAATTGGCCAGTCGCAGGGCTTGGTTGCTCCGCCCTCTGCAGATATGACGTTCCACACCCAAGAAAAGTAGGCAAAGGGTACGCCCCGCTCTCATCCCAAATGAGCCGATGAAATCGGTGCTACAATTTTCTCCACTTACGATGATCTGCTGCTTGTGACTGCAAAAAGAAATACGGTGTTCAAATCGGTGAAAAATCATAGATGGGTATTTGTCACCTCGTCCGGTCCTTCCGCGGCATAGATTCCCTGCGTTGGTTCCCAAATAACATTGAGTACTGGGGGAGAACGTGGCTGAAATGAAAATAAATAATATGGGATTTCTATAAGAAATTTCCAGAAAGCTAGCTTACTACGTTGCCAGAACCTCTCCTACCACGTTTGGGGGTAGTTCTTCCTGCTTCACTAATGCTGTAAAACCACTCATTTATGTGCATTCTGATACCTTTGAACTTAGCGGACCATGAAATTTGAGGATCTCAGGTATAATGGTGAGATAAGGAGAAAATTTGAAAGCCATCCACCAGTCTAAAGGACAATTTATACTGGATGCGTGTGACTGACGAGCGTGCGACTATATGATGAAGAATAGGGGCCAGTCGCATCGCAGTCGCAGCTCAGTCGCACACGTTTACGGCCTCGCGACGGCTGCGTGTTTTTTTCATTGAGAATTTCATGCCACGTTGACCGGTCTTTATAGAAAATCTTCCGCAAATGGATGCGTGCGTCTAAGAGTAGCATGCAAGTCGCATCCAGTATAAATTGCCCTTAAGGCTGTCGGCATATGTGGGAGGCGGTCAAGACGTACGCCGCAACGCAACCGCGCCGCGCGCGTATGCTCCTTAAATCCAGCTTTTTCCTTCAAAATTGACGCGTTGAATGACTCCAGTGGAGATCCCTTACACTTCTTCAGCTCCTGTAGCATTCATCTACCCCACCTTAGCTCAGAAAACTTGTTTATTTCTCCCCAGGGCTGCTCATACGTCTGAAGGCTGCAGCCGCGACGCGTACATAAATCGACCAATCACAGCTCAGCAACGTACGTCTTGTCACGCAGCCGGCATATGTATGTTCTCCATGAAAAGTATAGCACCTAACATAGCCGTCGTCATGGCAACTACATCTTTGATACATATGTATGAATATATCGATTGATTGATCGAGGGCGGGTGCAGCCGCCAACATCGGACCGCCCAAAATCAATACGCATCAAAAATGA
>JARK01001431.1:75379-90408 GCA_000688135.1 Ancylostoma ceylanicum | reverse complement strand
GGGGGGGGGGGGGGGGGAGGGGGGCACTTCCTAGTGAACACAGAGGTGTTTTTGACAGGTCGTACACGTTCTAACATGCTACGCGCAGGGATTTGTGATAGAGTAGGCCTACTCAGGAAACACAGAGTGGTTTTGAAAAGTTAAACAAGTTTTAGCTTGTTAGTTGTATTGATTTTTAGCCAGGAAGACTTAAAGCAATACTAAAGTTCTTGTTATAATTTTTTAAAAGTTTTCCGTTTTCTATTAGGATTTTCCGCAATAATTAGATCGACTTACTCTCCTGATTCGCATGAACATCACAAGTTCAGCCTAGGTAACTAATACGACCATTTTTTGGGGTGTCCCCCCTCCAACTCCCTTTTTGCCCTGCTAGGCGCTCTCTGAAACCTACCTTATAGTCCTATCCGAGAGTATTGGTTGTGCCTTTGTATGACCGGACGCCATCCGCTCGGACCGGAGATGCTCAGGTCGTTCTATTACCCAGTCCAACGGCATCGACTCGCTGCCTTCATCATCGCCAAGGTATTCCATTTCTTTTCTAACTCTGACAGAGGACGGCGATGGCGGTACCTCTCTTATTTCTTAACAGGTAACCAATCTTATCTCGAAACTGTGAATGTGATCAATAACCATATTATAAAGAGGACGCACTGGACGGTGGGCCAAATGTGCGGTAACACAGCGTCCCTAGCCAGTAAACCATTAGTATCGTGACAACTAGCAGCGTGATCTGCACATACATGTCTTTTAGGTAATGATACATATGTCAAAGAAAGTTTGATCCCACCGATGCCAGCAATGTGAAAACATCTACTCGGTCTGGCCACATGTCATGGTAAGGGACGTACTCTCCTCTGAAACAATGTCGACCTTTACAACAGGCCTTGTTACGAAGGGACATGGCCGTATCAGCAGTCACACGCTTTTGGCTCATTTCCAGCTTCGACCAGTGCAATGAGTGCAGTAGCCACGTCCCCTCCACGTATCCGAAAGCTGACTGTGAACTGACTTTTCGAGAACTGCAACCATTGCCTAGTGAGCAACCGCTACCTAAGTCCACGATGAGTAACTGAGTAGCACTTGACATTCGAAGGCCCTGTTGACATAGCTTATATCGCTTTTGATAACCAGTGATAGTAGGGCAGTTTATACAAGCCATACGCACGCATCAATTCGCGATAGATTTTTCATCAAGGCCGGCGAACGCGGCACGAAACCCTCAATGATCGAACTGCGTCAGCGACGCAACTATGTAGCCCTATCCTTCATCATCACAGAACATCTGCGTCAGAAGCCTGCATCTATGTAGTATAAATTGCCCTAGTCACTTGGCGTGAGCTGCTGGACAATCACAACAGTAAGTTGAACAGTAAATAGGCGCCTACCTCCGAAGATACCATCGTGGACACATCTGCCGACCTGGACCAAGGGGTTTCGTCGCGCCAGCTAAAGCTCATGTGGCGCATGGCCTAGCGCAGTGGACGCAATGCTGTGAACTCAACGCATACCATACACACGGTTTCGTGGTGGGATGCGCGCCTACCCTCTAGCGCTTTCATTTCCAGTTTTCTGGAGTGTTTCACGGCACTTCATCATTGTTTCTGAGTCACGGTCGCTAGAAACCCTGATGTTGGGCCAAACCTTCCATACCTTCTACCGTTACTCATCTACCTCAATCCGCTACTTCGCCCGCTTCTGCTGTAAACGCAACCCCTTGCCCGTTGCCGCTTCGTTGAAATCACACTTTTCGCGTTTAATCTTCTGTTCTAGTATGAAATAGGTGAAAAGAGAGTTGAAAGGAGGGGGGGGGGGTCATGTATAGGCTTAGCCTAAGCCTTAGTCTTGCCCCCCCCCCCTATCCTTCTTCAGAACGTGCACGGCATGTTCAGTATATTGCTTATGCGCAATGGGTAGAAAGTTTTCGAGAGACTGCGGCGCGTGCGGAGCGCGTTCCGCTTGTAACAGCGGTCCAGCGTTCTCGCTCAGCTGTTTGAGGATGCCGTTCGTTAGGATTTGGCTCAGGTAAGCAGTTTTAGCGGCTACCTGAGACAAGCAGCTCTCTACGGGGTCAAAAACAAGTAAAAAACGCACAAAAACATGAGAAAATAGCGGTTTTAGGCATGCGCCGCCGAGGCGTGGGAGCCGTTTGATTAATATCGGTCAGCCGCAGGCCTCTTCATCACAGCAACATTCCAAACAATACCGCATAAAAACGGAAATTTGAGCCTAATCCTAACGAGTGGCGTCCTCGAACAGCTGGGCGAGGACGCTGGACCGATGTTACAGGCGGGACGCGCTGCGCACGCGCCGCAGGCTGAGCGCGCTTGAAAATGTTCTACCTATTGCGCATAAGGACTACAACGCGTTAAAAAATGCACGGTTGATCAGGATATCAGTCATTCCCAATGCCCCCCCCCCCCTCAACTCTCTTTCCAGCTCCCTCAGTTTCGAGTTGCACACTTTTCATAAATGTCAACTTCGCTGCTCTCAGTTACTTCAGATTATTCAATAGACAATTTCGATGAAAGCATGCGAAACCTTTATAGATATACAAACAGCCTTCATTACAAGAAAACTATAATTATTCAATAAACGACGGTCATGCTTGACATTCCATTCAAGGAGCATTCGGCTGGAAAAAATTGATTGAACAATACGTACAAATTACAAAGGTCTATACTCCAGAACAATATAAGTGCTAAAATAAGAATGCATTTTATAGGAGAAACGGAGCAACTGCCCACCTGTTGCTGCTGTCCTGACAATGAAGAAATAGCTGTTCTTGTCGATGGTGGTCCAGATTGCTGCTGAGCTCTGCTGCGTGGCGTTCCCGCCTTTCTGGGCGTGCGAATTCTTCGCGGAGACGTCGCAAATCGAGCAACACCAGTGGTAGGTGGCCTAGCCGGAACGGGTAGAGATGGCTGTCCGCCGGGCGGGACGGCTTGCGCGCGCCTTGGCGATACGACCGCAGCTCTCAGCTGCGCCAACGGAGGCGGTTGCGTCGCAGGTGGCGCTGGGGCTGGAACACCCGGAGTCACGTCTTGGGTCGTGGAAACGCCTGGAGTAGCAGCTGCATCTGCGCCTGGCGCCGCTCCACCGGGTACCTATAATAGGGTTAGAAATTTATTTTGAGAAATGGGGCGGCTGAAAATGAGAGAATTTATGTGCCGTGTATTGTTGCTCTGATGTTGTCGTCACCGTAGTTGTAGTGATAGTAGTAGTTGTTCCTGGCTCTATAAATAAGTCGGTGATTTACTTGAAAATGCACAATTTTCTTCCATAGAACTTACGTTGACCGGGCACTACCACGGTTTCCTGTAAAAAAAATAAATTAGTTATGATCCAAAAGTTCCTTTTCTGCCAATCTGAACCGGATCCGAAGTACAGTGAAAGGACAACTGCTATTACACTGCAAACGAAGAGGGCACGCGACGCACGATTGGTGCAGCGCGGCAGGTCAAGTGGGAGCCGTGCTTCTGCAACATCACTGGCTCATATTGTACTCATCACTGGTATGTATTTCTATTCGAATAATCTTCAATGTTATAGTACTTGCGCCCTTCCTGCTAGTGCCGCCCGGGACTCGCAGCGCATGGGTCCTTTGCCGCTCCGCACCACATGTGCGTCGCGGTCCTGTTTCTCCCGCAGTGCAATAAGTGATGCGCTTCATTGTGCGGTACAAGCATCTAATAGGTTGCAAAGCGAACAGCAACGGATGAGTTTGGGGGTTTCACCGCATCCATCCAATAGGTGCTCGTACTTACAGTGGGCGTCGATGGCGGTGACCCATCCAAGGTCTCGAAAAGAACACGGCGCGACCGCGCCGCTCACGATCATATCGTCGCCGCCATTTCTCGGTACTTGTTCATCACACTTGATGTTAGCTAATAAGAAAACTAACTTACTGTCAAGAAAACCCCGTAGTTTGTTGTCCTGGAGGGGTTCCTGCTCGAGCGGTGCGGTCGCGCCGCGTGCTTTTCGACGCCGCGGAGGGGTCACGGCCATCGACGCCTACCGTAGCCAACTTAAGAATTGGTGCGGTGAACATGGATAAAGCGGGTGAACTCTTTGCCGTCAGCACTATATCAATCGATCGACAGTCGAAAAAAATTACCAGACTATAGTTTCACGTTTATCTCACCTTCTTTGTTTCGACATATGGTGGCGGTGCACCCATCGGCACCGAAACGACAGCAGGGACACCTTTCTGAATAATAATCTACTGGAAAAAAGTTGTAAATGCGCGATCATTCGTATTATTCGAAATATTCACTGCCTGTTTCTCCTTTTCCTCCTTCTCCTTATCAGGTCTCTTCACATCAAGTTGAAGCATGATATTCTTGGACGGGAAATGACGATTAGTGTTATGTCGGCTGCGAACAGTTTGATGAAATACAATAATTTGGGGTGGTTTGTCTTACCAATCATCTTTCGGCACTTCTTTTTCAGATTCTTTCTCCTTTTTCTTTTTGTCCTCCTTCGGCTGAATCACCACAGCTGTGGGCAGTGGAGTCGGCTAAACTGATTAGGAGAGCTGATGTAATCGAGTAAGTAATTAGTAGATGAATTGCATCAAAATCGATGCAATGTATAAAACAGCATCCCAACTTTATGTGACTGGTCTGAAATACAATGGCTCTCCAAAGAAAATAAGACTCACAGATTTTGCTTTGCTTGGGCTACCACAAATCATCTCAAGAATGTACAAAACAACCATGAGCAGTGCGAGCAAAAGAGTAATCTGGAACAAAAAAGGAAATAATAATTCCGATTGTGCTACTGCCCATAGATACCTGGACCAGTCATCAAGCAGGCCGGCAACATTTCCGGAGAGGCTACGAACAGGCCATGATAGATATGATAGATACAATACTGCTCACGGGATGTCGAAAACCGATGGTCGCTCCGCAGATTCACTGCCGCATACCGTCGCTTTGCCATAACTTCCTTAGAACTGCCCCAATCAAAGCGATTTGGTCACCGTTGATTTGTCTCGAAGAGATCTTTGCGATGACCTACTGGGTGTCGGGGTAATCTTTCATTTTCCTGGTTTCTCCCAACTAATCGATACATCGATCGATCTCTCGTAATGAATAGGATCAGCATTAGCGGAAACATGAGCAATGAACTTATACTCAAGCTCAAATTCGATTGTTTCTACTAAATTAAGGCAAAAACTTCCAAATGCGAGCATCACGAAGCAGAACGGGGCAAACTCCACGCTGTACCGTAGACATTCAATTTTTTACGCACTTGCTGCTAGATCATGCTGTTCCAGCAGATCTAGCAAACTTGAGTAGGGAATAATTTTAGTCCCAAGAGAACTCTTTATCTACTTGATCCTCTGCAAGTTAGGATGCTGTAGAACCACTTATCTCAATTTTATGCTCTCCCAGACTACGAACTTTCGTTGTGCTTTGTGGAAACCTCGATATTGGGGGAGCTACAGGTGGCTTGTGAGAAGAGCTACCAATCTCTCATGGGATGCATAGAGCAAGCAATATGTGTAATTTCGAAAAATGCAATGGAGATAGTTGTAGCTGTTCTGCTCGCATTTGGAAGTTTTTGCCTTAATTTAGTAGAAACAATCGAATTTGAGCTTGAGTTTAAGTTCATTGCTCATGTTTCCGCTAATGCTGATCCTATTCATTACGAGAGATCGATCGATATATCGATTAGTTGGGAGAAACCAGGAAAATGAAAGATTACCTCGACACCCAGTAGGTCATCGCAAAGATCTCTTCGAGACAAATCAACGGTGACCAAATCGCTTTGATTGGAGCAGTTCTAAGGAAGTTATGGCAAAGCGACGGTATGCGGCGGTGAATCTGCGGAGCGACCGTCGGTTTTCGACATCCCATGAGCAGTACTGTAGATGACTCGAATGATTCCGGTATGCCAGGCAGACTGCTCTTACAGTTCGGATACCTGGCGGACCTGCTTACATGCGGTAATCACCGAGAGTGATTTCAGAGTTTTCCGCTTATGGCTTCATTTTTGTTTATTTCATTCCAGTCATTTACACATTTGACAGGATGAAAAGGAGACGTATGGAGAGGAGCGAAGAGACCTAGGCTGTGAAAAGATGGTCATATTTCGTTGAGGTCCTCAAACTACAACATTATTTTCCCCTAACTTAATTTTGCAGCGGCCAGCGAGCCTACTGGCTGAGACTAGCCGACCAAACCCCGGCTTGCGTACTTTCTAAATATTCAGGGTATGGTTCATAAGGAGGCAAAGTAGGGCGGTGTCTTCCCGCCCTTCGACCTCACAAACTTCGCCATGACACAACCAGGACTCAATGTGGGCTTGGCCTCGCCGAAGACTAAAAAGTAGACACAACCAGGAGTCAAAATGGCCTGATAACGTTGGTTGACACATCCAGCACTCAGTTTTCGAAGAGTCATGGTTGTGTTCACTAAATTTGAGTGCGGGATGTGTCTACCAATTGATACCGGCTGAGTGCTGGATGTGTCTACTAAATCAGCCTAAGTTGAGCACTGGATGTGTCAACCAATTTTGAGTGCTGGATGTGTCCACTAAATTGGTCCAACAGGACTGCTTGTTGTGTTCACACCGGTCAACTAATCAATGATAACCATTCACACGTCCAACTTCTCGTAAGCGGTCTCATTTGTTATTTCTTTAAGTCCCCCCCCCGTTCTCCGTCACGTTCATTCCTCGTAAGAGCAATCCATTAGCCCTGGGCAGCGACGGCGATTTGGTCGCCATGCGATTTAACTTGCAAACATCACAAAAGCTGTCGTGGACATTCCAATCGCTTTAATTTGCAAAAGCCATAAAAAACGCGCGGCCGATTGTGACCAAATCTTACGAGAAATCACTTGGCGACCAAATCGCTAGCCAGTTGCGCTCTGGGCATACTTCGTGTTGTGAGTGAGTCGTCAGCGATTTTCTTCATTTCTCGTGCAATCGCGTCGCTACGTCTAGACGAAGCGACGCGACGTAATCGCTCGCTTTCACAGTTATTTTTGCTGGGGATTCCCAGAATTTCTGTTCCTTCGTGTAGATTTCTGACTCCAAAAAGCTCCGAGCACTGTTCTTGTTCAAAATGTGAGCAAGTCTTCGCTTAGGAAAAGTAGTAACCTCCTAATTTGTTCGCGAATTTCATTACTTTGGAAAGTTTCAATCTTCTTTCTTCAAGACCACTCTCTCACCATTCCGTGTTATGAGCATTTTGCAAAAATACCAACAAATTACAAAACAAGCGTTCCCACTAGCGAAAATATAGCATTGAAACTAGTTTGAAATCACAAAATACTCTTCCAAAACTAATCGGAAGGGAGCAATAACGAAGGAAACTTTTTATTAAGGATTATTACCACTAGGTTAGGTGAGGAAAACAAGTGTGAATGGGGCTTAGTATTCAAGTTTCAGTGGGTTTAAACCAACGAATGTTTCAATGAGGTCGTCATTCATAACAATGCCCAAGCACGACCGAGTCGCGGCGACTGGATTGCTCGTGCAAAAGTCAGTCACGGCGAAAAAATCGCGTCGCTCGAAGTGTGCTCAAGGCTATACTAGCTGCGTTTGACGTGCGCGCGTCTATATGATGAAGGATAGGACTAGTCGTATAGCTGACGCAACTCAGTCGCACGCGTTCACAATATCGCGACTAGCGCGCTTTCGTTTCATTGAGTGGGCGTCGATGGCGGCGACCCGTCTGCGGCCTCGAAAAGGACGCAGCGCAGCCGCGCCGCTCGAGCAGAAATTTTTTTTTTCCGGAACAACAAATCATGGGGTTACTTTTCTTATTAGTTATCATCGAATGTGATGAACAACTGTCAAGGAAAGCTAGATTCGCCACCGCGACTGCTATTCTATCGTGAGCGGCGCGGTCGCGCCTCGTGCTTTTTGTGGCCGCAGACGGGGCACCGCCATCGACGCCCACTGTACATGTCACGTTGACCAGTCTCCATGATGAATCTTCCGCAAATGAGTGCGTGCGTCCGACTAGTATAAATTGCCCTATACTCTTACGGTGTACTGATCTTAGAACTCTACATATTCAGATTTCTACAGTCCTTGTCAGAACGATAGACGGATTGAGCGTGCGGTTCGTTGTAGGTGCTTCCTCGCATGTGGCGCAGCTGCCAATCAGTGCGATCAAGGGGGCTGGCTGCCAGCATCGCATCTCTCAGGGAACTTTTCGCGGAAGTACAAGTATGACCCGTTCGCTTGACTGTGCTTGCGAATTCTGCAGATCAGTGGTTCTCAGATGATTTCTGTTACCTTCTATCTTGTTTCTGATGTTTACGCTGGTGTTTAGTGGTTATTTTAGCTCACTTGCCTAGTTTTTTTTCAATGGATTTGCGATCGTATCTACTCCTACACGTCGTGACAAGCATCTAAGCAACCCAACTCTGCGAGTATAGGCGCCGTGAGCGACACAAGAAACTTCAAAATAGTCATAAATTGAGTGTGGGGGGAACTAAATGGAGATAGGAATGCAAACGAAGATAACACGAAAACAATATGCTGCAAATGAAGGCGCGGTTACATTCTGCTGGGATATGGCACTAAGAGACGTCTAACCAGTGCAATCCCTTGAAAAAACCTAAAACTGGCACGAAATAGTTTTACATAGTTGGCTTCGAAACAATTTTTCGAAAAAAAAGAGTGGGTTTTCGTGGTGCATTTTTTCCCACAAGTTTCACAAAATCTTCAGAAAGCGATTTACTGTTTAGATGCTTCTTGGAGCGCAAAAAGTGCTCTTTTCTACAGCGGCAGCAACACGACGCAGATCGATTACTTCCTAGTGAGGTATCAAGACCAGATGCTCGTCACGGAAGCAAAAGTCATATCCTACGAGGCGGTTTCCTCGCAGCACTGTCCGCTAACCTGCACGATAGAAATCACGCCGCCGAAGCAGAAATACGATGAGAGATGTGGACCGAGTCGGATTAAATGGTGGTGACTAAAGGAAAAGGAAGATGCCGTCATTTGNCTCGTGCTTTTCGAGGCCGCAGACGGGTCACCGCCATCGACGCCCACTGTACATGTCACGTTGACCAGTCTCCATGATGAATCTCCCGCAAATGAGTGCGTGCGTCCGACTAGTATAAATTACCCTATACTCTTACGGTGTACTGATCTTAGAACTCTACATACTCAGATTTCTACAGTCCTTGTCAAAACGATAGACGGATTGAGCGTGCGGTTCGTTGTAGGTGCGGCCTAGCATGTGGCGCAGCTGCCAATCAGTGCGATCAAGGGGGCTGGCTGCCAGCATCGCATCTCTCAGGGAACTTTTCGCGGAAGTATGACCCTTTCGCTTGACTGTGCTTGCGAATTCTGCAGATCAGTGGTTCTCAGATGATTTCTGTTACTTTCTATCTTGTTTCTGATGTTTACACTGGTGTTTCGCGGTTATTTGAGCTCACTTGCCTAGTTTTTTTAATGGATTTGCGATCATATCTACGTCTTCTGAGGCCAATCGACCAATCGTCGGAAAATAGACAAGCAGGTTCGGCTGTGAACGGACGAAGTGAAGTAAACAGTCCGAGAAAAGAAACGTCTCCATAACGTTTTCTTTTCGAAATTAAGACCGCCAATAACTGGCGCAAGTATCGCGACGCGAGAAAGACAGCGAAGAAAGCTGTGGCTATGGCAAAGGCGACCCATTATGGAAAAAGCAAGAAAGAGTTGGACACGAGAGATGGCGAACGGCTTATCTGTCGTCTCGCCAAGTTNTGAACGGACGAAGTGAAGTAAACAGTCCGAGAAAAGAAACGTCTCCATCACGTTTTCTTTTCGAAATTAAGACCGCCGATAACTAGCGCAAGTATCGCGACGCGAGAAAGACAGCGAAGAAAGCTGTGGTTATGGCAAAGGCGACCCATTATGGAAAAAGCAACAAGGAGTTGGACGCGAGAGATGGCGAACGGCTTATCTATCGTCTCGCCAAGTTCTGTAGACGGCGAGCGGAAGATGTGGAAAAGTTTCGCGAAATCAACGATGAGCACGGCAAACTTCTGGTGGACTACAGAAAGGTGAGGGAGCGTTTGTACGAGTGCTTCGAGAAGGTCTCAATTGAAGAGTTTACCCACCTTTCCATCCCTCAACTCCCGCCGACGCATGGACTTGTCCACTCGATCACAGTTCAGAAAAAAGAGGCCGCACTGATTCAAATGAAATCTGGTAAAGCCACGGGTCCGGACGATGTTGCGGTGGAACCGTGGAAGTCAGAATGCTGGAGTTTCGCTGCATGGCTGACAAAGTTTTCAACTGGGTAGTTGTGGAAAAGAATGGTAACGAAGCACGACGATTCCGATTTGGAAAGGCAAAGGCAGGCCCGCTGAATGCTTGAATCACCGACTCCTGTCTCACAGTTTTTGAACATGTACTCGAAGGTCGTATTCAGGACATCGTTAATTTGTCCATCAATCAGTGCGGATTTGTAGCGAGGTGTGGCACGATGGACGCCATCCATGCTACACGTCTTCTAACTGAAAAACATCGTGAAAAGCAGAAGGCGCTCCACATCGCTTTTCTTAATTTGGAAAAGGCTTTTGATCGTATCCCNCTTGCGAATTCTGCAGATCAGTGATTCTCAGATGATTTCTGTTACTTTCTATCTTGTTTCTGATGTTTACGCTGGTGTTTCGTGGTTATTTGAGCTCACTTGCCTAGTTTTTTTTAAATGGATTTGCGATCGTATCTACTCCTACACGTCGTGACAAGCATCTAAGCAACCCAACTCTGCGAGTATAGGCGCCGTGAGCGACACAAGAAACTTCAAAATAGTCATAAATTGAGTGTGGGGAGAACTAAATGGAGATAGGAATGCAAACGAAGATAACATGAAAACAATATGCTGCAAATGAAGGCGCGGTTACATTCTGCTGGGATATGGCACTAAGAGACGTCTGACGAGTGCAATCCCTTGAAAAAACCTAAAACTGGCACGAAATAGTTTTACACAGTTGGCTTCGAAACAATTTTTCGAAAAAAAAAAGAGTGGGTTGTCGTGGTGCATTTTTCCCCGCAAGTTTCACAAAATCTTCAGAAAGCGATTTACTGTTTAGATGCTTCTTGGAGCGCAAAAAGTGCTTTTCTACAGCGGCAGCAACACGACGCAGATCAATCACTTCCTAGTGAGGTTTCAAGACCAGATGCTCGTCACGGAAGCAAAAGTCATATCCTACGAGGCGGTTTCCTCGCAGCACTGTCCGCTAACCTGCACGATAGAAATCACGCCGCCGAAGCAGAAATAGGATGAGAGATGTGGACCGAGTCGGATTAAATGGTGGTGACCAAAGGAAAAGGAAGATGCCGTCATTTCTCGGATACGTCTTCTGAGGCCAATCGACCAATCGTCGGAAAATAGACAACCAGGTTCGGCTGTGAACGGACGAAGTGAAGTAAACAGTCCGAGAAAAGAAACGTCTCCATCACGTTTTCTTTTCGAAATTAAGACCGCCGATAACTGGCGCAAGTATCGCGACGCGAGAAAGACAGCGAAGAAAGCTGTGGCTATGGCAAAGGCGACCCATTATGGAAAAAGCAACAAGGAGTTGGACACGAGAGATGGCGAACGGCTTGTCTATAGTCTCGCCAAGTTCTGTAGACGGCGAGCGGAAGATGTGGAAAAGTTTCGCGAAATCAACGATGAGCACGGCAAACTTCTGGTGGACTACAGAAAGGTGAGGGAGCGTTTGTACGAATGCTTCGAGAAGGTCTCAACTGAAGAGTTTACCCTTCTTTCCATCCCTCACCTCCCGCCGACGCATGGACTTGTCCATTCGATCACAGCTCAGAAAAAAGAGGCCGCACTGATTCAAATGAAATCTGGTAAAGCCACGGGTCCGGACGATGTTGCGGTGGAACCGTGGAAGTCAGAATGCTGGAGTTTCGTTGCATGGCTGACAAAGTTTTCAACTGGGTAGTTGTGGAAAAGAATGGTAACGAAGCACGACGATTCCGATTTGGAAAGGCAAAGGCAGGCCCCCTGAATGCTTGAATCACCGACTCCTGTTCCACAGTTTTTGAACATGTACTCGAAGGTCGTATTCAGGACATCGTTAATTTGTCCATCAATCAGTGCGGATTTGTAGCGAGGTGTGGCACGATGGACGCCATCCATGTNGACTGGCTCAGTTTGGCCTTTGTCTCTATGTCACGAAGACTAAATACTTGACGAATTTATCGACGTAAACCAAGTAGGCACGATGAGCGTGGNTGCATGGCTGACAAAGTTTTCAACTGGGTAGTTGTGGAAAAGAATGGCAACGAAGCACGACGATTCCGATTTGGAAAGGCAAAGGCAGCCCCGCTGAATGCTTGAATCACCGACTCCTGTCTCACAGTTTTTGAACATGTACTCGAACGTCGTATTCAGGACATCGTTAATTTGTCCACCAATCAGTGCGGATTTGTAGCGAGATGTGGCACGATGGATGCCATCCATGCTACACGTCTTCTAATCGAAAAACATCGTGGAAAGCAGAAGGCGCTCCACATCGCTTTTCTTAATTTGGAAAAGGCTTTTGATCGTATCCCGACCCGAAGAGCTTGTCGAATGGATGCGAATTCTCTACGCCTACCTGAGGAGCCAGATTCAAGCACTAGCCGGCACATCGGCGAAATTCCCTGTTGCCGATGGCGGTCGCCAGGGCTCAGCTCTTTCTCTCCTCTTCTTCACTTTCGTCATGGATGCTGTTACTCGAGATCTGCAGGATCCCGCTACTTGGGAGCTTCTGTACGCGGACGACCTCATGATTGCGTCCTTAGACAAATGTGAGCTGGAGAGGCTAACAAAAGCCTGGAGCGACCGACTANTTTTCGTCATGGATGCTGTTACTCGAGATCTGCAGGATCCCGCTACTTGGGAGCTTCTGTACGCGGACGACCTCATGATTGCGTTNGCTCAGCTCTTTCTCTCCTCTTCTTCATTTTCGTCATGGATGCTGTTACTCGAGATCTGCAGGATCCCGCTACTTGGGAGCTTCCTTACGCGGACGACCTCATGATTGCGTCCTTAGACAAATGTGAGCTGGAGAGACTAACAAAAGCCTGGAGCGACCGACTCGCTCAGTTTGGCCTTTGTCTCTATGTCATGAAGACTAAATACTTGACGAATTTATCGACGTAAACCAAGTAGGCACGATAAGCGTGGGGGGGCACTGACTTTTCAGGAAATGGAGCCTTCAAGTACCTTGCATCAGCCATCTCGTCCGACGGTTGCCTTTCTAATGATGTCACTGCACGCATTTATGCAACATGGTTGAAATGGAGCTCTTTGACAGGTGTGTTGTACGATAAGAACATCCCGGATTGACCAAAGCCAAAGATTTACCGATTTTTCGTCCGACCCGTCGCTACAATGNCGACTTGCTCAGTTTGGCCTTTGTCTCTATGTCACGAAGACTAAATACTTGACGAATTTATCGACGTAAACCAAGTAGGCACGACAAGCGTGGGGGGCACTGATTTTTCAGGAAATGGAGCCTTCAAGTACCTTGCATCAACCATCTCGTTCGACGGTTGCCTTTCTAATGTCACTGCACGTATTTATGCAACATGGTTGAAANACCTTGCATCAGCCATCTCGTCCGACGGTTGCCTTTCTAATGATGTCACTGCACGCATTTATGCAACATGGTTGAAGTGGAGCTCTTTGACAGGCGTGTTGTACGATAAGAACATCCCGGATTGACCAAAGCCAAAGATTTACCGATTTGTCGTCCGACCCGTCGCTATGTATGCGACTAGGCGCTGGCCTGCAGCAAAAGAAACAGAGCANACCTTGCATCAGCCATCTCGTCCGACGGTTGCCTTTCTAATGATGTCACTGCACGCATTTATGCAACATGGTTGAAGTGGAGCTTATTGACAAGCGTGTTGTACGATAAGAACATCCCGGATTGACCAAAGCCAAAGATTTACCGATTTGTCGTTCGACCCGTCGCTATGTATGCGACTAGGTGCTGGCCTGCAGCAAAAGAAACAGAGCGTCATCTAGGCGTTCATGGAATTGAAGATGTTGGCTAGATGGCCAGAGTTACTCGCTATGACAACATCTGCAACGTGGACACATCCAGTAGTCTTGGTAGACACTACCAGGAGTCTGCTTGCACATGTAGTGGATACATCCATGACACAAAGTAGAGTCTACCATGATACATAGTGGACACATCCAGTACTCATGGTGGACACTACCAGGGGTCAGCTTGCACATGTAGTGGATACATCCATGACACAAAGTAGAGTCTACCGTGGTACAAGGTGGACACATCCAGTACTCATGGTGGACACTACCAGGGGTCTGCTTGCACATGTAGTGGATACATCCATGACACAAAGTAGAGTCTACCATGATACATAGTGGACACATCCAGTACTCATGGTGGACACTACCAGGGGTCTGCTTGCACATGTAGTGGATACATCCATGACACAAACTAGAGTCTACCATGATACATAGTGGACACATCCAGTACTCATGGTGGACACTACCAGGGTTCTGCTTGCACATGTAGTGGATACATCCATGACACAAAGTAGAGTCTACCGTGATACATAGTGGACACATCCAGTACCCGTGGTGAACACACCCATGGTAGCCAAAAAGTAGACACTACCAGCACTCAAGGTGGACACATGGTGGACTCAAGGTAGACACATGGAGGTGCGTCAGTCCGAGCTGGTAGACACATCCGGGAAACAAAGTAGACTCATCTAGAATCGGCGGAAAATAGTTGACACATCTAGCACACCCCGGGATGTGTCTACCATTTCGCACCTGGATGTGTCCACTTTGTGTCCTGGTTGTGTAACTTTCTATTTGTGAGTAGCTTATTTGTAGCTATATGTAACCGATTCAACCTGGAATGAACACGGGAAATGCTTTATCATTTTTTGTTTGTTTTCGCTGACCCATTGATAACAATCAACTTGAACATATAAGAGAACGGTGCGGTGTGCTTAGACACAAATGAGGATAGAACATGCAGGAGGGGACGTGAGGTGGGCAGAATGACATGGGTGGTATAATAGTCCCTGCTGAG
>JARK01001431.1:60617-73845 GCA_000688135.1 Ancylostoma ceylanicum | reverse complement strand
CAATATGAAATATAGTGAGGTGTTTGTGTACTCGTTGCTGGAGGGAGAAGGGTTACGGCTGTTTCTAACTTTATGATTAATTCCTCCACCTCTTCTATGAGGTCGTCCAACCCATTACTGTCCCAATGAGATTGAAATTCCTCCAGGAGTTGATGGTTTCCGTCATTTCCTGGATTTTCGTATGCGTAATTTTCTGCATAGGTCCACTTCTCCTTGAGTGTATTAGTCGCACGTTTAAGAGATGCAGATGTATTAAGGAGTGCTGTTTTACGATCGTGTAGTAAGGTGAGAGACTCACCTGGGTCTTCCGTGGGGTCGAGGCGGTCAAGGATGCTGACGTCGACGGCTGATTTTTTCAGTCTTAGAGCGTTTGCTGCTTTCGTGAGCTGACCTTTGATGTAGCCCGTGACCGACATGCTGAGTTGTTAAATTTAAGGTTAAACGTTACTTTCCTCGTTGAGACTACATCACGTCAACGTCGTGAGAGCGAGATACGAACGATATACTGAATATTTATACAAACGAAAATGTTGTATGATATTCAAGTGTATTCTGGAAAGTTAGAGGAGTCATTTGATAAGAGATGGGCGTTAACAAATGGTGGGGACAAGAAGGTGGTTGGAGAGTAGTCTTTTCTTTGTCGGATTGTGTGTTAAATGTGTAACGTATGAGCAGGGAGACTTCGGGGTCGCACTTGCACCTACTGCGTCAGCCACCGGCTAGCAAGCAGACGATGCCGTTAACACCATACTCTAAGCTACCTAATTGGATGATCAGTCCACATGGTAGAGAGTCGAAGGATCCTTCCGTAGGTGTGCCCCTTTTAGAGGACTAACTTGAATTGCGGTCTGGACCTAAGTCTGCTTTCCCNTTTCTACCAGCGTCAGAAAACTCGAGGACCACGCCGCAGCAGACAAACAGAGCCAGCATGCAGAGCCCCTGTGTCTCTGCCCGAGAACGCCGCGCAGTCCCGACCCTTGTCTACGGCCGTTTCGAGTTCACTGTATGGTTAGGTGTAGGTGGTGCGTCGCGGCGGAGCAGACTGGTGGTACTTTGTGATGCAACTATGATTGACAACCACTGTAGATGAACCTTTTTTCATTTAACCTTTCATGCTTGCCTCTGCTGTTTCCTCCACCTCTCCTCGGCTTCCGCTGACCGACATATTCATGACGAACAGGTGATCCAAGCTCGTAAACTTCTCGAAACGCGAATACGATGACGAGACACTGTTAATCCCGGTGGGCAGACTTGTGCTGCTCCTCGCACACTCTGCCGTTACTCCTCCAGGATGTACAGAATAGCATCCTATAGCTCGTAAGAGCGTCTGAGCGAACGTTGTCGGGATGATCAAAGTCGCCGTCATCGAATCTTCTGAATCGGTTCTTGATGGTACCACCGGGAAAACATCCGTGCCAATTGGTAACACAGCCGTCGATGACGCGGCTGTGAAAGTTTCTTGTAGAATTCCATTAAAAAACATGGGCGTGGTCAGTGTCGATGCATTGAAAGCGCTTCAACGGTAACGGTGAAGCTGAATATTCCCGATAGGTGATAATACTTGCGAAACCTGAGTCTAGAATTTTCGAGAATGTGTGGGGATCAAATACATAGGTTGGGGAGACGAAAAGCATGATTCAAGAAGAGACAAATGAGAAAAGGTGAGTTTACTTCTTGGGAAAAAATAACGAAGAAGGCAAATGCTATACTCTACGCGGAGCATGGGACCCTGCGTAGCAATGGCGGGCAACATCGATTCCAGCACCTATCGACTTTACGCAGAGTATCGTCGGCATCGCTGCTGTACGAGTCACGAAAAATCCATAAGAATGAAAATCGATGTCTAGTGAGCGACGGCGACAAGGGGTGTTATAAGTACTCCATAAGGAGTATAGCAAGAGCTAAAAAATTTTCGGATTCGATAGGGAGGAAAGACTCCACGTAGCTAGTATAACGCCGCTATTGTAGCACAAATAAGACTTCATTAAAAAAAAGGTAAGGCATTGAGAAGGGATGAATTTGAGCAACAGCTTTTGAAATCCATGTGTAAACTCGGTACAAATACTAGAGGATATTTATAAAAATAAACCAATTTTAAAAGTTTTAAAATTAAGAAATGAATACAAGCGGAAAAAGGAGGTCAAAACAAAATTTCGACCCAGATAATTTAAAATTTTTCTGGTTCCCAAAAACGAAAAAATTCCCAAAAGTGATTTCCAGAAACTTTATCCACTTCCTGCTAGAGGACTTCATTCTCGATGTACCTCCACTCTGCGTAGAAGTGTTACCTAACACAGCGGAATGGAACTGGCACAAGTTTAGATACTTTCAGCCAGAAATATTCTGATACGAATTCCATGATCAAATTAAATTGTCTACCAGACACATGCCAAACTAGTAAAACCGGAAGTTCGGAAGTCGGAGGTGAGAAATTCGAAACACGGGAATTGTGGAGTGATAGAAACCGGATGCATTCCTTGACATTTCAGCTTCTTACTGTCTATTCTTTGAAAATTTAAAAGTCAGAGGTGCGTACGACACCTGAATTGAGGGACTTCCTGATTTCCGGAACCGGATCCATTCATCCCCGCGGTCTACAGACGATGAATAGAAAATGCATACGCTGTTTATCGACTTAAGAAATGTGAAAAATAATTTTTTAGACAGAGTATGGTTTTCTTCTGCTTAAGAATGGGTGGAATTCACCGTATTTTAGTACAGTACTGCCTGACAGGATAAAATCCAGCCTAGTCACCTTAGAAAAACAACGAACGGCTGAATAACTAAAGATTCAGCACCGCCGCGATTAATGGCCACTACAAAAACGTTATCTGACCATTGTCCAAGATGGATAAAACTGAGAAAAAAAACCTTATTCAGGCGGATGAAGAAAAGACTTACCGGTTTATTAGTGATAGAAGATCCACTGGTGTCATCTTGAGGAGTTGGGCTATAAATTTCTGGTGGATGTTGGAAAAAATTGAAACTCAGTGGAGAAAAGTCAGTCATCACGGAGCAGCATATGTTTGGAACCGGGCTGAAAGAAGTGAAATATGCATATTGAACAACACTGGAAAAGATCCGAGACGTTGCAAAATTCACGAAAATATTCTTTCAACAATCAGTCGCCACTGGGAAGGGGGCGTACGAGGTGGGTTTTGTAGACAAGTGAAATGTATGGAGGAGCAGATTAAATGGGGAATTGGAGTGAAAAGTCAAAAACTTCAGGATATTCCGGAAAAAATGAGGAGCAAATTCCGTGCAGGAGTGGAATTTTGCGTTTGTGAAATCGGAGACACGTTGTCGAGAATGGTCGTTCGACGGCTGAATACTTGTGGATTTGTAGTTCCTACTGTTTGCAAAAATTACAGCAGTTGAGTGGATGTCAAATGTCCAAATCTATGTGGAAATGCCAAGAAATGAACCGGAGGAATGAATAACCATAAAGTAGCTTCCAACTGGAATACTTTCGGCAAAGCAGTATATGTAAAGTAAATTACGCGTAAACGGCGGCGCGCATACCGGTATGCGCGCCGGATTTTACTTTTTCTCGGAGAACGCAACCTGAGATTATAGACGATGGTATGTGATGTGACTTGATCGAATGTCCCTCCACTCACATATTTAAATGACTTCATGCCTCAACTCATATGTGCACGTGCACACATCGTAGTTCACGAGTTTCGATGGCAACTCTTGCCTATGTCAGGTCAGGTATCACGAATACACAACGAAGTAGCCATGAGAAGCGTGCAAAAACAAGCAATGATTAGTGAACCGTTGATCGGAACTGGTAGCTGCTAGTGAAACCACATGCGTATGTGGAGCGGAACAGTTGACAATTATGAGTACCTGGCAGTATAAAGCATCTTGTAAACAAATTCGCCACGAGTGAACAGAGAAAATTCGAACCACTGCCCCCTATCCAGAATAGTGACCGGAAGAATTTAAAAGATAGAGTAAAGGTAAGGTGAGGTGATGATAGCAGAGCGGAACATGCTTGCAGTAGTTTTCAGCATCAATACGTTGAATTACTGTTCTCTAAAGCGCCTGATGATTCATAGATTCAGGATACTCCCCCACCGGAAGCTGATCCTCTCAATTACTGTTACGAGAGTTACGTGAAAAAAGAGAAAATATAATTTAATTCATGTTAGGCTAACAAGTGTCGCATTCATAATTGTCACTTCTTTACCGCACGGAAACGGAAAACGGTCCAAAAGGGGGTTTAAAGGAAACAGAGAAGGGTCGAGATCTCATTGCATGGCGCTCAAGAAACAAAGTTATGCAGTTCTCTAGCAACATCGAACGTTTGCACAGCAACATCCTGAAACGAGTTTGATTATAGTGCTAATCAGTGCTGACAGTGTCGTTGATCGGAGGGGGACCTCCTTATCTCGGCTTGACCATCTAGACCGACTGCAACAATCTCGATGATGAGTGCGATTGCCGATGAAGATGTCAGCGGCCGACCTTGATATAACTGGTGGATTTGGCAGGGGAAAAAACGAGTTAATGCAAATTCCTCGTTGATAAGTCCTTCCTCCATCTGGATGGAACGTTCTATCTCCGTAGAAACGAACACACACGTAAAACAGATGATATCCTGAAATCTCCGGAAACAACAACGCAGAAATAACAGCGCCACATTGACAAGGGCAACAAGGTCACTCAGGCTTCGAGGATGGTCTGAAGGGTCAGATAACAATTTCCAGCCGAAATGAACGCAGTGTTTCAGCTTATCACATCTACGCAATCCTAATCAGCTAATGGGTCCACCATTGAAGGGCTTGTGGGAACAGTGCAAATGTACATCGATCGGTAGCGGATGAAAGGGCTCAAAACCACAATTCATGAATGAAAAACTAGCGACTAGAACGCAACATTTCATATCGGGCGGATTCTGCCAGGCCATTGTGAAAGCCGAAAAAACCTCGTAGGAGTAGTTCTTTTCAAAAATTGCCGCCTCAAGCAGAGTATACTGACGAGAGTGATCAGCAAGTCGTATAGTAGACACTTTCACAACTGGCTACGCTTTTTCTGAATGAGAGTTGGCCTGAAATGCTGTAACATTGGCGGGCGTACGATCAGTAAACCACCAAACGAAACGACTAACAAAAAATACTCGAGGTTGAGGTCCCGAGCCAGCGTAATTGTTCGACGTGTTTCATTTTATTCAATTCATCAATGGAAAGTGCAGATCTGACAATAAACAACTGCGTCCACTGATAGGCGTAGTTTCTTTCGTGAATGAGAATAATTAAACCAATGAATGCACTAGTGTGATTCGCCTAAAACTACGCTATGCACACCAGTCTGTCCCTAAACCTGCCATCAATTTGATTCTCATAGGGGGGGGGGGTGCGTTTTGTCGGTTGAGGAAATTCTTCCCCTCACAAGGAGGGCACATCGTAGTAGTCGTTGGGAGTTGTGATTTAGAGTGCATGCGATGTCATTCATGACCGCTGCGTACCATCTGAGCCCATTCCCTGGAGCGACAAAGGACAATCAATGTGCTGGCTTGTGCACACCTGGCTGGTCGAACGTGCGTCACCTCGCCGCGAGATCGCCACTGAAGCGAGTAAAAAACGCCGCCAAAAAATCTGCCAGTTGGCTGCACCTATCCATGAACTAATGTCGCCCTTTATCGAGACCTTCCCACGAGGCCTCCTCCTACACGCTACCTGCACTCGGGAAACGTTCCAGCGCTGCCAGTTCTGGAACATTTTGTAGCTGCAGAGCACTTTTAGCAATTGCTGGAACGGATTTCCAGATCCCAGTCTCCAGGAGCCAAAATTCTGCAGAAGAAAACCAACCCTAACGCTACAAAAAGAACACAAAAGTGCCAATTAATTTGTGCTGAGGAGAGTATCCCTCATTCACCAAGATAGGCTCCGAAAAGGTAAAGTTGGCTTGCGAACCGGCGCTTCCCTTCCTCAAATCGCCCCAAGTTCTGGAAGCTACGGTGCCGCCTTGTACGCTGCACGAATGGTCAAATGGAGCCATTTGAAAATGGGCATGCAAACGATCGTCATATCATAGAATCGTGCACATCGGGTGGGGGCATCTCCTTCACAATGGACCCTTTCCATAACAGAGCAAAGCACAACATGCTTTCTCCTCCGAAATTCGTGAGGTATGCTCAACTCCCTGGATCAGGCCACGGTTCGGATTTATATACAGTTGCGAGTGCAGCCGCCAGGCCATCACTGAAAACTAGAAGTCGTTGGCCAATACTCAGTGTAAAGTCGCCAACATGCATGTGAAAAAGTTCAGTGCGTAATTCTCAGCTTGAAGCACTAGTAATATTACCCCTGCTCCTTCATTTTAGAGATTCATTTGGATTGGTCTCATTCCACTTAAACTCACTCCTATCTAGGCTTCATTCGAACAAATTCGAAGTCCGGACTTGACAAATTTGCGAGTGCAGCCACAGGTAAAATGCTAAATGTAACAAGCCGGAAGGTGAAAAATGAAGAGGCACAAAGGCACCCAAGGCTGGAATGCGGAAGCTTGAAGTGCTCCATTTTTCAAAAGAGATTTTCGAAGAAGTGAAACTGCACCTGCAAAGGACGTAGAGAACCACAACAGAAACTAGTAAAAGTTTGTACCCAACACAATCTACTGAGTATCCATGAAAGCCAAGGACGTAAGTTGTTTCGAAGCAATGAAAGTCCACAAAAGCTTCACTTCATTTCCGGATACCATTGGAGACAATATCCCTAGCCGGGAAAAAAATACTAGTAGCAATCCAAAAACCCGATGCTTCTGGGAACGAGAATTTCCAAGCACTTTCTACGATTGATATTTCGTAAGTTGCAGTTTGTAACTACAAAAAAAAGTTGAATGAATTTGAGGTGGGGATCCTGCAGCAGGGAATGGGATTGACGGCCGTTTCCGGGACGTCAGCAAGCATCCCACGGTCCAAAAGTGGACGAGTTCTGTGGCAAAATTCATAAACCTTCTTGCGAAGATTCTCGGCTGCCTGTTCCGGATCGGACGAGTTTTCCGGGCAAAATATGATATAACTCGCTATATTTATGTACCATGACTTATCATAAATGAATCAGACGGATCACTCGAGCAGAGCACCCTCATTTTTACCCGGATAACTCGTCCACATCGTAAAAGCGAGTGGGTCACAATCTCCTCGGGTAGCGTTCATGAATTTCGTCACTACTGGTACAAATGAACGGAATTTTCCGGGTTACTCTCTCCTTTAGCGATAACAAGTGATGGAGAAGATAGCAGTATACGCCATACTCTGCTGAAACAATTTCAATCCTAGACAAGCAGGATATTCAGAAGCACCTCCGGAACACTAATGAAGCTCGTCATAGGTAGTAGGTAAAACTCTTGTTTGGCTGTGAGAAAGAATCGCCTCTACGCACCTTACTTTCAGGTTATTCTTTGGCCTCGATTCATCTCAGAAATGGTCTCGTTTCACCCGAGAACAGGACCAGTCGCATGTACTTGGGATATTCAGCAGTTATATGAGGCAAAGAAAACACCACCCAATGGCATGTAAGAGTGATAATACCCATGCGGACCACTTCCATTACCAGTTGTTCTCATTCACTTCAAGCTCTACAGCAAACACAAAAATCTTCGTTTACAGTTGGAAACGTAGGCGACTTTGTATTGTTTTGAAGCAAGTGCTCACTGCAGGAACAGAGATGTAACCACAGCAAGTCCTGGATTGGTGTGCATATTCGCATGGATTATTTTTGGGTAACTGGTTGTAAAATTTTGAATTCAACTGCGCCCATTTGTCCAGCTGAACCGAGTGAAACCGGTAGTGCAAATATATACAAGTACAAATACGACTTTAGCCCATCGTTCAAAACTTTCCAAGATATCGCTTATTATTTATACGAGTCTGCAACCCACCTCTGCTGACCTTTGCGTAATTACTAGAATAGCGCTTGCTTAAGTTGGGCCAGATCGTGGATCACATCTCAGCTGTCCGTACCTAGGATCATTAAGTGGCCTGTCGATGACACATTACGCCATATATATTCTAAGAGGTAACTCCCTTTGCCATCATGAGCAAAGCGGAACAAGGCAAAATTTAAATTTGTGAAATTCTGAAGTGACCACCTTTCTCAAAGCATTAAGACTGAAATTTGTTTTTAACAACACCTTCAGGGTAGTGACGATAATTACCTAGAGATTACAGTCTTACTATTACTACTTCTACGTCTTACTTTTTGCCTACTAATTCAAGATGCTAAAAATGGTTCGTCAAATGACTGCGTTACCAGTCTTATGACGAACAAATCAGGTCCTCATAAAAAGTGCGAAAAAGAGAATGAAGTTTGCTCACTGATGGTTGAAGAACTTACAGAAGAACTGGGCGTTCGAGCAATAGAATAAATTCATGAATTTACTGCACTCTAGAATTACCATACTACTATAATCGTCGCTACTTTTTTTCTAGAGCTATATAATGTGCAAAGGACATACTTTCTCCAAAATGGTGGACAGATACAAAATTTGTTTAGTTCGTGAAACTTCCACACAATTTGTGGAAGCAAGCCTGGATGCGAATGATATTTTGATAAAGATACGACTGAGAACTACTGCATATGCCTGAGAAAGTGCAGATGCCCATCGGTCCTACACCAACGAAAAAGTCTCCACTACATCTGAGAAGACCATCTGTGTCAAGTGCATTTGTTTACATCTCCAACAACTCTACCGTTCGTCTGATAAGATCCTCAAAACTTTACAAACATGGATCCATATTCAACTACTCCTGCAGCTTGCTGAATTTCCTTCTGGATGTCAGATGGCGACGCCGAAAAAGCCAGGGGGCCTGCCTTAGTGCGGACTAAACATGTGGCCGAAACAGGTGCTTTATAAAAACGTTGTTTTCGATCCTGACTGCTAAAACTAAATAAATGATAAACCGCTATCGCTGTACGCTGAACGTAGTACGCTGGCGTTGTCAAATGTGCTAGCTGCAATACGGTGCACTGCTCTGTGTACTGGTATTATTCACTTATTTAATTGAAATGAATATTCCATTTCAAATGAGTCCTTTTCTGACTTGCATGTGTCCTCCAGGTACGAATTTCAGGAAGAACCACGGATAACAAGGATGGCCGAGGTAGTGCAGTTGAAATGTGGAAACATTGTTGTACAGTTAGCCACAAAAAGGTTGCAAAAGTACTTGCGGTTCTCAAAAGAATAAATATAGTACGTCTCACCGGGTACGATAGTTGGGTAGACACCAGAGAGGAAAAGAACGCGAGAAAGTGTGCAGCAGTTGAAGAGAAGGGAAACAAAAGCACGTTATCCGCACTGATACTCAACTATCGTCGCGTATGAAACGAACTATAGAGCCAAGCTGAAAGACAACAAACATGGCCCCTAGCAACATTTAACCTTTCACTTTTCCAATGATTTGGAGATAAATTCTATGTCGCAGCTGCTAGTGAAAACCTTAGGATTGATTCAGGAGCCAGCGTGAAGCTATCGCGGTGAGATACGACGTCAACAAGGATTCCAACTTGATCTGGGAAATCAATTGCTCAGGTCAGTGGGTTTCAGGTTGGACAAATAGTATGTAACAGGCGGTGGCAGCTGGCGGCGATTACCAAAACGGGCAAACAGAATACGACGCGGGGAGGATGTACGGATGTGATCCCGACTGTCCACATGTATAATCTCTTCACAGGTACAGGGTCATACCGCCAACATTTCCATTCGTGGTGAGCATTGAATAAGCAGTAACATGCAATGCGATTTCATGGCACAGGGACCATGCAAAAATCTGACTGGAGCACTTCGAGGGTATTCTTGGGTAATGCAGTGGTGTCGAGCAGAGCTGAACAAAAATTATAACCTTGCAGCTCTTTTTGCGTGTTCTTCAAGCAGTGAAGGGTGTATGGACCTTGTCTTGCTCAACAGGATGATCTTAGGAAGAGATTTTTAGGAATAAATGGAACCTTTCCTGAGATATTTCATCACGTCTTAGCTTCTAGACTACCTCCTGAGATATTTCATCAAGTCTTAGCTTCTAGACTGCCCGATTTCGCATCGACCTTTGTCTTAGGGTTTGTACCCAAGGTATCGCGGCAAATGAAGGCTTTTGATAGCTGAGTATCAAATGTAGAAAAATCACAATTTTTTTCAGAATAGAAGAGGTCCCATGATGAAGATGTAGTGTGAGCAAAACGAAAACCAAAATAGTTGGTCGAGCTCCATCATCGAAAATCGTTGATTAGCGAACAACAAGTTTGAGGAGTTCACAAACACAACCGCGGGACCCTATGCAAACGGGCGACGCTGGTCGCGGGGGCGGAAGTTTGCAGGAAACCGAGGTCCATGGGGCTAGCGCTGCACCGTGAAAATAGCCCGATGTCCACTCTCTCTCTATCGACTATCACACAAGTTTGTATGGATATTTTGAAATTCATGAGAATGTTGGTGGGGGATGCACATGATACGCCATGTTTGGGAATGATAGAGCAGCGACATTAAACTATTGTCGAATCGACACGCTATTCTCTTTCGCCGTCTCGCAAAACGCATGACGAAGCTCCCAACCGTACGAGTGACAGAATCCGTTACTTGAAGAAGCATTGAATTGAGAAACTTACTCACTTGTATCTCTATGCGTAACCGTTACGGCTGTTGCGGCACACAAATATTGATGAAAACTTTATGGATGCAGCCTGTCTGAACAGCACACGGAGACTGTATAACAGTGGATTTTCACAGAGTATGGATTCGATTTAGGGAAAAAAAACTTCGGAACGCTTTCAAAGAACTTCTCAACACTAATTATGATAGAAAACTGAGTAGGGAACTGCTGTAAAGTTTTGTAGAGTAAATGATACTCAACAAGAACCTGACAGACTTGGAAGACTGCTCCAAGCTTCAGGTTTCCCGTGAGCTGATAATGCAGAAGAAATCGTTCATAGTAATAGCGGCTGATAAAAATGATTCAATCGTTTCGAAGTTTTATCCATGAAGAAGAAGTTGCGAGCTCACGAATGAAAAGGATTCTTTCTCATTCTGGGCAACAGAAGTTAATTTTGCTGAAAGAAGTTGGCTGTAGGTGATAGTGGAATGCACTACACATCGCTGCTTCACAATGGCTTTCGGATATTTATAACTCACGAACGCTGCTGCACTGATGTAACGAGAATGTACGTTTGAGCATCTAAACGGCATCACAACTGGCCTTTCTTAGTGGTTGAACGAAAACGAACATCTACAAGGAGAGGAACGTCAACTAAGAGGAGAATTTCACATCCTGGGCATAGGCTTGGACATAGGCTTGGATCTGCTGTTCGCTGAGATGTTGCTCGGCAAGCGAGCTAGAAGGTACGCGACTTTCATGAGAGAAAAAGTGAAGATTACTACAAGTTAACTGCGAGAAACTGGTTCGACGGCCAGTGCTGGACCGCCGACTCCGGGGACGACGAGGTGGCGGAGGATGAGCAGTGAGGTGGTAGGTGAGGGGGAAGAAAGCCTAATGTGGAAGTTAGGCCCTCTCTTTGCAGTGACCGATGACCAGTCCCGATTGCGCAATATGCAAATGCTTCGAACGGGCGGCCGACGTGTGGGGAGGAGGGAGCGCGACGTGCGAGTGGTCATTCGGACGTGACAGCGTGTGCGGGCCGGAGGCACAGACGGGCCGAGAGCGGCTGGCAGCTAGCCAGCGTCACCAATTAGCTGCCATAGTTCAAACAACGTTCCTCATCCTTATTTCGCCCGCGCCCCCCGTCTAATCGTGCCCACGAATTTCGGTAAATCACTCCCCAACGGAGGGGCTCGGAAGAGATCGAATCGTCGGTTGAAGCAACCTGTGTGTGTGTGGTCAGCGCCGCTGCCACGGTGAAGCGTGTGCGTGCTGTAATCTGTAGAATTGGGCGAGGTGTCAGCCGGGGAAGACGAAAGATAACGCCGGAGAGAGGTGTTCCACTCATAAGGGTGCTGGCTGGTTCGTTACAGAAGGAAACTGAAAGAATGGCGAACGAACGCTGCAGCACCTGACGCCGCCGCGTGGACGGTGCGGCCGGACTCTCTGGAAGCGCGAGACGAGGTGCTGTAATTTCGGAGAAATTGAAGTGAAACTTGCTCTCGCTTTTCTCTTTGAACGCATTACGAAGAGAAACGGGGCAAATCGGCGTTCTGTCACAGAGCTCGCTTTTGATCCTGTGGAAATGTCACTGTTTCGAGCCCAGAAAATGTGTAGATGAGGGAAAAGCACCTCTCAAATTTAAATCTCGAGTTTTCTCCAAACCTCACTTCCCGAAGGCTTTTCTTGGTAGTGCAGGAATGTCACCTTGCAAATGAATCTCGGACATCCAGTGGTCGATCTTTTCGTCCAAAGGCTAAATAATTAGCGAAGACCACCAGGTTTCAGTAACTTTTTCCGCAGTTTCACATGCTACCCAGCCTTGCCATGCTCTTCAGCGCCTTGAGCGTCTTACGACAGAACCGGCGCTGAGCTTTCATTCACGGACATGTCCATCGTCATTGCACCTAAGCACGTTCACGTACTGGCCAGCTGGTCAGTAACCGTTCAGATCGTTAGCGTACGCCGCTGTCAGTAAGTTATCTTTACGTTGCGACTCATTTCGTAAGGTGTTGTGTTTCGGGACGCCTCTGTAGTGGACATCGGACACTCGAGAATCGATGGCTTTCAGCAGCGCCTGGACATCACGGGAGCCTCGTGCTCTCTCCACGCTTCTCCTGCTCCTCTGCGTCTTGTGTTAACCAATACTCTTTCCGCACACAACCACACATGTGGCTCCTATATTTACCAATAATAATACCGGAAGTGGAACTGGACGACAAGCCACAGCAGTACTTGTACTCTGTGGGTCGGTAGCATTACGTTGAAGAGGAAAAAGCCGGTGAAACGCCCACAAAAAACCGCAGACGTTTCTCATTTTCAGGTGGCACATCAAACAAAGGTGTATCCAGTACAAACTCTGTTGGAATGAGGATGTACATCTTCGCTTTCGTTGACTTTACTATCGCAGAGATTTTTGTTCTCCGTGTTGCTGTTGTTGTAATCAGTGCAGTCGGCACTGGTCAGCAGAAGCTGCGGGAGTGTTTTGGCATGGCGAATTGAATATGAAAAGGCCGCTGGTTTACGCTCGCCGAAATAAAAATATTACTTCTCCATCGATTTTCTCAGCTGGAGCCCCGGTGTTCCCTCAAGACAATGCGGCAAAGCGCTAAAAGTAGCCGAAAATGCTTTAAA
>JARK01001431.1:45948-59863 GCA_000688135.1 Ancylostoma ceylanicum | reverse complement strand
GGGGGGGGGAGGGGGGGGGGGGGGGGGGGGGGATGAAACAAAAACTAGAGACCTGAAGCTGGCTTCCCCCTGAAAGTCGTGTGGATGAAAATATTTATGAAGCTAAACGACTAAGGTATGTTGTACCATATAATGATGAAAGTAATAGCGTGAAATGATGAAGGCGATTCCATTCCACTTCACGGAAAGTTGTGAACAGATTCACTTACAAAGTCAAATAACTAAAACAACTGTAGGTAGCATGTTTAAAATGAAAAATTCAAGCATGTATGTTGGATGGTAAGTATTAGTTTAACTCGCCTAAATGAAAAATGTATTCGTCCTGTGCATGTATCACAGATATCAAACCTCCCGAAGTTGGTTTAGAGGTGACCTGAACGAGTGACAGTCCATTCCTTCCAGCCGTGTGCCTATTTCGTAGCCCAGTATTGATACTGATATTGATACTGATATTTATTACATGGAATACCATGTGAACAGGAACAACACAGAATTAAAACACAACCAACATTGAAAATACAACCAACTTGACCTACCTGCATCCGAGAAGAGAAAAAACGAATTCATGGGATCACAGGTTTCTCACCAACATACTTTTAAATAAACTCAACTTAGGTGGAATGAGTTGCTTCTTGCTGAGTTTTTGAAAATCAGATCCGGCACGATTAATGAAGAAATAATGCCTCACATTACTTTTCGCCCTAGGAATTACTACTTTGAAGGAACCTCCTCTAGTGTTTGATGATCTCATTTCAATCAGCTTATTTGACCGCAATCCTACATGTCCATGAAGTATTTTGTAGAACATTATAAGATCAAATATTCTTCTTCTGTAAGCTAGGGGACGCAATCCAAGGTTGCGATTCCTGACATCACTGCGAGGAATCCCATCATACAAGAAGCCCAAAACCCGAGTCATAAGTTTCCTTGTGAAGCTATTCTGTACCGTCTCCAGCTTAGCAATAACACCTCTCTTACGCGGGTTGAAGATTGTAGTTTCATTTACCAGCGGTCTAACGTACGTCTTAAACGCCCTCCTTCCATTCCTTCCAGTCGTGTGCCTACTTCGTAGCCCAGTACTTCCAACTCGCCCCACAGCTGCAGAACCACCCATTCTTCCTAGTTACTTTTTGGAGAGATCTGATCTTGCGATCGGAAGAATCATTTTCACCGCGTGCTTGACACCCTTAAGAACCCATTTACCACCGACTTTTCTCCAGCTATGTCTGTGCAAAAATAATGCGTGCTTTCATGCATCATCTTTGGTGCAGAAAATTTCTGGTTGTTGTCAACAGCGAAATGAGAAGTTGCAAACCTTCTCGTAGCAAATTTCTTGGCCTTTTGAAGGCTCTGTCTATCTTTAGCGAAGTTCAAATCTGCGTCAAATTTTTATTTTTGGAATGAAAGAAGCCAAAACAGGATCCTTGTCGATTTCACTTCTGCGAACTGAAACTCGGCGACAACGCGGCAGGAGTTGCTCGGAACGCAGCGACAGTTTCGGCTAAGGCATGTAGTGTGAGCGGATACCTGCCGCAGAGGTGCTTCCTATTCTTCCGATGCAATGAGTTCTGCTTTGAAAATAAGGAAATTCGTGTAGCTGTTCCTGAGGTTGCCCCCCCCCCCCCCGCCAACTGATGCCAATAGTTTATGAGGACCCATTCGAAACAACATACAGTCCTTCTCAAAAAGATAGACGGATTGCGCGTGCGGTTCATTAGCGTCGCGGCTGCATGGTCGCGGCGGGACCTACTCGACCCTCTCACTTAGAGCATGCTCTCTCCGCATTTCTCATTCTGGTCTCGCAGCGATGGTGCAGTCGCGCAATCAGTATATCTTTTTGACTGTATTTTTGGATTGTATTTGGTTTCTCACAACCTTGCTGGTAATCGTTGTCAGACTACCCTTCCCTTGGGCAAGAGTAGGAGGACGAAAAAATTTCAGCAAGCAGGTGCAGTGCAAACTGAACGAGTACCAGATCGATCTTCTTTGAGAGGTCTGCTTCGCATCCTTGTAGTAAAGAAATTGCGACCAAATCCTTCAATGTGTTGCATAATGCAAGATAGACCCTTTGCGACAACATAAAGTGTTTTGACTAACAATTGGAGGAGAAAGAAGCACCGAAACATTGCCAGAAACCAAAGCAACACCAAACGAAGGTTACGGCGAGTTTGTGGTGGTTTGCACCGATAATGAATCGCTACAGCTCGTTGAGTCCTTTACAGCTAAAAAGTACTGCTAGCATATTAATGGAAAGAACCGGAAACTTCATCGTGTGAGCCCGGCATTTCTCAATAAAGTGGATTCTGTACTCCCACACAATATCGTTCAGTCATGTGTCCCACACCAGAGACTCCATAGTAGATCAGCTAGGTTAGGAAGCTCTGCCTCATACCTTATAATCAGCAAAGCTCTCGCTCACTGAATACCACTTCATCGAGCATCTAGACGATCTCCTCCAGGAGAATTCCTTCGAAGACTGAAATGCTACTAAAAAAATTGCTCTCCGGGCGTTCGTCGATCCTAGAATACTCCATCTGAAGTGCGCGATAGTCGAATGACATTATGCTTATTGCCAATGATTTGCGGATTATAATGGTTCCGAGCTTCATTGGAAACAACAGTTTTGGAGCGAGTTATGGGCTCAGGATATAAAAGGTTGAAAACATGCATTATTTTTTTAGCAACCTACGCAATATGACGCAGAGCGTATCCTTCAAGCCCAGACAAACTGTCGGAACTTCCGCGGACCTATCTTGAGACCTACTGCAGCTTACCCGACGGTAGATCCCGAGGTGGCTCCGCGGGAATTTCGAACAGACTTCGCGGAACTTCCGAACAGGATCTGCTGAGCTTTCGAATGACGCCGAGCTCCACGGATGTTCCGAAACTGGGGCATGTCATGCGCTCTTGATAGTAGGCCAAGCTCCACGGAACTTCCTGAAAGGCTTTTTTCCTCTGTGTCTGATTCGGAACTTCCGCGTAAGCTCCAAAAATTAGGCTGCAATAGCAAACCAGGCTCCGTTGAAGTCTCGAAAAGCGGCAAGTTCCCCGGAAACTCCGAAATTTTGTCTGAGAGTGCTGAAGAACTGTGTAGTTCAGTGACAAAAAAGTGTGAGTAATTTTTAACACATTCATTTATTTATTTGTACGTAGCTATACCACGCTAATTTACAGACACAATCCTAAGAATACAAGTACGTTGCATAAAATATCAAACACAGTCAGCACCCGCCTGGAGGGTAAGAGTGACTGGATATGTCAGTACAATAGTATTAGTACAATATATACAGTGAATGGTAAATGACTAGGTAGAATCGCTCAGATACTTGCCTATCTGTCTCTCTTGTTGTGTTGGTGAACATGGCCGAGTGGATTTCTTGGAGAATCTAAAAACAATTGGTACTGCTCTTAGTGCAAAAGAGGTGGATTGTGAGCTGTATTTTTTGCTGGAAAAAATTCTATCTTAATCCATTTAGAGTGACACTAGAATTACTGCTTTTCACGAACAACATGAATAACAACAAGTGAATCATGTAGCCCATCTCCTCCGCTATTAATATTATCAGAGACGGAGCAGCTCCTTGGTTTTCCTTTCCATGAAACCCACCTTGTTTGGGACGACTCATTTTGGGAGTCTCAACTGCAACTTCTCAGTAGAACTCTGGAAGTCGCCCAAGAAAATAACCAGATTAAGTAGTTAGAGACTGCTTTAGGCTTGTAGTGGTTGTATGAATGAATTTACCTTTCATTCTATAATAGAATGTCGGACACTGTTCTAGTGGAATTTGCCCGGAGGCGGCGCGCCCTCTCAATGTGAGCGGTCACCCCGTACTGAGCTCCTCGAAGTTTTTTCGCGAACTGAATCAGTAGAACTTAAATGTCGCTGGAATTTAACATTTTCGGTGGTTCTTCTTCACATCCAGAGCAAAATCTAGCGCGTAAACGTCTCACTGCTCTTCAAACTCCACTTTTGGAAGGTGGACATCCTCTGGGCTAAAATTGATCTCTTCGAGGCGAGCATCCACTTCCTCGCTGTCTTTTCAACAGCAATGACTTCTCTTCACACATCGTTGATATCTGTTACCTTTTGAGCTGCATTCGGTTCACGATAGAAGTCAAGCAGCGTGAGTGATCGGAGGTTGTCCTAGTCGAAATGGTGCTTTACATTCCGGGCGATAGAAAATGAGCTGTGCCGAGAACTTAGGAAATTGGTTAGGATATTTACAAAGAGTAAATCAAGGGCTACAAAGTGGTTACTGGTACGCAATTAAACAAAGTTTGGTTCCCAGTAAAAAAATCAAGGTGAAAAAACCGCCCGAACTTATTGCCCAACCTAATACGTACCAACCTGGGATTTGGGTTTCTCTTTCTGGAAGGACAGGTCCAGCTGAAATCGGCTCTCCATGTTAATTTCAGTGCCGTTTCGACGTGCCAGGCGATATCATTTCAACGTGTCATGCAGTTTTGAACATAATTCAGTTTTCCAAGTGGCAAATTCTTGCGTCGCTCTTAATTTTGGGCGACGTTGTGCCCCATCGAACGTATTTAGTTTTCGTTCATTGGCCTGTATCAAGAGGAATTGGGCTTCTCTTTGAATCTCATCTCATATTTTTTGTTTGTTACGCATCTTGCCTTCAATTCTGATGAAAACACAGACGATGAGACGTAAGATAACTCTATAGCTCTCTCAACTAAGGCATATCCGCATCCAAACCTCCTTGTTAGGAACCGAAACTCCTCGTGAACGTTAGTGCATATGTTTAAGTCCTAAAATTGGATCAAGTTTTCCGCAGCTAAGATTATTCTGCAAATCTGATTTTAATTGGTGGATTTTATAAAGGAGCTATCCTCGCTTGCTCTTTGCCGTTCCAACCTCGGAGGTTGCACATGGATCCTCAGGAAACTGCTTGTGAACAGTGCTTGTTTTTGTTTGCTCAGAGGTTGCACATCCACGTGTTTGATCCCGTCTCACATGAAAAATTAATGCACAAACTGAGAGCTCTGAGGTTCCATCCAGTTGTCACCAACTGGATTTAGCGATTCCTGACGATTAGAACATTCCCGGTCAAAATAGGAGGAACGTGTTCTGGAGTGCGAAAAATCGGAAGTAATGTATCTTACGGAAATTTCATCTTCTGTTTTCCTCAATATCTACACAGCTGATATTCCACTCATGTTCCTGGATATTGGAGTAGAGAGCAAAAATTACGCAGGTGAAGTAAAAATCTATAGAGTGGCGTCGGGGTTGGATGATGTCTCTCGCCTCCAACAGGCCATTGATGGGATAGTTGAGTGGTCAAAGTTTTGGCAGTTGCCGTTATGTCCTCATAAGACATCTTTAATGCGCCTGAGTGATGGATCGTCTGGCTTACCATTACAAGTGTACAAAGTTGAGGGAGTTGGAATCTCAGCGGTTACGTCTATCAAAGATCTCGGGTTTGCCTACAACATTAAGCTGGATCTTTCTGAGCACGCCAAAAACCGGTGTAAGTGGACCATGTCAAGGACATCTCAAAATTTCAAAGCCTTGTCGGCTGGAAGCTCACAAACCTTACGTGCGTCCAATAATGAAATCTAGCGCAACTGTGTCCAGTCTTACTAGGATGAAGGGTATTTATTCCATAGAGAGAGTACAGAATAATTTTACTCAAGAATTGCTTGCTAGGATAAGAGGATTCCTGCATTCTATTATTCTAATAGAATGCATTCTATCAGAATAAATTCTAACATTCATTCTAATAGACTTCCATTGGCTTCAATCCGGAATAAGTATTTGAGGCTTTCATCCTTAGAATCTCGTCACAGAGTATTTGATGTCTGTTTGGTTCATAAGGTTTTTCAGTCATCGGTTTCAGGGGTTTCTTCTTCCTCAGAGTGGCAGAGTCCCACACAAGAGAAAGTTCCCAAAATTCCACTGACGCGGCCAAAAACAAGCTCCAGCGCGAGATCATTGACAGCCTGGGCCGGTAGCGCCTTTCCTCGGATAATAAATAGTTTTCTTCAACCCACACATAGAGACAGTTTAAACGTCCTGTGCAGCACATTTTGCTGAAATATGGAATTCCTTAGTTTTTTTGAAGCCAGGTTTGAAAAAAAAACTGCTTTATCAATGTATTTAGCATTCCGCTGCTATGTGTGCTGTTGTTTTTTTTTACTGTATACATTGTAGTTTTATAACGTTTGCCTTCAGCAAGCGTGATAATCTTATACTTATTATGTAGAGAGTGCTAGAATGGTGATTTTATTTCTTCTGAGAATGCCCTATCTTCGAAGGATCGTGTTATCATCAGGGAAAGTTGTTAATTGATCCGTTGAGTTCAATAGCTTCGCATTAACTCATGCTAATGAATTGTTTTTTTTTCGTGCGAGTGGGACTATTAAAGGTTCTATCCTCATATTTCTCCACTAGTTCGCCACGTATAAGGAGTAAATATAGTGAGCATTGATAGAGGAGCGTTTTTCGCAGACACAGTGAGTATGCGGGCGAGAATGGTTTCTGTTTTATAGTCGGTGTCGACAACAACGAGGGCTGAATATTTGCGCATGAATATGCAACTTATACACTGAACTACAAGCGGCGAAGTTTGCTCCCCTTGAATCTCGAGAGCCTCATGCTTTTCGTCCAACAGTCACATGCCTCACCGTATGCTCCTTCCTCTAATTTCCTTGCAAATTTCCTGCCTGAACCTAGCTGCCTAGATTACCAATACATAACTTTCATGTTAGTTTCCGATTCAGGAACATCCCTAGATTTTCCGCTTGTACTTGTAATCTGATGACTTACAGGAGGTGCGTCTGTGATTTTGTCTGCCATCACGACTGCCGCATGGCAATGGCCGACTGATCTGTTGTTCGATTGGTGGGAGAACAATACCACGCAGCATACGTACAGTGGGCGTCAATGGCGGTGACCCGTCTGCGGTTTCAAACACAACGCGGCGCGACCGCGCCGCTCGAGCGAGAATCCTCTCCGGGAGATCAAATTATGGGGTTTTCTTGATAGTCAGTTAGTTCCCCTATTAGTTATTACCAAATATGATGAACAACTATCAAGAAAACCCAGATAAGCTACTGCGGCGACGATTCTAGCATGAGCGGCGCGGTCGCACCGCGTTCTGTTCGAGGCCGCAGACGGGTCACCGCCATTGACGCCTACTGTAATTGGAGCGGCATATCACCTGCGCTCCAAACCGTTAAATGAGCAGGATTTGGCTGCCATTTGCTCGCTATATGGTTGCTAGCCATTGCTTTCAAACCAACTGATTAGCAATAGAATAGCAAGCGACAGCGACCAATTAGTCACATAACAGCCAAATATTAGGTTGTTACATAGGTTTCCGCTGTTTTAAAATTTTTGACAAAAAGTTCCAATAGAAATCAGACAACAATAGTATAAGTCGAAGTATGCACCGCAATGGTCAATGGACTTCTGCCGTCTTTACAGCAGGAGTTTGACAAGTCGGCGCTCGCACGATAGACATTCTTGTGATCTGACATCTGGAGCTCCGTTAGAGGAAGATTTGTGCTACAAAATGCGCCGCTATAAATTTCTCTGTGAGCTCTTCGCCTTTGGAAAGAGTTAGACAATCAAAATCGAGGCGTCCTTTGCACTGTGGCAAAATGGTGTGATTTCCATAGAATTCTTAACACTTGTCATGAAATTCTTCCAATCACTGTCTGCAAATGTTTGGTTTTTACAGTCACAATAGAAGAAATCATACTTTAATCCGCCCTAACTCTAGTGAGAAAAATGGCGTAGTCAAGATTTCGGGTCACCAAGTTTGATTCCTCGGGTTGAGACCGCCTGAAAATAAAATGGAGAGGGAAGGTACCAAAGAGAATACAAATAGACTTGAAATTACTCCATCCAAATTTGGTTAGCCTACTGCAGCGTTATGGTAAAATTATAATTCGTAAAATCTGTTACCAAATTCGTTTTCCTGAAGGATTTATCTCGAAGTTAACTACTTTTTTAAAACAAGGCAGAAAATCGAGCTTCACATTCAGAAATGTTTGCGAGATCATGCGCTTCAAAATGCTATCTGGACATATGCGAAATTCAATCGGTAATCGACCATTACAAGTGTTCAAAAATTCCAAGCAGCAACAGCGGAAACTTATGTAACAACCTAATAATAGCTGATCCCCATTCAGTTAACGGTTTGATTTAGCGATTTGGAGAGCTGATGACATGTCGCTCCAATACCGCGAGTTTCTGAATAGTTCACATCTGTTTTTTTAACATTTTTTCAGTGAGCTGTTGTTTATTTTACTGTTGTTTTGCTGCAAAAAACTTCGCGTATATCGCGACTCAACTGAGAAGTGAAATGTTGTGAAACCTTACTGAATCCTTGCACAGTCCATAAAATTGGTCGGTAGTTGAGTTGTTGAAAGTTGTTGCTTGTGCTAGTTGAGTCTCTCCCAACTGTTTGGGAACGCTATTCAACAGTTTCAGGGCTTTAGGTTTTATCAATGGAAAGCACTTAACAAAAAGAGAAAAATATGGATAAAAAAGGAAAGACAGTTACCTGGACATTTTATTCGTCATAGAACTGAAACTATTGCGAAATGTGTTGCTTTTGAAAAGTGCAAACGGTTCCTCCAGTGATAAATATATTCAGAGGAACTAGGTGGCAGCTTGATCCCCCAGGTTCAGGCTAACCGAAGATACCCTTCACTCTATAGAAATTTCCACTACTAACTATGCTATTCTTCAGTTTTCCAAGCACTACCAATCAGTGCAATTCGGCGCTCCAATTGCGAAATCAGTCACGCACTCGCACAACCAAAACATTCACGGATTTCACTTCTACATACATATATGTAATCTACATGTATTTGTTCGAATGTTTCAATTCTAGTTACTGACATCGGTTTCTGTTCCTTCCTTCATCGTTCACATGCGTCCTTCTTCTCTTAATCGCTTCTTTCTTCTTCGTTACCCGAAAATAATTTGTTTTATTGAATGCCTTTTTTTACCGAGGCTTCGCCCCGGTCACCTCCTCTTCGTTTGTGAAGAGGTCTGCAGGACCCCCGCCCAAAGTGAAGGGGGAAGAGCCTCGGCTCCGACAATCGCACTCATAAGTACCACTGTATCTATGGTGGCTACACAGAACCACAACGTTATCGAAGACAAAGCAAAAAGGAGGCGCAATTACGACTAATGTTCGAAGACTAAACTTTTTCAGGCCTTCTCTCCCTGAAGCATAGCCGTTATCATTGGAGAGGCTTTAAAGCGCAAGAATGTTCTTCTAGATCTTCATGGATCGCGACAGCCTGCCGCCAACAGGAAACGAAATGCGGCATGGAGAGAAGTGCGCTACGATTTACTAGTACATTGCAATAAGATGCGAACTGTTTAGCAATGTGCTCATAGAGATCACAGCTATATTTTCTTTCGACCAGCCTCTTTCTCCTTCTTTATACGTTCTTTTTCCTTCCTCTTTATACGTTCTGTATTTACTAATTATAGTGTTTATTTAATCATTACCGTTGAGCGTACCAGTTCACTGGCTATGTTTCTTTTTGGTGCACCGAGAGCGCTCTGAATAAATAAGTAAATAAATAAATAAATAAATAAATAAATAAGTAAATCAATAGATAAATAAATATAAATAAAATAAAATAAATACAAAAATGTTGGTGCCATAGGAAGTCATTCGTAAGGAACTGTGCGTGTATTTCGCGCGACACGAGCTTTTCGCATTGCATTTCACTCGCGCTTGAATTTTGCATTGCATTTTTTCGCCCCAATCAAAATTCTTGTTCAAATTCCGCGCGCAATTCATTTCGCATTGCATTTATTTTGCATTTTTAAGTTTTGGGCCATGTTTTGAAATTCTTGTTTGAATTTCGCGCGCAACTCATTTCGCATTGCATTTCGCATTGCATTTTTTTGCAATTTTTTTCGCAATGCTCGAGTTTTGTGTTAACTTTTCAAATGCTGGTTAGAATTTCACTCGTAAACCATTTCGCATTGCATTTCACATTGCATTTTTTTCGCATTACATTTTTTCCCTTTTTTTCGCACTGCCTAAGTATAGGGTAATATTTTCGGATTCTTAATTCAAATTCGTAGACTGAACTAAGCGCAGGATCGCTAAAAACGTTATCGAGGTGTTCCTGAGTCAATCTGCTGCTCCTACAGCCCACGCGCTTCATGGACTGTACTCCGTCACCCTCTCCGGCACTGGCGACGCTCCATTGTCAGTGAAGATTTTTGCCAGCACATCAACATTGGCGAGCGAATCGATAGCTCATCGTCACTATTGGTGATTTGGGTTGGTATCGGTAACTCGGGGTGGAATAAAGCAGCGGACAAGCGTCGCTGTGACGTCGTTCCTATAATGTATAGTCCCTCTCAAGAACATAGACGGATTCGGTGCGTAGTTTCATGGCGTCGCGACGGCAGAACCGCGATGGGACCTATTTATTTCGAATCACTTATTTGAATTCAAGGGCGAAGCTATGAGCAGAATCGTTAATGACGTTAGCGAGGTGTTTCTGAACTAATCGATAAACCTGCCGCAGAAAACTAACACGCCTGCTTTTGCCTCACCGTGACCCACACTCTTGCGGCAGGAACTGAACCCAACTATGAGTGCCGTCTACAACTGAGTTGAATAGGTCCCGTCGTGGTTCTGTGGCTGCAGCGTCATAAAACTGCGCATCCTATGTATATTCTCGAGAAGGATTTGTAGGAACGACGTCACAGTGACGATTGGCTACTGCTTTATTCCACCCTGAGTCGCAAACACCCACTCAGATTACCAACAGTAATGATGAGCTCGCCGATGTTGGGGACGCGCTTTGAATATCCTCACTGAAAATGAGGCGTCGCCAGTGGCGGCGAGGGCGACGGAGTATAGCCCTTGGAGCACGTGGACTGTAGGATTGATTCAGAAATACCTCGCTGACGTTTTCAGCGATCCTAATCTCAATTAGTCTACGAATTTGAATCAAGAATCCGAAAAGATCACCCTATACTTGGGCAGTGCGAAAAAAAAATTAAAAAAAATACAATGCGAAAAAAGTAATGTGAAATGCAATGAAAAATTGTTTACGAACGAAATTCTAACCAGGGTTTGAAAAGTTAACACAAAACTGGAGCATTGCGAAAAAAAAAATGCAAAAAAAAATGCAATGCAAAATGCAATGCGAAATCAATTGCGCGCGAAATTTAAACAGGAATTCCAAAACATAGCCCAAAATTTATCATTGCGAAAAAATGCAAAAGAAAATGCAATGCGAAATGAATTGCGCGCGAAATTTGAACAGGGATCCCAAACCATAGCCCAAAACTTGAACATTGCGAAAAAATGCAAAAAAAATGTAATGCGAAATCAATTGCGCGCGGAATTTGAACAAGAATTTTGAATGAGGCGGAAAAATGCAGGGCAAAATTCAAGCGCGAGTCAAATGAAATGCGAAAAGCTCGTGTCGCGCGAAATACACGCACAAACTGTCTGTGGATTGTCGCGGTCACGTTAATTGAAGTTGTTGCATTTTGTCAAAACAATTGCATTTGTTGCAATTCATTGCTTTCGTTGCAACTCAATGCATTGCGAGTGTTGTCATTGCATTTTTTTCAATGCATTGCATAAAATGCAATGCATTAAATTGAATGCGTTGACAAAAATTGCAATGCAGTGCAAAGAATACATTGCGTCTGTTTTGAGAGACGTGTGTTTTGTTTTTTTTTTTAATTACCCAAGTTTGAGGTACTCCAACGCATTGCGTCGTATCTGTAGCGCGAGAAAAAAATGCAAAGAATTCTTTTTGATAATTATGTTAAATTCATTGTTTTAAAAGAAATGTATTAAATGCAATGCGTTGACAAAAAATCACCGCATTGACAAGAATTACATTGCATTGCAGCTCAGTCAATGCAAAAGACTTGGTTTAATACCCAAGTTTGGGATACTATCAAGCAGTGTGTCATATGCATTGCGATGAAAAAGATGCACCGCCTTATTTCGTGAGTTTACTTTGCACATTATTACTTGTAAGCTTATCAGTTCGATGGATGTAAGCTGAAGGAGCTAGCATGGGACGATTCAGCCATGGAGGATCTGAAGCAACCAAGTCTCGAGTAGCGGCAGATTTGTAAAATTTAAATCTAGCCGTTGTGATCCGTAAGTGGAGGACCTTCTCACTGCTACATCAGGTTTGGCGGCGAGTGGCGTCTGTGCTATGGATCTCTATTCGGATGAAGCAATTCAGACAATCGTGGATGATAATCATGTAACAGCTGCTGCACAGCTGATACCGCTGCTCGGTCTGAGCTGTTCAGAACGGACGGTGCGAAGAGAGATTGTGGTGACTTTTTCATATTACATTATTTATCGCAGACAAATATAGCCACGTTCAACTCGTGAAATTTCAGAGGCGTGGGATCGTACTGTACAGAGCGCACCTCACATCAGACGAGGTAGAGGTTGCGGTCAGGGAAAGCGTCGCGAGATTAGGGCCCGTTTGCGGTCGTAAGACCACAACGGGCTACCTAAGGTCAAGAGGAATAAACATCGGAGAGCGTAAGCAAAAACCGTTAGTTATGAACAATAGTGCGTATACCACTGTGTTGGTTGTTTAGGACGTTTGGGAAACGCCTTAACCCGGGTTGCACCTGGCCCTCATCGTCATCGTCAAATGGGGACATCGCGCCAGATTAACCCGCTGACTTACTATGCACCTTATTTCGGTTACAACGTGCACATGGACCAGAACGAAAAGCTAGTCGATTTTGGCTATGTCATTGTAGCGGCCGTTGATGAAGCATCATGCTTTGTTATCGACTTCGTTACAATGCCACATAAAAATACAGCCACCATCTATTCCGATCTTTACTTACCAATGATTACCGAGTTTGGGCTCTTCGATTGTCTTGTAACCGACCACGGAAGGGAGTTCGCCCTTGCGCAGTTCGTGCAGGCGCTCCTTTCAGATCGAATTCGTGAGAATGGCACTGCATCTACTCGCCCACCATATAAGCAGCTGAGATCGACAGAGGTGCAGAACGTTTTGCCGATAGTATGCTTTTCTAAAAATATCCCTGTCCAGAACAACCGTGTCGAACGGATCTGGGTCATGGTGAACGACCGTTGCACGTACCCAGTGAAGGTGGTAGTAACAGACCTGATGGAGAGGGGGCTAATAGATATGTTCGACCCTTTCACTATGTTCTCCGTGTCCTACGTGGTCAGGAATGTAGTGAAAGTATTGCTCCAACGTCTCAGGGACTCTTGGAACCATCACTCCATTCCTAGTGAGCAGCGTAGTCCAGCGAGCAGTCTATTACTTTCCGAAACAATTCATTTCATGGATATTGGTCAATAAACGATATTAACATTAGTGAGCATCTAAGACGACATAATTTTAACAACATGAAGCTCTTTTCAGCTGATTTCACTAACATGTTTACAAATCTCCCCCACAAAACTATATTCGCAAATATCAGAGAAATTCTCAAAATTTGCTTTCACAACGCTAACAAGCAAATCATAGTGTGTTATGGGCAGAAAAAGGTCTTCTATTCTGAGAATAGTGATAACTGCAGAGGAAGATACTATACCATTAACGACATCCTTTACTTGGTTGATTACATTCTAAATAACAGTTTTTGTTCGTTCGGCCCACTCATATTTAAGCAGAATATAGGAGTTCCGCAAGGGGGCAATGTCAGCCCACTTTTAGCGGACTTGACCTTATCATATTATGAATATATCTATGCTAAAAAACACCCACATACTAGTTACTTCTTCCCTTACAGATACATGGATGATCTTCTTATTATACACAATACTACCGACGATACTATTTTAGAGATATTGACAGATGTTTACCAGAAAGTACTATCATTGGAAACCACACATATATCCAACTATGAATGCAGTTACCTGGATTTAGACATTAGTAT
>JARK01001431.1:31519-44564 GCA_000688135.1 Ancylostoma ceylanicum | reverse complement strand
ATTGCACGCATTGAGAGCTAAAAATGCAGTGCTTTTGGAAATGTTTCAGTTTCTCTCCTAGATGACTTTATTGGATCTGGGTGAAATGTGATTTTATACTCGATATAATTGCGTGTTTTGCTATAGTAGTTTCGATGAGCAGTTTCTCACCTAAGGGAAGATCGAAAATAATCAACATGAGTGAAGAAATTGTGAAAAATGGATTCGCGGCAATTCCAAGGATATACCAGGCATTTCCAGCCGCGAATTTTTTTCCCGATTTATGTTGCTAACAGACAACCAGATACTAAAAGGAAGATACCAGAGCTTGCTTTATTAGCAAGATTCATAAAAATGAAATTTTTGACGAAATTGACAAGTTTGTTTCTGTCTCTGGCTCCAGCCGGTGCGTAGAGTCCGGTGAAAGCGTTCATAGGGAAGTATTGAAGGGAAACATGCTCAATCTGAATCACCACTTCATTTCCTTCCATAGCGAGATACACGAATTTTACACAGAATTCAGAAAAACTGACGAAATTGAACTCTTATTTTTTTAATCCAGTTTGAACGGACTCTGTGCCCATGGTAAGCAACAGGAAGGAAGCCCTCATAGTGCCTCAACACATACTCGAACTTGGTTTTGATTGCCCATCATAAGGCTGAGAAATGCAAAAAAATTCTGTCGGCCAAAATCGTGGGTGTGCTAAATATGTGGCCGCCACTGTATGTATGTATGTGTGTATGTGAAAGTACAGTGCGTTATGTGCAGACACACCTAACATACATGTGTGTGCATGTACATGACACATTGTTAAGATACACAATACACACATTTATAAGTTTCCTTTACCTTACTGATGAGTGCAGGAGGAAACTTATAACATAGTTAGTTTTCGTATAAGGATAATGCACGAAACGAAAACTAACCATAGATCCTACATAATATTATAAAATTTACTCTCTGTCACACAGTTTTAAAGCTGTCCAAAGTGACACCTATCTAATGCAGGACATGGAAGATCAGTGGACAAGGTGCAAGGCAGTCAAACTTTCAATTGTACAGCGCCTACCACAGAGGAAGCAATACAGCTGTTCGTTGAAAGCGGTGGGCAACTCACCGACCCGTGGTCTTTTGGCGACGACAGACTAATGGACACTCAGCGGCAAGAAATCCGGAACAACAGATTCAGAGATCGCCTGCCAGGTCATAGTTTCGAGCATATAGCTGATAGTGTGATAGCAGATAGAAACGAAGAGTTACTAGAAGCTACACATTTGTTTACAATTGTAAGTGTAGAAGTGTACAATGAGTACGCTCTGTTATCCCCATACAATAGCTTATGTCCCGTTACTCGATGGCAAATAATATGTTGTTTTGCTTCCCAGACCTACTTGAAGATGAGAGAAATCTATTGTTGTCTCACAATGTACATCATCTCTGCCGCTAATCTTCATTAATCTTAGAAATTTGTAAGCGCAACATATGTAAACGCAACAACTACCAGTGATCTTCACCCATAAAACAATTGGTACTTCAAATTAACAGTTCTGGAACGATTCTGGCGAAAACAAAAAATTTCAATGCGGAATGTCAGATATCCAAGCGCGGGATGCATACGGGAACCACTTCGAAAGGTCTTGCTCGGCAGTACGGACATGACTTGTCTTCATGAGGGTTTTCGTCTTCCTCATCTTCATCTGAAATCAATGGATTGATTGAAGAAGAATGGGATATAACTGAATGCTCACCCTGCACAGGAGAGATCCGCTCAAGACATTCCGTGCACACAGCGTGGCCGCATACAAGGCACATCTTCGTGCACTGTGCAATGGTGCAGAGCGGACACCTAAATTTTTGCATGTTTCTAAAAAGATTCAATAGATGTAGTGTTGAACACTTACTTGAATCAGTCCTTCAAGTAGGACATTGCACGTTTGCGTCTCAGCGTCAATGCGCGTCCCGTTGGGAATATCAGATAGAGGTGTCTCATAGGCATTCCTGAAATCAACGTTTACAACAGAAGTGCACAAGCTAGCTGAGTAATCTCCCACTTACTCGTAAGAGTTGTCGTCGAAGTCGTCTTGGTTTTCTGGTCGGGCAGCTACGTACACTTGGGGCTTCCTCCCAATCACTCTCGTCAGTATGTCCGCCAGACCTGAATGTAACATGTGAGCGCAAATGCTGGACTGTTGGAAGTGTGCCAGAACAAGAACGCACAAAATTCGTTGTCCTCAGTGAGCTGTGCTCCATTTCGGTAACATAAACAGTGGGTTGTTATGTTCACTGCATTGCCTGCCTTCGCAGAGATCTTTCTTATAGCATCTGAAAAGCGAAAAGCTTCACTGAGGATAAACCAGCAGCGAGGAAGCGAATGCCAACCGGAAACTCTGTCTCCTCTGAGAATCGTTATGTTGTATACTGCTCCGCCGGCCATGGGTCTGAACTTCAGCACACCCTTTTGTCTGTAGTAGCAGCCGGTTGAAACCTACAAAGCCTACGTTTAAGATCAGATCAAGGGGAGATGAAATGAGGTACCTGAAGAGGATTCCTATCGAAATTGGGGTATTCCTCTGTCTCAGCGTGGGAACGGGTGTACCTGATGGCGGTAACGACCTTCTCGGAATTGGCAGGAGGTGAGTATTGGTGTTAAAAGGGTTGACAGTTCCGGGAAAAGAGTTGGCAGAAGCGGAAAAAGTGTTGGTGATGGTGGGATAGGGGTGAGCAGCGGGAAAAAAAGGCGTTTGAATATGACGTTGACGACCTCATCGCCTGCAAAGAGATTTGCGAAGTTATCTCGGCTCATGGTTATCTGTATAGTTCGACTAACCGTAGTCGAAGGTGTCGGGTTCGGGGCTGATGCTGTATCTTGTTCTACGAACTCCGTTCCGGTCTGGAAATGGAATAGTCAACCTCGCGCGATGTCTTAACTTTGCTTTATTATGAAATGAACTACCTTTACAATCAGGACCCTCTCCTCACCGCTTAATGTGAGGGATTCGTTTTGACATAGTATCCGTATGAGCGTACCGGTGTCATTGCACAAGAACAGAACATCGCTACTAAGTGAGAACATGCGCGCCAGCGTCTAAACCAAGAAATTAGCCTTCATTCCATCAACCTCGACAAGAGGGGCTAGGTATGCAGTTCAATTACCATAGGAGATATAGGAGATGTGGTGCGATTAGCCACCCATCAATATAGGAAGACACGACCTGTATAAACACGCGCGTTGTGCATGATAAATTCGTATGTTGCGCGGCTATGAGTGCAATCGATGGAATAGCTTGCTCCTGTGGTCCACTTTATTGTCACGTGGTGACAATATTCACAATACACCTTATGAGGGGGATCGAGGTGGACTTTTCTCGGAAGCGTGGTAGTTGTGGTAGTCTGTTGTCTGTAATGTCGTGCTTCTCAAGTTACCGCAGCGGAACTGGTGTTGATGCCAATATAGAATTGGAAGCGGCCGTTCAAAATAAGTGTGTAAATAAATAAATGCATACATATATTTGCCTATGTATACATAATAGTTGCCCGCACTTTGAGAGAGAAACCTGTGTTCACTGTTCTACGATCGGCTGAGGTCGACGTAATGAGTTACTATTTGGTCATTCCATGTATTCCTCTGTGGTTTTGATTAATGTTTCACTAAACTTCCTCTAGTCCTCGTTCGTCGACATCAAAGATCCTAGGAGACAGACACAACATGCTTCAAGAATAGCTTGATTTTCTAGATTCTTTGCTAGTTTGGCCCTGTTTCAATCTGGAACGCTGAACTGCGCTTTCTAGTTCAAATGCGGGGATGAAGAGTTCAGTGATGAAACTGAAGACGAGCAAAGCCTGCCTGCTCAGAAATGGAAGCGCCCTTCTTTCTCGGATAAGAAGATATTGGAGGAGCAGATGGAATTGAATAGAGTGTAGCAGAAAAAAACATTCCTTGTTATTTCAGACACAGAAAATCGCATGGGAAAAACAAGACATGTTGTACTGCTTGTACTGCTGAAAAGTTCGATTTGTGGTGACAAGGGCGTAGCCGTGTTGGACATATTGCTGGTGAGGGTGAGGTGCAGCTGAAACAGAAGCGACCACTGCAGCAACAGCAACAACAGTAAGGATTTTGTCCCATACTGTGGGGACAGTAGCACTGATGACCCTTACGTAAGCTTCTAGATCGTTTTGTTACCGTTTCATTTTTTTATGCAGCACAGCTCTAAGCTAGAACTTGTTTTCTCTTGTGACTCGAACTTAAGCTGAGTTTTCCATTTCACTTCTACTTATATGTGAGTGGGTTTTAGAGCAAGCAAGGAATGTATTATACTATGACTTCTTTACCTCATAATGCAACGTGAACAAGCTACGAGCTAACTGACAACCTTGATGTTTGGATGATGAGGCTTTAGCAAAACTTACCACCCTATCAGGGGTTTTGAACCCTCTCCCAACAAATACTCGGTGTCCAGAGTGTGCCGACATACCTCTGCACTACTGACTCCACGACTAACGGAACTTATGTGGCCCTTATAACCCAAACGGTCAGTGAAGCTCGTCCCGCATAAATTAACTTTTATACGTTGAGCTCAAAAAAAAACATTTACGTGCCCATAAAATACGTGGGATTTTATCTCGGAACGTGTGAAGCTTAGCAGTCAAAATCACCTTCCAGGGAATCGGTGTCATCGATGATCTCCGGTGGGAGGTCATGGTGATCAGAACAGTGGAACATCGATCAGCTGGATGTGCCCGGAATTGCGTCTTCACCGAAATGGGGCCAGTGTACGCTCGACTGGCTACAATGGTGAACTCGAACCATAAGCAAAAAGTGCTCTCGAGGACTTTTTCGCCAAACGATGAGGTCACCGACCGCGTCGCACACTCTTTCGCTGCCAGCGTCTTCGTCGTTTCATACTGATAATAAGCTAAGCGTGTAACTGAAAGGACGATCACTACTGTGATCTATGGATCAAAATTATCGAACTCGCGCCCAACCGTCCACCACCCAATAGGGGTTGCGCGGGAATTCATGCACCAATAGAAACTTTGCGTGCCGAGCTGGAAAGTTCTAGGGGGCGAGCACAGGAAAGCGAGAGGGGAACCATTCACTCTCCGCATTGCGACCAGCCCGGAAGGACTGCACTGCAGCAAAACGCTCGGAGCCGAACCCAGCCGACCCGTGACCGGACCTGACCTGTGCCACCTGCGCCCCACGGATCACCAACGTCGTGAGTTGCCCTTGGTTAATTAACACGCACACCCCAATAGGTATTAGAGTTTTTGGTCATATTCACTTGTTCTTGTTTATTCTTTTTTCCTTTTGTTGTTGATAAAATTCTTTTTGTACTTCTTGTGGTTGGGAGAAAAGCACCGGAAAAGGAATAAACCACAAGCTTCATGGCGAGCTCACAGTTCGGTTTCGAACTGTGGGTGCACCTGCAAATGTTGTCTCGGTTTCGTTCTATTTAAACATCGCACTTACGGAACCATGTTCGAATCAATAAAGCCTACATTAGCTATTCGGGAGTTCCTTGTAAACTGGGATTAAGCTGCCAGTTAACTTTCATCGTTAACTGATTGGTTCATTAGGTTTACTAACAATCCAGAAAACATGTGTTCGCTTGTTTATGAGTATAAATAGTCAAAAGTCATTTAAATCGAGAAATCGATACTTTATTTTCATCTATGGATATAAATGTTATTTTGTTATTAGCGATACTGTTGGAACACTACAGCCATCCTGCGCTCGCTACCTCCCTACCCCTTATACATATTTATAACCTTGCTCGGTGTTTGAATTCTCTCATACCATGTATGTACCTTTTATCATTTGTACCGGTATCAATGAATCAAGTCAAATCAAATCAAACACTAACACTCAGAAACAACTACAGAATTATAACAACGAAATTAGTTTGAAAGGAAAGGTTGAAATGATTGCAATCGCCGGACTAAAAATGATCGTGTCTCGAGTGTCAAGAGGAGGTATAGGTACACAAGCTCTCCTTCCTAAATGCGTCCTCGTTCCAATTCCCATAGCTATCATCAGATTATGGAGAGCTACACATTCATAACCTCCTTCACTGCATATCCTGGCTCTAGGCGAACCATCGACAGAGCTATGTTTTCAAAGAACTACTACATTTGTATCCTTGGCCGTGGCGACTGGTATGATTAAGGACAGTCATGCAGCCGCATTAGCACTCGGGGTGTGCTACCTGTGCATGGAGTTGGACTCGTTTACACTGAGTGGTCATACCGAAATACAGGAAATGCAAAGCACAGTGGATGTGATTGAAAGATTCACCCTCAGATGCTTGGAGTCAGTGCAGCTTCGATTAAATCCCACATATGTCATTGCGGGGTCATTGTCATTGGTTTTGCGGACATCACATTAATCCCTACATGAAATCACTTTTCCAGTTATCTTTTGTTTATGCTGATGTTAGTGCTGATCTACCCGACGGGGGTAGTCCCATGAATCGTCGACGTGTGGTTTCAAATAGTTACATTCTTGAGGGGTTTCACTATCTACCATCGCATCATTGGTAATAGTGGTATTGAGTGAGTAATGCCGGTGCTGTTCAAAAGTCCGAGCCTTTCTCAGAAGGTCTATTGAGAGGCTAGTACAAGGCATAGCTCAACTCGTCTTCATGGACTTTTCTTAGCAATTGAATGGTCGAACTTTGTTTGTTCCGTGCATTCGATCACTCACTATCAATAAAGTTTTGCTAGTGTCTCTAGTGTAATGTCAACAATGTTTTCAACCTATCCACCCTTTTTGTACCGCCAACAATGGTCCCAGAACTCGGTCCACATTTGACTTTTCACATAAAAACCTGTGTTTCAGATTAATTATTTTGAACACATGCCCCGAGGAAGTTGGTAGGAGAGCCAGTATTGGGTCTGCGGTGATGAAAAATGTGTTAGAGAGAATTTGTCAGGACGCTGTTTCACTAATCATTAAAGGCGCGGCTCAAATTAGAAACCGCATCTTTCAGAATGTATTCTCCCCAAATACGAATTCTATTTAGATGTTCTTCCTACCATTGGACTCACTAAATGCTCATCTTAGGTATTCTGAGAGTGGCGCCATTGGAGTTCAGTCATTAACTTATCATGCACATCAATGGGCCGCATCTTTACTGCATAGGTGAGGCAGCGTGATTTTTTTGTACGTTATGTTTTAAGTGACTGTTTTGTCCCCCCTAATAGTGAACGCTTTAGACTCGTATTGTCGGTAATGGTACCCCGTTGACTAGCACACTTTGATGGCGGTCGTCATCTGTATCTCCGCAGTCCTGCTGCTCCTTGTCGGAGAGGTACTGTTGTTTGCATTGGCTGAGGATGACAACGCTTGGATCATCGCCCTGGAATACGGTTCGAGTTGCGCTTTCGGTTCGTTTAGGTGCTCAAGCAGTAGTTTGATCAACGATGAATTGATGCAAGAAGTGTTATCTTTCGTAAATGTTCGAGCTTTGTTTTGGCCTAGAGTTTGCACAGATACTTTCCATGTTTGTATCTTCCCTCTCTAACAATTTGTAAGCGCTTGTGCTAAGTTGTACGTTTCAGACAAATTTCTTGCTACTACAATAAGAGCAAGGTATCACCCGTAATAGATTAATTTTTGCGACCTCAATTTGTAAATTATTTCACTGGAGAAATCTGTTCTTACCACTTGCCGTTATTCAACTAATCGCGCTGTAGTCATTTTCATTTGAACTTTCGATACAGAATAATTTAGTATGACGAAATTGGCTCAGCGTTGAGACAGATCCTTGAACAGGCACCATGTTGGCGAGATAACGTCGTGGATAGGCAGTTTGTTCAACCTTACCAACGACTTGTATGTTCTTTACGGCCATTGAATCACAATCAATATCTGAACATTCATGCGCGGATCCCATGTTCGACTATCTTTGAATTGTGGAACGTTTGTTAGTACGAGTGGCTTGAGCGGTTGACCAAGATTGTTAGTTAACTTTATTCTGGCTAACGTTTCGGCGTCGTCGCCTTCGTCAGAGCCTGGAAAGTCAAAGTCACATGCAATCTACCTTCTCGAACGCCTCATTCTACTACTGGATATCAATTTAACAAGATGATAGGACTAAAAACAAGCGTGAGGAAGTAGACCAATATGATGCTCACCTTCGTAGCCGTAAGTCGCGATGACAGCGGACCACTTAGCGTTAGAGTTGAGCCGCTACTACTAACAAGTAGGTGCCCCCCCCCGCATCTGACCCCGTAGATCAAAACCCGCAAAGGGCTTGATAGGGCGCCAGCTCGTTGGTCACGGCTATGCACTCTTCCTTGCGATTCATTTTTGGGTTTTTAGCAGAGATCCAAAACGCTTCCAAAGTTTTGCGTGGTAGGATTTCAGATTCGGACGCCAAAATTGTGACGGCCATTTTGATGGGTGCATTGTCATGGCATTGGCTGCGATGAGCTCCTAGAGGAGTACAAGCTTTGGATTTTTGGAGACCATCCAGGTGCTCTTTGATCCGAACGCATAAGGGTCTCTAATAATCTTGGTCAACCGCTCAAGTCACTCGTACTAACAAACGTTCCACAATGCCAAGATTCAAAGATGGTCGAACATGGGATCTGATCAGAAGTGTGGCAGCAAATTGCGTTCGACTCGTGAAGGAAGTCCTTTCTCTGAGGCAGAAGATCATCTCAGAAAGGCAATGCATCCACTTTCTCCGTCGATCTCTGCAACACCATGTAATCCCGAACTTCATCGCAAAGAAACGCCTACATGAGATGTGTGGACTCATGAAGAAAAGCCGGCAATCAAGACACATCGAAGAACACATCCTACGTACAGCACTGAAGTCCAAGCAAGGTCAAATGTTTTCTATGCTGTCGAAATGTGTGGACAAAGAACATTGTTGTCAACGGTTGGTGCCGGACGATCTTTGGAAGAGAATTGTGGGTGAGTCAAAGAACATTTGCGATTCTATTCGCTCTAATGCCAAGTACAGACTACGGAAGAAATTTGACAAACTGATAGATCATAAGCAAGATAATAGGTTGGAGTTACCAGTTAGTGCAAACCGTAGTAGCCGAGATAACCACTATCTTGAAGCCGCCTCTGAAAATGTGCCTCTTCCTACTCGAGTGTCGGTCATCGGTAATGTATCTCTATCCAAAGACGCGCTATCAGTTCTCGACTTGGGGCCCAGTTTCGTACCATTACAATCGATAGGCCCCAGGGTGACGTGCAAGATTGTGGCCGGCCTCCAATTGGTTCATGATCGGCTGCGATATAGAGCTAAAGAGGAGGAGAGACAACAGGGTGCTCGAGAAATCATCGAAAGCTCAAGTCTACCCCCTATTCCTTTCCCCTCCTTGTACTTCAGACCTCAGGAGGCCAATTCGGTGGTAGATACTAAGTTTCGCCTTTTCGCTACGTCCATTTTCTCACTTTTGTCCAAAATCTCACAAAAAAAAAATCCCGTAAGAATCTCTCGCCTGCGCAACGCCGCGGTTTACGTGATATACATGACCTTTCTGATCAAGGGAAGATCAAAGTGTCCATCAGCGATAAGGGTGGGGAATTTGATGTGTTATCACGAGAATTAGACGTGGCTATCACAAAATATCACCTGCAGGACGACACCTTATATCAGCCTCCATCCGAAAGGGAGTTTACCAGACAATATCGTCGTCTAAATAGGGTATGGACAGAAATAGCTAAATCTGCAGGGTTACCTCAAGCTACCATCACGCGGTTAAGGCAAGACCTCCCTAACCATCCAGTCCTTTACCTTCTAATCAAAACCCACGAACTTGGGGCTAACGCGCTAAACTCGAACGACCTTAATGATTTCAAAGTAAGACCTATAATAAGCAATGTGGGAGGGCCTAGCGACAGAATATCCTGATTTCTTAGTTTAATACTCACGCAATTGCTCATATATATATATATATATATATATATATATATATCCCCGCTCATCTCACCAACACTAACACGTTCCTTGAGCGCCTTCGTAACGCATCGTTCGCAAGCGAGTGTGTCATCGAGTCCTTCGATGTCACGTCCCTTTATACAAATGTCTCCAACGACGCTGCTATGCAGGCTGTATTGGAGCTTCTCCTACAACGCCAGGGTTCTTTGCGTATGTATGGGTTCAGCATTGGGCAGGTAATGACGCTTCTGGGGAAATGCTTAAAGTGCGCCGTTTTCCGTTGGTCAGGGCATCATAGCCGTGACCAACGAGCTGGCGCCCTATCAAGCCCTTTGCGGGTTTTGATCTACGGGGTCAGATGCGGGGGCACCTACTTGTTAGTAGTAGCGGCTCAACTCTAACGCTAAGTGGTCCGCTGTCATCGCGACTTACGGCTATGAAGGTGAGCATCATAGTGGTCTACTTCCTCACGCTTGTTTTTGGTCCTATCATCTTGTTAAATTGGTATCCAGTAGTAGAATGAGGCGTTCGAGAGGGTAGATTGGGAAACGTTCCCAAAGCGACATAGGAGATGTGGCCTGAACGCGTTACCTTCGCGGCGCGTGCGGAGATCAAAATATTTTTCCTTCTATGTTGTATAGATTGAAGGCTATGACCCTCTTGGATCATTCCGGCGCGCACCCTAATGATTTCATCACCTTGAAAAACTTGAACGAGAAGGTAGATTGCATGTGACTTTGACTTTCCAGCCTCTCACGAAGGCGAAGACGCCGAAACGTTAGCCAGAATAAAGTTAACTAACAATCTTGGTCAACCGCTCAAGCCACTCGTACTAACAAACATTCATGCGCGGGTCGTTCTGGTTTTGGTTACTTTTGATTCGTTGGTGCTCCTGCCATTGTTCGAGAAGGAAGAATCGTTGAAGGATTACATAGAAACATTGTAGCCAATGTGTTGGCGATGCAATCAGGAGCTGATGCTGTATCAGTCCTCCGGCGTGGTGAGAGGGTTCTTTTTGATGATTTGTTTAACAACAACACTCCAGTGGATTGTTGCCTACTACCCTAGTGCTAAACACTCTTAGCTACTTATTATCCCAGTGTCTCTAGCAATCCCGGTGTCCCAGTGACCCTGGTTACTCATTGTCCTATCTTTCACGGCTCACAATTCACCAAAATCACTTCAGCGATCTGCGAGCGCAGGAGAAAAATAAGGGGCTGAAGAGATTATTAGAGATTCTGGCGACGACAAACATTTTGGTGAGATGTTTGGCTTTTGGTGGATTTACAACCTAAGGATAGATTCAATCTCTTCTTCAGCTGATCCATCGTCGTAGTGAAATGAACCAATTCCGAGCCCAAATTGAATCGCTCTGGAAACGTTGCCGGCCGACCGTTAGCCAGCCTTTCATCTTCGGTCGAAGAGAGCCGACAAGAGCACTCGTTCGTACAGCAACATCACATTTCAGTGTGTTTTTGAAACTTACAAAGGCTTACCTTAAAGGCAGCACCCGCGAAAATCCTTGCGTTAGAGATTTCCCCGAATTTCAGGGTTTTTGGAACGTTAAACTCATAGGCAGGGATGAAACTGCGTTAAAGACGCGAGAAATGCAAGCAATGAGGGCGCTCTTTTCCGTGTGTCGAAGGCGCGGACAGTGCTCCGCCGTAGGGTGTGCGTGCGTCCCGCCACGAAACCCTGTGAATGGTACACATTGCGCTCATTTACTGCGCCAGACAACCCACCGTGATAGCGTTAGCTGGTTCGTCGAACCGTCGAAAACCCGACGTGTTCGCAATAGCGATTCTTGTTTCTCTGCAGGTTGGTCATCATTCATTGTGTTTTTTCATATTTATGAGGGTGCTCACTCTCTATTTCACCACCCACACCGCAGCTCCGAGTCGGATAATTCGGCTAGTGCTGCCTTTAATTAACGACATCATAACTTCGGATGCTTTCAGAAGCATTGGATTTGAATGACGCGTATGATGTTTGGCGTGAGTCTGTGGAAACGACAATGTCAGACGACAGTAAAACTCTCGATTTTTTTGCAATTCTCACTTGATCAGATGAATAATCCAAATCCTATCTCCTAGAAATGCGAGGCGTTATTGCAGGGCTACAGATTGTTGAAAATCCGTGCGACAAGAAGCGCCTAACCGTCCGAAACCGTTCGATTGAGGACAGTTTGTTACAAGTGCCACTTTCGTTGAGAACTCTGATGAGAAGTAGGTGTCCCTTTATTGCTATTTCATGGGCTTGTCGGGACAACATCGATGTTGTTCCTATTCAGGTTTCATATTGCACGTAACGAATGAGGATGTTGGATTCGAGCTGCATTTGGAGGCAATGTTACATTCTGTTGTCTAAGTGTTTTACAAGAAACTTATTCAGCTTGCAATTAGAATGCTTGCAGTTATAGGGCGCCATCATTTTTCTTGTTCTTCCCTCTTAACTATTTTTTACTAGAGTATGATGCTTTTCAGTAAAGAGCTCCTTCGCAAAACGCCTCGAAAACGTTGTGCTAGGCACGAATCACCTGCGCAACCAGGTGACTCGTCGCCGGACGAGTCATAAAGTGTGAAGTGAAAAGTGAATACTTGAAAAAAAAGGTCCTGAAAAGAATTCGACCAGTTTTTTACCTAGACGAAATCGTTCTTTCTTAGATTCTTCTTAGTTAACATGTTCGGTCTACAGTTGTTTAGGATTTTCTGAGAAACAAGTAGCCATATCATCCATACCTTTCATGAATTTCCAGGCTTTTTTCATGCACTCAACATGTAAGCTCTATAACATAGGTTTTTGTTTGTTTGTTTTCTACTCGAGTACCAGTCATGTTGTGCTTTATATGTTGCCCAGACAGATCTTACATTCAGATGGTTAGATATTTAAGTGTTATTTCATGTCATTGTTATGACGGGGAAGCCATGAATTCGGGGGACGCCAAGGTACTGTAACACCTCAGAAATGGCAACATCCCACTAGCGGCAACAGGTAAGTTTCAACAAGAGCACCGACAACGTTTTAGGAACGGCGAGTTGAGCACCTATATACTGTTGCTGCTATAATCCTTATGTTCCCACGACACAAGCACATGTGCCTGTTTGGGTCGGCACATGTGCCACTCATGGGGGCGGCACCGGTGCCCCCCCCCCCCCCCCCC
>JARK01001431.1:17722-31396 GCA_000688135.1 Ancylostoma ceylanicum | reverse complement strand
CCCCCCCCCCCAGAAGTTTCTGAGTAACATTTTGCTCGATCGCTCAGACAGTTCTTGGCCGGGCAGCACTCCGCCAATTTTGAGGATTTCCAATCATTACCTGCTGGATTCTTCGACCTGTAGTTTCCCGATTACATCAGTTGCAATCCTTTGTGTACATATCTCTGTTATTTTGCACTTCTGACTTCTGACACCTCCGCTTTCGCGGTATCTATAATAGAAAGAATCGGATCGCAAATTCAAAAATCCGCACCTTTCGCGGGCTGGCCGCCTCCGCGGCGGGACCCATAGGGCTGTGCAGCGCGCAGTCCTATAAGGCGAGGGCGCGATATGGCGGATTGCAGGACATTTGCAGGGGAATGAGTACTCTATGCGGAGAAATACACCAATGTTCACTCCGTTCTGAACTGCCTGAGGTTGCTAAGCTTTTCAGGAAGAGCCTGGCGTCGTTTTTCTACTGTTTTTTAACCGTAATTTCATTTACTGTGTGTTTGTCGTTATTACTGTTGTTGATATTGCTGTTCTTTTGCTTCTTGTTCTTGTTATTATTGATTTCTCAGCAAAGGTTCTTGTAGATATCATTATTGTCGTCTATACTGTTTTATTGTTGTTGTTTTAGTTATTGTAATCGTTTTTTCTCATCGAACACAGTTCTCGTGATTGTTTTCGATGTCTGATCGCCTGGTATTGGTTTATCTTCACAAAAAGAAGACTGCTCTCATTAATAACGTTGTTTTAGGTACCTATCGGCTCCTGCAGTGCTCTTGGTCTAAGAACGGGTCGTTTTTCGGGGGAGAGCTAAAGGGTCCGCAAGCTCGCGATCTTAAACGGGACGAAAGCTTGCGTGAGTGCTGCATACAAGTGTTTATTGAGGATGTTTTTGCCTTTTGGTTCAGAGGTGTGGCGAAAACCGTTACAGTGCTCTCTTTTTGTTTCTCGCATTCAAGTTGGTGAAGTGTTAGAAGGTATTGAAACTCTGAGATTTGTAGTCTCTGCAGCTTCCTGCTGACAGTTAGCTGCACTTTGTGCTAGGTTTTGGCTCCCTCTTAAGAACTATTTGAGAGCGAGTCGTTATGTGTATCATTCAAATGGAAATCAAATGGAAACTAGGAAAAATCTTCTATCAGATTTTGCATATTTCCTCTAACCTTATGTGTGTCAATGCAACTTACTTAAGACGAGAGTTAGTAAGTAGAGGCAAAAAAACTAGCGGGAGTAGGGAATGTTTTGGTTTCGCCGTCACGGCTGTCGCGCGAACAAACTGCGCTTCCATTGCATCGAGACAACGCAAAAACTTCGTAGAGTTTGCGGTGCGACGCGTCAAAATTGACGCGCTGAAGGCATGAGTAACGTCCTATGCTTAGATATTGAGAACTCTGCGCTTTTCCTGTTTGAAAATTCCGTTGTGTAATATAATAGGGTTGAGGTTGAGTGAGCTGCAAATAAGGTGGCAGTTACTACGGCTAAGTGAGAAGCTATTTATTCAGGAATCCTTAAACGTTAATGTGTTTTCTCCTTGGGGATGTTTGGAATCACGGTTTAGCACATGTAATTACAAAATCTTATGAAATTTCGCCCAGAATACTTTTTTCACATGTTGATCGCAGCTGCCAACTCTTTATAAGGAATAGTAGTTGCACTCCTCGCATTGGGAGCAGCTCCCCTTCTCCCTAATTCAAGTTAGTATGGATTTACCATTATAATTTCATCGTTTGAGTTAACATGTGCCAGCATGGGTAAGCGAGTGACTATGCGCTGCTCCCCATGCGTGGAGTGCAATCACAACTGATGTTCCCTGTCTAGACAAGGAACATCGATCACGACTGCATCTCCCGCGGACTCGCTCGGAGCATCTCTTACGCGGCGCGAGCGAGGAAATACCCGACAGCGCTAAGCCACGCCTTGGAGATGGTGCGGCGCTTCATTTTGCGGGAAATGCAATAGTGATTGACGTTCCCTGTATGTGCGTACAGGAGACTCCAGTTGTCAAAGCCCTCGCACGAGCTCCACAACCTGTAATGTTGTACTCTTAGACTCCTGCGAGACGAGTCCGTGAGAGCCTCAACTTTTGGAGTTTTCTGTATGCATGTCATTTTCATTTCCTTCTTCGAATATCATTCGGTAACGTCAATTTACAGAAGGGCGGATATGATAGTTTTGATCAGCACAAGGAATAATTTTTCTGTTGAGTATCAGAAGTATTGTGAGGTACCGTTGCTATCATATGTGAAGCGTGACTTTCAGAAATGGGTGAACAGATGTGTTCGTTCTGATTCACCCCTGGTTTCTTCGTCGACACCACGTTGCAAGTACGAAGCAGCAATTCTGTACTTCTGTAAAGCGGTTTTGTTACGCTGACTTGCTGGTTTCCCCAACCATACTTTTTCGTCCTACTATACTTTTAACGGATCAGTAATGATGAGGAAAGCTAAACCCCGTTAAGATACACGTGATGCGCGTGAGAACATTGTAAAATCAATTAATTACCACAAGGAAATCAAGTTCTTGAGGTGGTGCTGAACGCTTGCGAGGTTTTGCTAGCGAAGGAATCAATACCGTATCAGGACGATCGCGTGTGTACAATCTTTCTTAGAAATCCTTGCCTCACGTTGCACCGCCCATCTTCTGAGCCGCGCCATGCATTATCTAACGTGGAGCGGTGTGGCTCAGCTGAGGGGTGGTCCAGCGTAAGGCAAGGACTTTTGAGATAGCTGCGGAAGATGTGGAATTGAAACACCGCAGAATTAGTCGAAAGTGTGATGGGTTGTGAATCTTTTGCCAGCAAAGTTATCAACATTTAAGACAGATCCTGGGAGCAAATTTTGGCCGACTCTAGCAGCGCAGAAAGTGGGTCTCATTCATCTTGACCGTTTTTCTATTATTATTCGTCTTTTCAGACCAGATAACAGTTACAGTGGGCGTCAATGGCGGTGACCCGTCTGCGGCCTCGAAAGGTACGCAGTGCGACCGCGCCGCTCGAGCAGGAATCCTCTCCGGCACATAAAATTATGGGGTTTTCTTGATAGTCAGTTAGTTTTCTTAGTAGTTATCATCAAATGTGATTAACAACTATCAAGAAAACCCAGATTCGCCGCCGCGGCGACCATTCTATCGTACGCGGCGTGGTCGCGCCGCGTGACTTTCGAAGCCGCGGACGGGTCACCGCCATTGACGCCCACTGTATGCATAATACTTACAGTGATGTCGATGGCGGTGATCCATTTCGAGGCCTCGAAAAGCACGCGGCGCGGCGGCGCCGCTCACGCTGGAATCGTCACTACATGGCGAATCTGAGTTTTTTTAATGGTTGTTCATCACATTGGATTGTAACCAATAAGAAAACTAACTGAACATCAGGAAAACCCCACAATCTGATGGCCCGGAGAGAATTCCTGCTCGAGCGGCGCGGTCGCGCCGCGTGCTGTTCGAGGCCACAAACGGGTCACTGCCATCGACGCCCACTGTAGCCCCACGCCCCACCGCTTCGAAGCAGCATAGAGTGGGTCGTCCAGCAAGAATTCCAGAAAAAAAAGCAAAGGAAATGCTTAAAAAAAGCGTCTTCGTTTTCCTAAAACGGAAGACATTAAGGCAGAGCTCGATTGCGGAATTGGTAATTGGTCTGTGGGTTGAGTGAAAGGAGACTGTTTCGAACCAATTTGCTTGTGGTCTTACTGGAAAACCACACAAAAAGGAAAAAGCGTTGTCCGCAAATTCTCAGATATTTCCTGTCTCCTTAGTGCAATGTACAGTCTCTGGACCTATACAGAGAAGAAAAGCAGGACTTCCTCTACAAGTCCATTACAATGTGTTTTTGTTACACGACATCTAGGGAGAATCACGAATTTCTGAAAAACAAACCGACGAAACTTTTGCATCAACCTAATATTTACTTCCAAAACGACGTAGTCGGCCAAATTTGCGCCGCGCCTGCTGGCAGGCGCAATGCAATGGTTTCGTCGATGTTATGTATTAAAACGGGCGCGCGTGGCGCAGTGGTAAGAGGCTCGCTGCGCAGGGGCACGGTCGATGGTTCGGTCGCGCCCGTGGCCAACCAAGCCATCCATCCATCCGGGTTCGGTAAATTGGTACCAGAGGAGTCTGAGAGGATGAAGCACTGACTTGGTATAGCGGATGCGCGCCGCAAGTCACTATACAAGGCACATACGCATTCAACGCCTCTACGATGCTCAGATAAAGTCGAATACGTGGCGCATCCCACATGACGGAATTGAGTAACGCCGACCACTTTATCCACTTAAGGGGTTTTTACAGTTTTCAGCAAGTTGCGGCGCGGCGCGGCGCGAGAAACCACTCGCTGCGAGGTGAATTCTCGCATTTCAACTCGCGCTAGGGTTGCGGCAAACGTCGCAGGTTGCCGCAATTAAAAGACTGGAAATGTAGCTTGGAATGCAGCGAAATAGTTAGTGAAACCTAAGTAAAACAGCGAAATAACTGTCATGGGAGGTGAGCACAAGTTTTATGAGAGAAATCACTTGGAAAAAACAAACATCAAACAAGAAAAAGGTTCAAAATGCATGCAACTGTGAGGAACAAGTGATCTGCCGCGTTGCCGCAGCGGCAAAGAATACCCCCGAGCATTCCTTGCCGCAGCCCGCAGCGCGAGCTCGCAAAATGACGCGCCGCGGGAAAAAGTGTACAAGGAACCCCTTGCGGCATTTGACGCAGCGAGCTCGCGCTAGCTCGCACTGCGTTGCCGCGCCTTATGCTTAAGCATAGGACGCGGCGCGACGCGTCAAAACTGTAAAAACCCCTTTAATCCTTTATGTACTGAAATTGGGTGTAGTCTCTTTGTCTTTTTGTTTTCTCTTGCTGTTTCGGCCTAAAACTACGGAACCGTTCCTGGTGATCGTTGATACGTAGGGGAGATCGAGCTATGCATAGTTCTTCCAAAAAATCCTTGCCTCATGCTACACCGCCCATGTGCTGAGCCGCGCCGCGCCACCTATGCATTATCATACGTGCTGTGACGTGGCCCAGTCGACGCACAGTGTAGCGTGAGGCAAGGATTTTGAGAAAGACTGTACAGGGGACGCCAATCACGACTGCTATTCCCGCGGAGTGGCGCGCCGCTACATCCATGCGGCGTGGGTGAGCGCTGTGGATGTTGAGTATGCCGCGCCCGCGTCGCGTAGATGTTGCCGCGCGCCACTCCGCGGGAGTAGCAATCGTGATTAACGTTCTCTATACACTCAGACATTCGCCGAATTCAAGCCCCTTGTCATTGAGGCTCCAGTGGCTGAAATGGGCGGGGTTGCGGACGTGGAGCCGCAACGACAGGAGGATGTAATTCGACAAATGTCTAAGCAGTCGATTCTTCTCGCCAGTGCCGTGATAGCTGCTCCATTTGCATTAGGTCACGCGGCGTGGTCAGTCCTACATTTGATCGCCGATTGATGCGGGGTTTTCGTTGAGTTTTATCGCTTGTTTCATTCTGCAGATGTTAATAGTCGAGAAAGAACAACCATAAAAGGAAACAAGCGACAAAACTTGTCGGATACATCGGATTGATCGTGGGTCAGGTGTTTGACCGATCATCCAACTTCGGCGACCGTCGGTCGCTGCCGTCGCTGGCGACTGTCTGGTCGATGCGCATCGATTGTGTCTACACTCCTCGAGGAATGTAGTGGCTGCCTTAGAAGCGACACCTATTCAAGTCTCCGTGTTTGAGATTTTGCCCCGAGAAATACATGGATTTCATGCTGTTTCCGATGCGTCCTATCGCTTTTCACCCACACTCGTGAGTCCCTCCCCCCACGCGAAGTCACACGCGATTGTGCAAGAAACCGAGTAGGCTGGGGCATGCAGGGCATTTGTGCTCACGATTGCGATTTTATAGTGCGCTGACAATGTCTCTCACTCTTGGCAGTTGTGTTGAGATCACACAATCACATCAAGCACAATGGCACCCTTTCGTTGCCGCACCACGCCGCACCATGTATGGGTGAGGCATGTTAAGCAAAAAATGAGCCTAATTTGTATGAACACTTCTCCTCCCCAGGAGCAGACTTGTGAATTTTATACGAAATTTGGAAAAAGGCGCGGAATGTAGATTTTTGAAGGTGGTTTCGGTCAAGGTTATACCAACGATCATAGGATATAGTGGTCGGCGTTAATCAGTCCTGTTCGTGGGATCAAAGGGAGCACTGACTAGCCGAGATCGTGAGCACTGACTAGCTGAGATCATTGGGTTTCTTTTTCTTTCCGGAATCCCTACGGGCAAACCAACTTTCGAAGCATTTTTTCTTCAGAGGACCTGCGAAAACTTGGAACCATGTGATATATGTTGTTGCAGGAATATCTTTCATTACTGTTTCAAAAAGCCTGCAAACCTCCTATGACTACGGATTCAGCACGTGTGATAGATGAGCTGTTCACTTCAAAACTGTTGACAAGCATTTTTCGCAGTGGTTAGTTTAATTTATTCAGTTCCAGATATTGGTTGTCGTGGTGAATATTTGAATAAATTTTTGGAGACTGCACTTTTATCCAGATGTTGGTGAGGACTACGAAGCTCACACTATGCAGCACACACTATGTAGCATGAAATCACTGAACTCCACTGCATTCGTTTCTGACTAAATGCCGTTCACAAAACCAATTAAGACTTCTTTCTGACTTTTGCAGCTGCATGGCGGCAAAAGAACGATGAGCAGTAGGATACGCCCACCCCATTCTTTCCTACATCGCGTAAGGTGTCCCGCGGTGAAAAGTAGATACAGTCGCCAAATTCATGCCGCGACGCCTAGGCAACCTCACTGGACTGTGCACAACCACGATCGGCTCTCGGGGCTGCATATGTCCGAAATGCTGATGACGATGCTTTTTTTGTGTCTCACTCCCTAACAGATCCTGGACATCCTCAATACACTAAGACTAATGGGTATATACCTTCTATAAATTGTATCGATGGAGACCCGGACTTGACAGCGGGTGTGCGTCGCAGCTGAATTTTGAGGGTTGTCGCCAGATGTCAAGGATATACAAGAATATACATAGGTACGACAAGGGTGATATGGGGGGGGGGTCAGAATGCATTGTCTGCAGAATTTGAGCCAGAACTGTGCATTTCATGTAAACCTGCTGTGGCTGAATTACGATTCATACTTTTTTCTCTTTTCTTTTCTTCTCTTTCTCTTTTCTTTTCAGTCCGGGACTGCGTCCCGGACTCATCCTCTTCGTCATAGGTGAAGCTCACCCGTCTGGGCACCATCGAAGGTGATTGTAAGCCGAGGCACGTCTCAGGTTATCAGAAGTCTGGTGAAGTAGCGGGTATCACATGATTGTGAGCGTCATGGAAAATCCGCTCTACGGGAGGTTGTCAAGGAGAAGCCAACTTAGGTGTGATGATCTTAGAGAACCCACGTTCCGAGGAGTCGTCAAGCAGCAGATCCTCTGAGCTGTGATTGTCAAAAGGAACGTCAAAGCAATAGCCAACAAGAACGGTCCCATTGAGTCAAGAAAGACATAGGGAACCCTTAGGAAAGTGTGATATCGCTAAGTAGCAGATATCCTGGGTTGAGAGAATCGTAGGGAACCCATATTACAGGTGCGCACCAAGAATGCGAATCACTGAGTCGAGAGAGTCACAGGCTATCCACATCGTGTAAAATTGTTGAGGAGCAGACCTTCTGGGTTGAGGGGGTCGTAGAGAACCCGCGTTGAAATGCATCATGAAGAGGCCCACTGAATCGAGAGAGTCATAGTGAACCAACGCTGCGGTGAAATCGTTGGGAGCAGACCCTCTGGATTTAAAGAGCCATAGGGACCCGAAGTTGCAGGAGCGCACTAAGAACGGGGCCCACTAAGTCGAGAGGGTTATAGGTTACCCATGTTGTGTAAAACGTCAGGGAGCAGACCCTCTGGATTGAGAGAGTCTAACGGAACCCGCGTAGTCGAAGTGCATCAAGGAGAGACCCACTGTGCCAAGAAGGTTACGGGGCATAGGCTCTGGGTTGAGAAAGTCATAGAGAACTAACTATCCATTGAGATGGTAAGCTTGTGGCGCCTGGTGTGAGGATTCTTTGTCATGGGAGTCTCTTTCATCTGTAAGCCTCTACTTAGCTGATAAGGAAGAATCAGCATGGAAAATACATATCTGCTGGCCTGCGATCACCCCACCATTCTCTTGCTCGAAACTTGCAGCAGCCAACTACGACAGTATGTCAACTATGTGTTCAAGAGTTGACTGTCTGTGGTTAGGAGAGGAAAATATGCGGAATTTGGTATACAAGCTAACAGGGCCTAAGGCAAAGATTTGCGAAAAACTTCGAAAAATGAGCAGCATTATTGCTTTTATGACTGGAAGGTACATACTGATTATCTGGTGAGGATTCTGCTTTAAACATCCTCTATGATTAGCTATGGAAATTTAGTGCAGCAGGTTTGAAGAGAATTAGCAATGGCGTTTTGGTCAGGAAGTTTAAATGATCTGCGAATCGGATGTTATCAGCCGATATCCCGGGGAAGAATTAATTGGTCCTTGCGATTGGTTTCCTTTAGATAGACAACCTTAACAACATTTCTATGCCCACGCTTTTACAGTCTGGTAGGATACACAGGGCGCATGATCTGACATTGGCAACAATTACGTCCGCTTGTTTTCTAAGCCTTCTTCACTAGATTTTGATGTGAATTTGGTGTCATTCTTTCTACTTTGGCGCGCTGCATCTATCTGATCCAAAAGGGATTCTGTGGCGTTCTCCCATCGCCTGAAACAAGTGTGGTCGTAGTTGCGGACGATGTCAGATCATGGGTCCTCTAAGCGCTACCAGACCATACCTCCCCTCGAGCAGTTTTCATGTCTTCTCCGAATTGAATACGGGGCTGGAATGCGAGAGTAGTCGGAATTCAAATAAATCATTGCTGGCTCTAAGAAGCACTGTTTATCGGCTTCTCCTGACATGACATCTTTCACAGAGCGCAGATATCATACAGGGAACGTCAATCACGATTGCCATTCCCGTGGCCGCAACATCCACGCGGCGCGGGCGAGCGCTGTAGATGTTGGGTGTTGCCTCGCCCGCGCCGCGTGGATGTTACGGCCACAGGAATGGCAATCGTGATTGACGTTCGCCGTAAGTACTCCTTTTCATCGGTTGGATACGCCATTACTGAACTATTATTGCTTGAAAAATTTGTTTGCAGGTAAAGGGGTAGTGGAATAGTAATAAAAATTAGGGGAATAAAAGTGTTTCCAAATTTCGCGAGTCCCTTATTGTAAATCTGCGAATAAAATGTGGCATTGCTCCCAATAAAAGCGTTCAAATCCATGTTCGAAGATGTTTTTCATATGAACCCAAGTGGCTGCCCCGTCCACACTTTCTAGCGTCCCGCAGGGGCGCTAGTTATTGGAACTTCGGAGTTCCAAAATCATCCAAGATTTTAAATCTGACCTTCGCTCACCCCTGACATAGAAGCGGGTGATGAACAACGCTGTCTGTGTAGTGCCTGCACACCTGCTCATCTGACGCTTACCGTCCCGTACCAACAGGGTAAGAAGAAGCGATCTAGTACCCATACCGCCCACTCGTCCACTCGTATACGCCTCTCTTCACCATGATACACGCCAAATGGTATTCATGTAAAACTCCACTTTATCATTTTCTTCAAATCATTCTTAACCCTGGTCGTCTATAATGCTCTTTTTCTATTTTTCCAAGAAGATTTTTTCCACTTATATTGACAAAAGGCCGTCAGTAAGTGAAGTTTCCCATACGTGGTGCTTCACTGATAAAATTTTCACCTGTCGGACAGGCTTTCGCGCGTATTCTATCAGGCAGAGTATTATACGGGTAGAATATTATATGTATGTATACTGCATCGGCTTCACTGTTGGCCTCCATGCGAATCCCTGTGCTGCCCAACCTATGCAGATACAATTTCCGCAAGTCCCGAAAACTACTTTCGGATAAGACTTCACCTTCGAGCTCCTTCCCGCGAAAGGAACAAAACTTGAATTGAGATTCTAACTAGCGTTTCCTTCAATCTTTCTTTCCTAACCGCGTTTTCGTCTTCACAAAAAAAAAACGTAAGGACAGAAGATTATGAACGGTCAGAGAGCTATGTAATTCTTTACTGTTCTGTGAGCAATCGAATGTGTAGATGATCTGTGGCATAAATGTACATCAATATAAGATTTGAAAAGAAAAAGTGAAAATGCATGTATGCACAATGAAAGTCAATTCAGTAACTATAGAAATGCCTTGTTGTCTGCTGAAACTGACCATTTGGAGATCGAGAAGGTTGAATGTAACCTCCGTGAGAAACATTCATCAGGACGTCCTGAAATAGAGAATTTCATCTGTTGCTGCCCTCGAAAATGCTAAACAAGCAAATTTCATATGTCTAGCAAAGAAGTCAGCTTTTTGTAGCGCAAAACTTTACACCAGCACCCCTTACCATTTCTCCTGTTAACATAAAATGAGGTCAAAGGTGAAACGAAAATGTCGAAGCCCAGACGCCCCTCCAGACCACTTCAAAACTAGTTTACTTTAAAAGCCTCTCTCATTCACCAGTCGCGCTCTCACCCTATCAGATATTTACTACTAAATAACTTCATTTCAAATACGGTAGTCTCACAGTTAGCACATTGCCGACCGAGAACATTTTTGCATGACGAGCGCGGGTGGCCAGAGGGCATTTTTCTCATAATTCACCACTCGTATTACCTGACGACAGGGGACCGTCTTACGTACCTTAAGAGCGTATTTCGCGTGATGCACCATGTGCATCACATTACCCGCAATGTGTTAACTACACCTACAACTGCTAGCATCAAATTTACAGTAATAGAAAAATTACAGAAGAAAAGTACATGGATATGATTCGTGTGAAAGACAAGCAATAAGTTTATATTACTTTTTCTCAATGAATCGATCTCTCTCATCACTTCCACATGTGTAGTTCTTCCCTAATGAGAGCAGTCGCGGAAATCTTCCTTTCTGAAATTTTACGGGCCATCAGAGCTTTGAGGGGCATTGTATCAACTGGTGGGATAGCATGAAACAACCGAGAAATCCACGAGAACGGGATGCTATTCCCCGTGCGTTTGAGTGCTTATTCTTTGGGTTGTTAACTGGTCCCATTTAGCTAGAAGATATCGAGCCTGGCGAGAAGGGCACGCAGTCTTTGCATCCATATTACAGTCGTGATTTCACAAGCATGTCCCTCACCATTGTCAGTTCAACTCTGAGGAAGAAGGCAGTTGGAGGGGTGGCTCCTGATACTTAGCTTTCATCCAACACGAACTTCAATTGACCTCCAGCCAATAGGAAGCCAGAACGAATTTTGACAATTTTTTTAGATGCTATGCTTCCACACAGAAACTTACGCCTAGTTCTTGAGCGGCACGAAGCCACCTGCCGCCCCTACCCCTGACTCTTTTCTCACAATCCGATTCAAAAAGCTGCTAGCGAGGCATTGTTTCTGGAAAAGCGGTGCGGTCAAGATTTACAACTGGACCAGTTGGACGGATTGATAGAAGGCAGCGTTCCACAATTTTGAAGATATCAACAGCCCCTAGACATTATCGTTATGTTAATCCCACTTGTTTTCACTAAATGTCACAAAAGTGACAAAACCTCTTTTTGAAAGGGTTGAAGTGGCCACTTCTTGGAGCCGAGAGGCGAATCGCTCGTAGCTGTGCCTCAAAGGCTTCATAAGTCAACTTGGTTCAGCCAAACTGTTACAAGCCCGTTCCAGAAAACTGGTTTAGAGACCGTTTCGAGAAAATTCACGTATATCGCTAGAAGCGTGTCGGAGAGATTCGGAATCTGCTAATAGCTCAACTTTAGTAGAAACACTGCCCTTAGCCGTATAGAACTGCGCCGCACCGCCCTCTCCAGGTATGGCGTGTATATTTCGGGGTGGCGTGCAAGCGCACCGCCTTCCATGACGCATGCTGGCGATCGATACTCAGGTGGTTGTCTGCTCGAGCACCGTTAGCAGTACGCCACGCGACATGGCGAGCGGTGCGCTTGCACGCCACCTCGGAATGGACACACTATATGTATAACGCTCCACATCATCGAGGTTTCTCTCCGTTCTCTGTTCTCTCTTTCTCCCCCTCTCTCCTCAAACTTCCACCTCTTCTCTCATTGATTGAAAACTAAAATTTGCAGGCCATATTTCCACGGTAGAATATCTTGGCCGGCATGTATAGGCCATACTAAGAAAAAAAATTTCCAAAAAAAGTACTACAAAAATGAAAAATAAAAATAAAAGAATACTACAAAAAAATTTTTATGACAGAAATTCCTTTATATGATAAAGAACGCACTACCTGTTGAGGTGATTTTCGTATCTCTTCATTATAGTCAGATGTTACTGAAGAAATGTGGCGCTGTGCCGTATCGGTGGATCTGCCACTGCCGAAGAACGTGAAGGTCGTCATCAGAATGGCTCCAAATGCTGCGAACACAAGCATAACAAGTGCAGTGCATGCGAGGTAGAAAGAATATCCATAGTACTTCTGAAAATGGAAGGCTTGGCGGTTTGAGTACCTTGGAACTGAAAGTAATGCTGATTTTTTCACCATTTCACTCATTCATTATTTTTCCTTACAATGATTTCGCATTTCGCTTAATAGTTACCAACCAAAAATGTTCAACGTTGGAAATATTCGTCCTCAAGACTGCGGGAATCGATAGACATGTTGAAGACTAAGTAGTACCCTAGGAAGCGTTTTTACTTTTTGTAGTTGTTTTGTTTGATTGTTTTCTCGATTGTCATTATTAATATGCTATGTTTTTTGTAGTGTACTAGTTTCTTGATTTTGAGTTTGATCTATTTTGATTTGTTGATCTTCGGTTGGCGGGAAATGCGCTGTATAAAAGAGCACGCAGGTTTTGTCAAGTAGCCTCTACCAGGAGCCTCTATAGCCTCTACTCCTAGCCTCCACCACTAGCCCTTTGACTCTCTTGCTGTTTACTGTCTATAATCTACACCAATAAATTTTCCTTAACCCCTGTGTCCTTACTGTGCCAAGCTGGTAAAAGCCAGTAGTATTTCTGATGATTGCCTTGGAATCCGGAAGTATGTTCTTCGACAACAAGGTGAGCGCAAGTTACACTTTACCCAGAGTGCAACCGTTCCTCAACGGCAAGAAGCCTGCGCAAATCTGTGATACGCGGGATAATATGAGCATCATGTTATTATGTTTCAAAATCATCCGCCCAGGGGAAGCGATCCTCCTTGTTTTCTCATCACTTCGCTTGTTTCTAAATTTCAAAGCTCACTTTTACAACCGCGTACAGTTACTTACCTCAAATGTGTTCTTCACTCCAATCAAATACTTAGACTCCAACATCTCACCGTTGATCACGAAAACCATGAGGGAAATGCCGAGAGTAAGCACTAAAGCAAAAGTTGATTTAGAGGAAAAAAGCCAACATAAAGTCATTAATCTAACTACATAGTTAACCGTACCGGCCATGCAAATGAATGCACTGAACAAGATTGTAGAAAGTCGGCTTCTCTCCCTGTTTTTGTACTGCCATGCTGCTGCGGCGATGCCACAGGATATGAGGCAAATTGACACGATGTTCAAAATCAAAACTGCATAGTGCCAACCTGAAATTAGTAAATGCTGAAGTAGAATCACTAGCTGGATTACTAATTTGTTGCTTCCCAATTAGCGAGTTGGCGGGGAGAGGG
>JARK01001431.1:0-17496 GCA_000688135.1 Ancylostoma ceylanicum | reverse complement strand
GGGGGGGGAGGGAGCGATTCACAATCTTTCCTTAAACCTACATACATACTTCTAAATACCACTCACGTTGCTACATTCTTGTTTATGCAGTACGTGATTATTATTTGGCCACGGAATATGGATGACACCCTCCTATCCATGGAGTTCATCCAATGATCTATGCGGCTAAGTTAACCATAAACCATACCACCTAAAATTATGGGGTACCTTGTGTGTGTAGTTGCTCAAGATTTTCCATTTTCATAAAACAAGACAAAAGAAGGCACATCATGCACACAATAAGCTGGAATAGGTCTACATCAGGGATGAGTGGATTATCCCTATCCGGTTATCCGTTTCGCCGTTATCCGTACGTTTTGGCCGATCCGTTATCCGCGCCGTTATCCGGGCTTTTGGCGCCGGATAACGGCGCGGATGAGACCAAAAATATATCCATACATCACTGTTAATCATTGTTCTCATGGCAAACTCTAGGTGCTATACTTAAATCTCCTCATAATGACACCATGCTCAGCGTCGTTCTGAGAATGGCCAATTTTGATGGTCAGAGAAGGATTTGTGCGAATTCTTCTCAAAAGTATTTACGTCGTATTTTCTTTCATTATTCTTAATATTGTGGACGTGCCGTATTGTAGCACCAGAACGATTATCCGTTATCCGGAATCCGTTATCCGGTATCCGTTATCCGGTCATTTTCGGCCTTTCTGTTATCCGTACCGTTATCCGGGTCATGGAAAATCTCGTATCAGCTCATCGCTGGTCTACATACTTGGGGGAAGTATAAGATTTCGTTGGAACCACTGCTTCAGGTCCACAAAGCTATGCTATTAGAACATGTCTGACAGCAGCAGCAAATTCGTGAAAATAAAGTGCGTTTCATAAGCCGAGGACACCCCAATCTTTCCACTCCTTGTTTTTCCACTGCTTGTCAAATTTTTCCTCTAGTACTTGTGATCGGCACTTGAAATAACCCTAGAGCCCCGCATTTGTGCTCAGTACAGCAACTCTAGGCTTAAAAAGTTTACTTTTTTCTTTTAGCGCAACTCATAGTCGCGACGCACCTTCAGGTTCTAGCAGGTTTATTTGCCACGCAATAAAATTCGTGAAATTTCGATAATTTATGAAACTTCTATACATCACGCTGATTTCAATTAGTCTGCCACTCCGGCTCCTCCTAGGGACTCTTAGGGTGTCTACGCCGATAGAGCGTCACCTATCCGAGACCACCGATCTCAATTTTTCAGGCGCTCATTGCTGACAAGTATCAGCATGTTGGGAGCAGAGATGCTATGTCGGCGTCTCTGCTCCCAACATGACGGCGCCGATGATTTCCCCTCATTTTCCATTGAGATGCCGCCGTAGATACCATGTTGCGGACTGAGATGCCGACAACCCAAGTATGTATCTGCCGATGGACGTCACCTCGACTTCATGGGGTACTTTGATACCGGTCCTGGAGGGCTTTTCGAGGAACGGCGGCTGATTTCTGGGCTAGACTTTCTCGCTTTCTAACTAGGCTTTCTCCTCATTCAACATTGTTAACCTTCGCAACCGAACAGCGGAATCATCAAATAAACTTTCGATAAACGTATAATAAAAGCGATATTGAAAATACCGAAGAAATAAGGAGTTCGTAAGAGCTTTTTGCGACAGTCTCCAATAAGAAGAAATCGACAGACATCAACCTGAAACGGAATGCTGTTAATTGAATTCTGAGCATACGGAAAGTACTCGCAAGCCAAAAAAAAAAAAACGTGCGAATTTTATGTTTTTATGCCGCACATTCTCACGTGCGAGAGTGTTTTCATACAAATTATTGTTGCAGATGACGAAGCCACGATCATCAGTTTCTAGTGTTCTGTAGAGAGGAAAAATGCATAGCCACAAAAAATCTCCTGTTCCCACGCTCACAAACAATTTTACCACATACATAGTGTATTTTATCAACTACTTAGCGATAAAGCACACGTATGAAAGCTTGAAGATATGTACCTGCTTCGGCAGCTGAATTTTGAACTGAACCTTTACATTTGAAATAAGGTATGGAAAGCTGAGAATATTTGCAAATAGCACCACGACTTACAACCAAAAGGATGGACAAAAGTTAACACGAAGTCCGACTGCATCGATAAGTGCTTGGCATCTTCCTGCCTTCTTGCGCGGTAGTTGCCGTTGAGGATCTGAAGGACCTCCTTGCATTCTTCGCTCAAGTCGGGGGAATTTTTGGTTGCTGCTCAGCAGTTTCAAGGTCAAAACATAGCAGTAATGCATTTCACGGAGAGAGTTCCTGCATCGTTGCCCTGCCAGAGGAGAAAGCTCCTCGATTTCAGATGGAACAGAAGATTGTTTTACAAAAATATCAATGTACCGTGTTGAAGTATGTAGGTACTTCGTTCTGGATGCAAAACTTGGAGGTGGGACTTGAAATGAAAGGATCCCATAATCGAGCTACTAAACTCCACTGAAATCGTCGAAATATTGCGCAGCGTTTGTGTGAAAATTCGAAGTAGTGATCATGTGCATTTCTTGACCACCGTGGATTTTAGACAAACATTGAGATGAAGTTTCTCTTGCCGAGAATGGCTACAGCATTATTTGGAAAACTATACAGAGTGAACTCCAAACGGCCGTAGACAAGGTGCGGGACCGTGGGGCGACGTTCTTGGGCAGAGACACCGGACCCTGCATGCAGAGCCTCTGTGTCTCTGCCCAAGAACTCCGCGCCGTGATCCTACGTACGTATCCTATCCAAGTGTATTTCTCGCGATATATGCAGTACGAAGTGAACCGTCGTAACACTTCTTAGAAATGCGTTTTGGTGTGAAATTCGCTCAAAAGTCGTGATCGACGTGCAACTGTTTCGTGGAAAATTTGAGCAGATTCATTGTATCCACTACTGATGACAAGCTTGCTCAATTGGTGGTGCGCACCCGTGCGTCGTGGTGGGTCTTCATTGTTTCGAATGTTGCTATGTGAAACAACAGTTTTTGAATTCCCGTGAATATGTACAAGATGCTCAGAAAAAAAAGCAAGAAAAAATACCCTCTCATAGTAGTTTATGAGATTGTCGCTGAAGATGTACCAACACTGAGCAGCTCCAGGACAGTACAGCCACAAACCCGACTGTACGTATCGGCCCACATCCGTGTCCTCCGCCACCTGCAAGCCAAGAAGATCATTCAAGATAACATATTTCGGTTTCTCTATCTTTTTCTTTCATTTTTTGAATACGGGCGGTCAGTGAAACCCAAGTGATCACATTTCGCAGTTTGAAGCTGCCGAACTTTTCCTATCGCGTATAACCGTTTTATGCACACCGTCTCATTTGGAGACTGCTATGGAAGTGTCTGTGATGCTCGAACAAACAGTTCGTACGAAACACAATTCGTTAACGGAACTCTTGGGAAAGGTCGTTTCTACAGAGTGACAACAAAATCTTTGGTCGAAGATCGCACAAGAATTTTCTCAGGCGTTTCCTGAAAATGTTGAGTGGTGACGTTGTTGATTTTGTTGCATACATTGCTGCTAGCATGTGCGTCATATTCGATACAGTACAACAGTATTCGAATGACCTGAGGCCCATCCGCATGTAGTGTGCATTACAAGGACTTTCTTAGGCCACTCTGTACTCGCTTGTATCAGAAAAACCATGGTATAGTGGTTAAGGGCCCACTTTGGGGTCTTTGGTGGATTCACTGGATGCTCCACCAACCTCCTAACTTCCACCTAACCGGACTCACCTACAGCACTGGCCAAAAAGATATCACCTTTTGAACTTTTGTTCATAACTTCTCTCTAAGTGAAGCTTGAATTTCGGAATATAATGCAACTACTCATTGCTAATAAAAAGAGCTACTAAGATCCTAACTGCGCTTGAAGTTCTTATGAGAGAATTTTTCTCTCAAAAAGATCAAAACCCTTGGTTTTGCGCTACTCCCATTCAACTAATGTGCGATTTCCACCAGTGGAGTTTTTACCAAAATCAAATCTTTTTGAGCGAATGGAGTCATATTAAACTAATCTCCAGTCGGCTGGCGGCGAATCCTGAAATTTCTGGAGCTCAGATGACGTCACCTTGGAATTGACCTCTTTCGACAGTTTTAGCCATTCTGGACCGCACGAACGGCCCTGTTTTGAGCTGGATCTTGTTACGCTTGATGTACTAGCTTAAGCAAAAACAGAACGCTTGCACTGGTGCTCGCTGGATGCCTAACCGGATACCCTAACCAGACATAGGGTCACCATTGGGGCACCTTCAAGTTTCAAGTTTTGCATTTTTATTTTGATGGAGAAAGATAAGTTCACAGTGCCTAGTTGCTTCTGGAGAGCCGATATTGTTGCTAGAATGTCTGGGTGGACGCAGACATTTGAAGCTATCTCAAATTGATGAGCTACGAGGGCTCGAAATGAACACCAGCAACCACCTGTAAGGGGCTGTGAGCCTCCGTGCTTTGTTCTCAAGATTTGACCCTTAGCATGAGAAGCCTTATCTAATAAACGCATTTTCTGAGCCACCCGACCGATTTTACGCACACTCTGCCCGCTTTCGGCGAAATAGAACACGATTTCTCACACTTTGACATATGCTGAATACCACGGTATTTTAGCGTGCCATACCTTGCCTGATTTGAGACTTGATGGGTGTTATATTTGCATGCCGTATTCTAGAAAATCATGAGCATCATGAGTATCAGATGAAAACCCCTTTATCGTAGTTCCATTCTTTCCCGAAATAAAAATGCAAATTTTGAAGCCTGCGATGTGCGCACCTGGCCACCGAATGTCCGGCTCGGATACCTGGAAGGGTTGAGCATTCCGTGAGCCCCAGTGCAAGTGTTCTTTTTTCTTTGCTTAAGCTAGAGCATCAAGCAGAATGAGATCCACCTCAAAACAGGGCCGTTCGTGCGGTCCAGAATGGCTAAAACTGTCGAAAGAGGTCAATTCCAAGGTGACGTCAACTGAGCTCCAGAGATTTCAGCATTTGGTCCCAGCCGACTGGAAATCAGTTGCATATGACTCCATTCGCTGGAAAAGATTCGATTTTGGTAAAACCTCCACTGGTGGAAGTTGCACAGTAGTTGAGTGTAAGTGGTGCGAAATTAAGGGTTTTGACTTTTTGGGTAAAAAACTTTTTCTTATAAAAATTTGGTGAGGACCTCAGAAGCCCAATATACTAGTAATGAGGCGCTGCAGTAAACCCCAAAATTAGAGACCTCAAGCTTCACTTAGAGAGAAGTTATGAACAAAAGTTCGAAAGGTGATATCTTTTTGGCCAGTACTGTATATAAGTGTTTTGTAGGGCAGAATCTAAGCTCGCTCCCACAAATTCACAGGATTTCGTGGGAGTTGTAGAGAAGATTGAACAGTACGGAGATGAGCGTTTAAGCTGATGTGGCTCCCGAGCGTCTTGAGGACTGCTTCGGGGACCCTCGAGATTTGCTTGAAATTCAAATGGTGGTTTATGGTGTTCATGCATTTAGAAAACTCATATGAAACTTTAGCTTCCTTTTCCAGCCTAAAGACATTTTTATGGCTTGCAAGTTTGACCAAAGACTTTGTTGTTACCCTATAAGGTTTATTTCGTCACGCAAGGAGTAGATTCTATTGGTCTTACTTGGTCTTAATTTCTACATCGGAACATTCGCACTCATAGAGTACAAGAAGGAGTAAATAAGAGGAACCGTACCTGCCATGCTGGTGTGAGTGTTCCGATTAGTAAGACGAGGTCGGCTACAATCGACAAAATCCATATTCCCAACCGACATCTTTCGAGTCCAACATTTGACATCACCATTAAAGCTAGCGCTCCGAGCAACCTGTTCAATATCTTCTGTAGTCCTTTTTAAAACAGTAAGCAAAGCCACATGAATCACGTTCAAAGGAAGAAGAGTTGTTACAATGTGGAAGTAAAATCCTTATAGTAGTTTGGCGAGCTCATGGAGTGGTTGCAGCAAGTTCTGAGTCGATGTGGAGCAAAAGTGAGGTGTTTGGATGAGCCAGTTCGGGTGAGTGGTAACCATTTTCGAGTCGTTCAAATCTGTCTGCGTGTTAAGCCAACAAGTGCTCGACGCAGTATGTACAAGGCTATTCCGTTTTTTTTTTCTGCTTTCATTTGTTTGCTTACGCACCAGTTGGGGGACATAAGAGAGGATCATAATAGAGAACATTGGAACAATTTAATGATTTTTTTGCTGGAACCAAACTGTTATCAAAGAATTTGTAACAGGTAAGATTTTTTAAACTAGTCTAACATTATAAGTATTCAACCATGACCATCGAACGCAATAACTGACAAAAACAGGTGAAAATCGGGCCGAGAGCAAAGCATGCAAGAGGCTGGCGAAGGCAGAAAAACGATGCCGACAGGGAACTCCACAGGGTCCCTTTCCTTGTCGGTGCACAAAAAAAGACAGGTATTGGGCAAAAAAAGAGTATGAACCGGACAATAATGTGTGAATTAGGCTGTAGATGTGGGCTGCTGATAGTTCTCTGTCATAATACCGTACCTCATGCTCAGCGCATTAAGCTCAGACTCGCTGTTGTGATCACAATGTAAATCTAATGAACATTTTAGATATGATGTTCTAGGCTTAATGAGCGCGTTAGGAAGGGGCTGTTAAACTTTCAGGCAGAATCCTGATTAAGTATTTCCGAGCAATCTTTTTCCTTGTCCTCACCCCATGTACCTTCGCTTATACCAACAGCCATGTTTATACTTCTTCGCGACTCGACCATCGCGCGCGAGCGGACTGTTCGAGAACGGTTGGTCCCGAGTGGAGGGTACCTGATGTTTGTCCTCGCGACGCGACGTCGCAGATCCTCGTAGCTTCTTATTCTTACTTTTTCCTCCAAAAGCGAATGCACAGAATTCACATCGTGCCTGCTAGCAGACTCAACATGATAATTTCATCATATACGGACTGGAGTAGGCCGTTGTTTCTTTGTTTTCCTTGGTGTTTCGGTATAAAACCTACGGGACTGGACCGATGTTCGAAAGAAAAAAACGCGTGACAGCACGATGCGGTGACTTTGGTCATCGCCTCGCGAAAAAGTATGAGCACAGCCAATGGGATAGAAGATAATGTACAGCGCAAGCTCTACAAAGACGAAAAAAAGTCAAAGTCTGTAGCACGTACTAATGTTGTCCAAGCAGCATTTATAATAGAATTAACCAATATCCTTCCACATAACATACATAACAAAAACAGGCGACTATTTATATTACTACAGCTATGTCTCAGAATAGAAGAAATCGTTCGACAAAAACAGAACACACAAAAAGGATGAAAATGGAAGAGGTATTCCAGCGACCATCGCTCGGGAAACATTGATACTGTGAAAACAAGTGAAAATGTTTATTCTTGCAGTTAAAACTAAACTGAACTACAAAGCTCTGTACAACAAACAAACAAGTACAAAAGGTAGGAAGGAGAGGCGCCGTTGAAGTAAAGCACCCGGAGGTTACAAAAGTAACAGCTGTTACAGTATTCATGACACACAAACGTTGCCTAACGAGCATGGTGATTTAGAAATGTATAGCAGGCACAAGCAACGAAAAGATTAGGACAACTGTCACATTTTCACTCTATATTTGATGGCGAGTATTTGACGTTTCTAATTATTCTCTGTCAGCAGTGTAGTGGACATGATGCTTGCCCGGTGGAGGTCGTTCGTACAACTTCAGCCCGTTAGAATTAAAATCTCTTAATTTAAAGCATTATTCTATTTCAGTGACGAATTAACGGTTTTTTCCAACGCTGATCTCAAGTACGACACTTGCCCTTCTTCTTTCTCCCCAATGATGGTGTCTAATGTAATGAGAAGCTTTCCTAGCTTGTGCGAGAAGGATCACCCTTCAAGCCCCATAATGGTCCAGTGCCTTGCGTCAACTTTGTAACTCAGCCGCTAACGAAGCGCCAGCTAACACTTAACGCAAGACGAGGTGCGGGTACAGAATCCCTGGTGTGGTTTCACTACAAAAGAGAAAATCGGTCTTGAAGTTTCTTGAGCTCTACGTAGGACCGAATAGTGTACCGAGGGTGTGTATCATCGTGAGGGAAAACGGGGCGTGGTACTGTTTTGCGATTGGTTCGTGCAAATCTTCCTTCCGCCCATGACGGTTGACTCATTCCCTTTGCGCGCGATTCCCCCATACATGACTATGCAAAATTTGAATGCGACCGGGACGAGTTGATAGTAAAGGGCGGGAAGACTCCGCCTCGTTTTCCCTCATGATGATACACACCCGTGTACCGAATGTTTGGATTTTTATATGCGATGTTGTATTAGTCAAATTTGGATGCCTGGAAAGAAGAGAACTACAGCTCGAGAGTAAAGATAGAAAGGGCTGTAGGCCTCTGCTCGAGTAAGTGGAATTTTCAAGCTCCTAGATGATCGACCAATTCGATTGAATGGCTCGGTCTATTTGGCTCTAAAAATGGTTTGCGCTTGAATTCTCTGTCCTGTGGAGCACGTGGTTACCGGGGCCTTCACTCTTCGAACAAAAACAAAAACAAAAACTGGTCGCTCCTACTATTCCAAAACAACGGTCATCAGCAGCTCTCTGCTCTCATTACAGTCGAAACAGGAGTTTAAACCGAAGCACGTAAGTGCCGCCTTTGAACGACAAGTAAACTGAAAGCAGGTCGCAGAAGAAAAATCAGAAAATTCTGCCATCTTCCTGTAACAACAGCTTATTAGGGTTCCCTTGAGGATGTTGCTGCTGAGCAAGCGTGTGTGCACGTCTACCCCTAAAAATGGTGCTAGCTGGCAGATTCGGAGCAGCGAGGTTGAGCATAGATCCAAAGAGAGGTCTGCTAATATATAATGAACATCACACAATCCTCTGCTCCATAGTTGCTTCTAAGCAATGGAGCAAAGCTCAAGAAATTGCACAACAAGACACACATACAAAAAGGTTTGACAAGGGAGCAACGAAAATACAGTTTCTCACACATCACTTCGTAGGATCCTACGCATGGCAGGCAACACAAAAATCCTCACAGTTTCGAAATTCACAACCATGTAGGAGACTGTGTGCTATTGATAACAATTAACGAAACCAGCAAATGCCCGAAAAATCGCATTGGTCGGACCAAAAATGGGAAAAGTCGCACCTGACGGCCACCTTTTGTAGAGGGAGTTTTCATCTGCAATAAAGCATTAAACGAAAATACCAGAATTCGGAAAGAAGACAGTAGCTCAGCTGCATGTGGATTATTATATTTTGCAATACAATATTGGGGGTGTGTATCATCGTGAAGGGAAAAAAGGTGCTACCAGGCTGCTGTGATTGGCCCATTCAACCAATGCACCAATCACAGTAGGCAGGCAACGCCCAATCTCCCCTCACGATGGGTATGGGTCATGATGAGGCGAAACAGGGCGGGTTATTCTTCTATGATTGGCTCACCGTTCAAATGATCCAATCACAGGAACATGACCGCACTGCTTCGTCTCATCTTGACTCTCACCCACTCACGATGATACAGACCCCAATATTACATGAAACATAGGGCAATACAAGGTGAGCAAAACATGGACAGTATCCCAATTTAGAGGACCCAAAAACTTTAGGAAAAATTCCTCGCTGAAGCTTCACAGGGGTGGGGGGTATTTGAGGTGCTAAACTCGAAAATCGTATCCACCATATACCGTAACCCCATGCTCGTATAGCTATGGTGTGTGTACTGCAGTTGTGGTATCTCACAGAATTCCTTCAGATATTGCAGATATGTACGTACAGCTTGTTCAAAGTGTGGAACATAATATCGTTTTCGTTTTGAACCCTTGGTTTGTGAGATTACGGTGGGTTCGTTGTAATAAATTGGGAAAATGCCGATTCCAGCAGGGTAATGGTTATGCCATGCAAAATGACCTTGATAATCGCGTTCGGCACCTCAAACAACCCTATACAAAGTTCTATAAAATTCTATGAGGTACCGCATCTGCAGTTTACATAACGTAACCCTACTAAAATGAGGTTACATTACAAAATGGATATGATATGCGTATTCAGCATTACAACTAACCCCTTCCCCATGCGCAGTTCTACCGAAAAATTTTTTGACGTTTTAGAGTCAACAGAAGTGGAATGGCGCCGAAATATTTATGACGAGCAGGAACATTGCATGTATGACTGGGGTATAGAAATGACATTTTTTATGTTACAATAAATATTATATTGAATATGGTGCCATGTAACATGAATAGGCGAGGCGCATGAGTGAATATTTCTCCTATTGATTTTGTTCAAAACAAGCAGCGGCTATTTGAAATGTAGCAGTTTGACCGACTGCCATTTCCATAGCTTGGAGAGCAACAGTGACTTTTTGATTCTACTATACTATATTTGTGGTTCTCCACACCTTAATTTTTAGTAGAGAGGGTGTGCCTCATCGTGAGAGAAGAAGGGGCGTAACCAGGCGACTTTGATTGGCACATTCGAGCTGCCCGTCACGCCCCCTGCTTGAACTCGTTCGACACTAAGCACAAATACACCATGTATTATGGGCGTTCGAGTTCAAACAGGTGGGCGCGACGGGCGGCCCGAATGCGCCAATCAGAGTTGCCTGACTACACCCTTTGCGCCTCACGATGATACACACCTCAATAAAGATGAACCAGTACCTCATTTCCACTACTGGTCTATATCTTTTCTTGCTTTTGATAATATGAATTCATTAAATGTTGAACTCTTCATAAATTTTTTTGGGAAAAAAATAAAATGGGACAAAATTTGGATAACAGCTCTACATTCCTCAAGCTAATAACTGCTGGAAGACCAATTTGAGTGAAAGAACATGCCTGGACTTCCCGAAGATTATCGGTTCTTTCGTGGAATACTTGGAAGGCTGCGCAACGCAAACTGTTCCTCTTGTGAGTAGTAGGGCATACCGAAGGTGCTCTGAAAGTACGCGCTTTGAGATGGTAGCTGGAAATCTCTTCGAAAAACCGACTCTTCACACAAATCGGACTCCTGCTTCGGCGACGTTTTGTCGCCTCCCGCTGCGAGCTGAAATAGTGTACATTGCTGCTGCAATGTTACAGCCATCATCTCGCAGCGAGTGTTCTCTAACGTAGGAACGTCCAAGAATTTTGAAGGAGACCGAGATGGTCGGTACGCTGTGACACTTACCACCATTCTGTTCTGTTCATTGGCCCTCACGAGCTGCGAGTCTCTTCGAATAACGTACACTGTAGATGGAATCGACAAGAGCAGAGCAACAATGTACAAGAGAGAGCCAGCCAAGGCTAGATGGAATGAGTAACCACGATGCTTCTGGAAGAACATGCTACCGTGTACCACCAGAGATCTTGGCCAACACTTCTACCTTACCTCGTATACTCCACTGACTGATACGTGGTAAAATCGGTACTCGACCATATATGAAAAGATGGCGAATGTAATGGCACTACCAGTACATATTAAGGCTGAAACTCATTTTGGGCATCAATATTTGAAAATGTGGAGAAAATCCAGAGAAGATGTGCTTACCTGCAAAAGCTACAAACCCGGAAAACAGTGCATGTGAAACTTTTTCGAGTTTCGAACTTTGAGCAAAGCAGTAGGATATCAAAGACAGTAAGGCACAGAGCTGACCCAGTAGGAATACGTGTAATAATGTTCGTTGCCAAGCTGAAAAGTCGAGAGTAAAAAAGTGGACAATCGCTGGACAAAAAGAGAAGAGCAGACGTTACTTAAAGAGTTAGCCCACAATTTGAAGCTAGGTTTACCAGATATTGCAATTTATTTCCTCCAACGCAGCTAAGTTATAAAATACTAGTTTGGTCCAAAAGTTTTGCTCCAAATTCTACATTTTCTTCCAAACAATTATAGCACTGTTGTTTATGAAAGGGACCTGGTCTACTAGTTTTCGTAGTTGAGAGTAGTAAAACATTCTACAAAATTCATGACCAAGAAATTCTAGTTTAAAAAATAAGTATTGGTGCAAGACTCTCGGTCCAGCCTAATGTGTACATATCGTTAAGCAAACTGGTAATGTCAGACCACATTCAATCTCTAGAAAAACAGACAAGTTGACGGAGAAAATCTACTCTGTCGGAACAGTGCGTGAAACGCCCTGTAAGGGGGACAACAAAGCCTTTGGCCAAAACTTTCACAGAATTTTATCCTGGCAACTTCGGCAGACAATTAGCGGCAATGCTGTTGGTTGTGTCGCCTATGTTGCTACCAACATATCTTTAGTATTCGGCACAGTGTCAAAGCCTTTGAGTAAAATGGCAACATCAGAAAGTAAAGTAGTGTGAAGGTGCGGTTGCTCATTTCCTACAGAGTGTGATAGAAAATTCTATTTCTCCCATCCTCTGCTCATTTTTCGCAGAAAATTTATTGAAGCGCTTCAGATTTATTTCAAATTGAGCATCTCGTACGCCTTCTGAACTATATTATTGGCTAAGATAAATTTTTAAAGGAATTATCCAAAATGGCTGAATTTCACCGCATTAGTTGGTGTAACAGTCTCCAGCAAGGGAGAACCGACATAAAAAATTTTGCGAATGAGTGTCCTCTATATTCCATCAAAAGTGCAGGTTTCTGCGGCAAAGATGTCGGCAGCTGGGGTGTATTTATTCCTGAAAGTGATGGGCTCGTCATCAGCGCGGCCGCCGGATGAGATCTGTCATGATTTCTTGCCAGAAAATTTTGGTAGAGAGCACATTGGAACGCAATAATTTCTCGAAAATGACCATAAGTAAAGACAGTTTTATTGCTAGCAATATTTCCTATTGTTGTTCTTCATTGGAGCAAAAACCACCAAGTGTGTTGTAGTTTTCGCGAAAACACAGAGGTGAAGCCAGTGCTCAAAGTATCGATGGAGGAATTCGTGATTGATTGTGTTTTTTTGCTTAGTCCCAACCGCACATTATATGCATGGGAGGGATCTTTTAAAATACATTTGTAACTGCTTTTGAAGAAAAATTCGTAAGACATTGGTTGTGAGGTCACTTTGGTGATTATGACACATTCACGAAATATTCCTCATACTCCTTGATACCAACATATCTGGATATACCTGTATATTTGCTTTATAGCACACTCCTTTACCTTGCTTCTATAAAATTATGGGACCTATCGCTGAAACCCTGGGGGAGTTGTAGGGTTGAATTGACCCTGAGCAGGTGCGCGCTCTAGGTTGTGCGGCTCACGAGGGTTTTGAGGACTGTATCGGAAAGGCTGCAGGTTTGCTCAAAGTGATTTCTGAAGCTCATGCATTATGTAAACTCATACTAAGTTTTGGTTCCCTTGTATAACCTACAGGAATTTTTATGAGTTGCAAAGTATGGCCAAAGACTTTGTTGTCACCCTGTACGGTTCTCTCGTTAGTCCATTCGAATTGATGTTGTTTGATGTTTGATGTTTGATAAATCGAAGTTTGGCACTTTTGGAATTATTTCAATAGCATACACAGTAATAGAATCCTGCCTGTTTTGGAATGGTCCAAAAAGACGACAACAAATGTCGAGTTGTTTGGAATTCCACAGAAATTCTAGTGCAATTCGGTATTGCAATTCCGTTGAGATCTGCGAATTGAATTTTGGGTATTTCTGGTCATTTCGGATTATAAGAGGCCCTTCTATTCCTTAGTTGTAAAAACTTCTAGGTCGATGAGTGTTTTAAGAGGATTTTACTTCAGCCATCCTCCTAATTCCGGATATTTCTGTGGTTGCTGTCCGTAAAATGTCAGTTGAGCAAATCAGTAAAGAATACACAGCTCAACATACATTAGCAGCAAGTACATAAAATATGATCAGAGGCACTGTTGAAGGCAAAATCATTGACTGCAACTCGGATAAGAATTGGGCTATTCGAACAAAATTTGAGGACATGACGGGAGTCGAAGTTATCCTTCTTCACGCTGCGCAATATCACCGCAAACATCTTTTAAAACAAATCTATCGTGTCCCAAATTCACAACTGATACTGCCGCTGATCATGTCTTTTTGGACGCTACATACTGTACCTCTGACCTTTGACCTCGAAAAAGTAATAAGAAATGGCTCACTGTAGAAGGCTGGTGAACTGATATTTACAAAGTCATCAGTGGCATGAAAATAGTTGTCATCGTCAGAGAACGCGTACGAGCACATATGCATTCCGGATGGCCTGAAATTAACTGTTCATTATTGACATAAGTAATTGGTTGAATAACCACAGGACAATTTGAGCTGGATGGATTTTCAGTTGTGACTCTTCGAAAGCATTCCTCCACAGATGTGTAGAAATTGAAACATTCCTCAGAACGTTTCTGAACAAAAGAAAAACTTGTCGAAATTTAGCTGACAAAATGAATAACATCTCTTGCTGCTTCTACGTTTCGGGCCGCTACTGTTTTACAAAGGTGTCTACAAAATTAGTAAAGAATGCTGTTCTGCTTCTTAAAGGACAAAACCATAGCGAAACTCATACTGGTATAATCTACGCATGTAATCTACGATGCATTCACAAAGCACTCGTTTTTGAAAAGTTCCAGAAGGTCTAAGGTTCCTGCCTTCGAAGGGTTCAGAAGGTCTAAAGTTCCTGCCTTTGCTTTCTCTGGTCAAAAATCCGAAAATCAAAGAGTTCTCGATTTCCTTCACTACCATCAGCTAATCCTTCCCTCTACAAGTTGAACTTTAATTTATTATGACTACATCGCCACCCTTTACTCTAAATTTTTGACGTAGTAGTTTACCTATCGTCACTTTCTTGAAATTCTTGTTCTACATTTAGTAGAATAATGCACAGCTGCGCAATACAGAGCAAGCATTTCCTCCTCGGAATTTCTAATCTGTAGATTTGTTCATCTATTGAATAATACCGTCCTCGATTTTGTAAAAATTGTAAAGACTTGTAAAAATCCGAAGATATTTGTGGGGAAAGGCTAGTTTTCACGTAGGAGGATATGTACTTTAGATGGAAACAACGCTTCTCTCCATTAGAGGAAGACCAAACTAATCGCTGAACTTGAATCATTGAACCAATTTTTAGCTGCCTGAGATGAGCGGTTAGTGCATGTAGTTTCCAGCAGGGTCGGACTAAACCGTTCTCTTGTTTTTCATTAATTTCTTAGCCCTCTGCTGAGGGCCTGCCCACCTTAACGCCTTGCTTTTTAAAACAATTTTCTGCGCTCCCTGTCTCCTTGAAAGCTTGTTTTTTTTCTCCATTTAGCAACACAATATAGCAAGTATCGACAACAAATAAGACCAGAAACCGACAAGTAAAAATTGAGAATTTCAAAATTCATCAGATTTGATCGAAAGTCCCAGCTTAGGCTGGAGTTTCCGGGTTGAACATTTAGTAGATGAAGCAACTCCAACTTGTAAGTGTAGAATGCGGGAAGAGTATGGAGAGGTGGGAAAGTGGAAAGTAAGAAAGAAGAAGAGGAATGGGAGAAATCTTTTTGCTTTGCGACGCCTTCGTCGCTCTAAACGTCCTTTTTCAAAGAGTTCTGTGACAAGGTAGATAAACTAATAAACTACACGGTGTTTTCTTTCAAAAACCAAGTCGTTTTGGTCAAACGAGCACGCGTTTAATAAACATTGCAAATTTAGATACTAGATACTAGTTCGACAAGATGGCATATTTATCACGATTACTGCTACCTTGAACTAGTAAGTGTTATTCACTTCTCGACGGTTTATCCGGCAAATCCTCGGATACTCTAGTCAGGACGGGACGGCACACTTTTGACGCAACGTGTTAATACATATTACAACTATTTTCCAAACCACTATAAAACTCATGAGTCAAGCACGATTTTCAGGATTGAACCAATTTGTAGGACATGCGACCACAAAACGGGGTGTTATTCTCTGTCAAACTCGTTGCCTCACTGTTACCACAACCTCCACAAACGAAAATCGACTATGAGTTAGCACATAAGACAGAAAAATGAATCCAGAGCTGCCTTGAATAGTTAGAGCATCTTTTTTGGGATTAATAGACAACATTCACGCTAATCCGGTGGCGGAGCTACCAAATACGAACTAATACCTCATGTGGGTAAACAAACTACCTTGTTTTGCAAGACATCCATAGTCCGCTTTGGAGCCATTGTTGTAGTTCTCTCACGTATGCGACCTGCATATGGGAAAAAGTTAAGCCGTTGGAGATTACTACTGAACAAAATAATAAAAAGACAAGTATGAAAGTTCACCTGCCATGAGGGAGTTGCCAGTGCTGTGAATATGAGGATCAGGCCAAATATCATGCACACGAGAGCAGCTATTTGTAGAATTGCTCTCAGAGGTGGCATGAAATGAGGAGTCGGTTCTGACTCAGTCTGATGGGGCGTTCGTCACGGCTCCAGCTGTCCCAACCGCTCGAACATAAGAGAGGTGAATCCTGCTTAATCACGGAAGTTTAGCCTGGACACATTTCCATTTTCCACGAATAGGCCCTACGCTACAAACTTTAATGGTTCAACACTTCTCGAAAGTCGGCATTTTGGTGGAAATTCGTGCTCATTAAGGGACGTTCGTCCACGTCATTTCTCGTGTACACAGAAATTGGTGCCGTGAGTCTCAGCGGCAGCAGCACGACATGCAAAAATGACATCCGGGTAACGTGGAGTGCATAAACGCGAAGGTTTCGAGCGTGCAGCGTGCACGTCATTGCAGTGCACGTGCGAGGAGAGGTGAAGTAACAGCAGGTTGCCTCTCCATGAATGTGAACGACACGCTGCTGCCGATTCGATCGATTGTCCTTGATGTTGCAGGAGAAATTACCATCGCAACCGGAGATAGGTCAGGTGAGGGTGGTGCGCGAGGAGCGGACCATGACAACAGGAACGGGCCGCGCCGGGTACTCCACTTCGCTGACCTAGAATCCACGAAGTATTCGCTCTCAAACGCTGAGATAATCCTGCTGATAACTCGTCACCCCTCATAGGTCACTGCATTTCGTGTTTAAAGGCAGTGTCCTGGCTGAACTTTCGATCCTTCAAATTTGGCATTCTCCACCTCTCCTCGACGGGCTGATGGTAACTAAAAAGTTTTTGCCCTCAGAAGCCTAGAAATTGGTGCTTTTTAGTCCGGTGTACAGTGAAAAGAAAGCAATACTACTCTTTGCACCCCCGTTAGCACTATTCTTTTCTCCATCTTGTAGTCCGTAGTATCCTGAGAAACAGCTACAACTTCCTCTTGCCCTTTTATGGGTATTTTCAACAAAAATTACTTGTTTTCCAAAACTGTAGCCTAAAAGCTAGAATGGTTTCATTCACAAAACTTGCCAAATTTGAGGATACCTAAGCGTTCAACAAGTTAACACATGTTGATGCGAGTGCATCTGCACCATATCAGCTTGAAGAGGCACGAGATTGTTAAACACGAAATCCAGGAAACCCACGAAGGACGGGGCTGGGCACTGGACCAGTCTTAGGCACTATTAGTGGAGATTTTGCGTGAAATTTTCTGAAGTGGAGTTTTCTTGGAATTTTCCCGCTGTAAATGGAAAACGTGATCCCGTGAAGTGTAAGGCGCATACCAGGTCGTCGC
>JARK01001430.1:705580-734851 GCA_000688135.1 Ancylostoma ceylanicum | reverse complement strand
GCCGTTCGCAGTTTCTCTTTAGATGAACTCGACATGCATGGCTTAATCTTTAAACTGAGCACTGATGGATGGATATACACTGATGGATATACAAGATGTACTATACTATCTCGACATTTGCAGCTTAATTCAACCGTTCAACATATGCGGTTTTCATTCTGAGCTATTTTGTATTCAGATAAAATTTACGTCAATGTCATATGTCACCGAAAAACAGCCGTTAAATCTCAAAAAGTGAAGAAATGCGCAGTTGTACTAGCACTAATTGATGCCAAAAATCCTGTGTAGACGCTAAAAGTATCTATTTTCACACATACAGACCTCTACCATCTTCATCATAGCAAGAAATCAACGCATCCCCTACAACAACAAATGTAAACTGTAAGCCACGCCCATTCGCACACTTTCTGGAGAGGGAATGTACAAATCTACTGAAACCCGTTCTGAAATGCAAGCAAACAATGCGTTTTCCCTCACCTATCTGGGAGAGGGAAAAAAGTACGAGTTTTACGGCTAGTTACAGGATCATGCGGTCCTCTGCGGAATCCATGACTACTGTAGCTTTGAACGCAGAACTCTTCTTGCTTTGGGTTTATCAGTTCTCCATTCTTCTTCTTGCATTTTTAGAAGTTTTCAGTGCTGTTGTGGTTCCTCGACCTATTCATGCGCTGGTGTTGGCAGTGCATCACCGCGAGCAGTGAACGGGATCATCATTTGTGATACATTCGCAGAATCATGTGTATACAGCCCTTCCGAAACGATGGGGCCGATGAAGCGGTCGGTAGATCAAGAGGCGGCACGGTGGGCTTGCCAGCTCACGCCAATTTGATAAGCATTTGTCGTTGTATTTAGTGCCATTTTTTTATATATTTACAATCCTTTTTACCACTTCACTACATCTATTACCATAACTTTTCTATTCATTGAGTTTCTTCATTAGTTTTATTCCAAACAGCCAAGTCGACCCGCGGCGTAACCGCGTCGCCTCATGATTTCCCGCCGGCCTCATCGGACTCGTCGTTTCGGAAAGACTGTAACTCCTGCTCCTGTGTTAGTTACTGAGTCTTTTTGCTAACTTAGTCGAAATCATAAGATGAGCCACTGTAGTATGATTTATCCGTGTATTTATATACGTACGACATGCATGCGTTTATTTAACTTTGCTACTATCTTTCCGCCGCAAAATCAGCGAATCTGTATGTAGCTTCTTCAATGGTGCCTTGCGACAGAGATGCGCTGGAAATGTTGATTTCGAAACAGATGTGGGTAAGAAACCTGTACATAACTAACTATAAATAAACCGATGACGCTGATGGTGACACCATTCCAACTTTATTCTTACATAGTTTGCGCGATTAGGGGACACCGCGGCTTTTGACCTGCGGATTCTGACCTGATTTATTGCTGATCAAATATTTGAGATATTTTCTATTTGCATTGTTGTTGCCAAATCACTAACCAATCGTAGCACTAGATCACCAGATCAAGAAATTGTTAGACAATGGACCAGGAGTCTCAATAATCTTCAGAAGTGTAATTCCATTTTGATTTGAACGTTACATTCGCTGTAGCGAACAGTGACGCAAGCCCTAATACGTAGAAACACAAGTTCGCCTTGTTCAAGTTGCCTTTCACTTCTCTATTCATATCAACGTATGTATAGTCTGTAAAAAAATTGGCGGACTCCGGCTGGCCGCTTCGCAAGGTCGGTCGATATCGTAGATCACCCTTTTTTCCATAGAATCTCAGGCTGCCGATCGGAGGGCGACCGCGACGCGCACACCTTCCCGCCGAACCGGAGTCCGCCGATTTTTTTTATGGACTGTACTCTACTTGCGGCAAAAAAAGAGAAATACAGGAATTAAATCTCTGATCCTATGTAATATGTATATGTATAAATATATTAGAGAGTTGCTTGCATTGACCAGTAAAAGTGATGGCAGCATTTGTGACCTTCCATGCTGTCTGGTTCTTTGTGTTGATTGGATCCTTTAGTCACTCCATTTGTTTTTTCTCTCAGCTAGTTTCACTTTTTCCCTCGGTTTAAGAGTTCGTTTCGAAAACTACGACAGCTGACTATTTGTGCCAATGATTTGCATTTCCCGTCTGCCTCTCCGAATGCAGCACTATTTCTCGCGTTCTTCGTTCCTGTAATATCTTCACAGTTGTTATATTTCCCAGTGAAATGCACTATATCCTAGTTTTCCTATTCCCCCGAATATCCTCTTCGTGTACATTCTCCTTTGTTTACGATTTCTTCTTAGCACGGTGCAATCGGTATCATAGCTGATTTTCGCTAATCCCAGGTATATACCTCTTCTTTTCCTAATGCTAGTATGGTGAGGAAATCGAAAAAGCGAAGGCAATTATCAGCGCAACACCGTTATCAGTTTCAGCAGAAGTGAGTTGTTTTTCCCCTTTTTTCAAGTTGCGTTCCATTCCTCTTTTATTGCTCCGCCTTTATGTCTGCAAATTTCCTTTTCTCTCCTTTCTGAATAGATTTCACCGAGATTTAGTCAAACAATGCTCGGATTCAGTTTCATTAGATTTTCGTTTAAGCTGAAAAACGAGTGGAAATTTTGCTCACAGAATGAATCCATATTAACAGGTCCCTCTTGCTCAGAATGGAGTATGACCTTTGAAACCACGGTATATTAAGGAATTATCAATATTCACAGGAATTTTCTTGTCACTACTCATACAAAAAAGAAATATGTAGTGTTTCTCTTCAGTAACCTGTACATTCTCCCGAAGACTCCGCTGGACGCTAGAAGAAGCCGATCCGATCGGCTTCCGAGGGCAGCCGCCCACACGTGGGGAAGCCAGTCGACTCTGCTATGCGCGAGGTACAGGTGACCTCATTTTTATTGGCAGCGGGCGCCCGAAAAGGTTGGAAGATGACCCTGCGGCGCATGGGATCCGACGCGCCGCAACGCTGCTAATCGTTGGCTGAAGTTCGAGCCAAGCTTCCATTCACTGAATGGTGGCTAATGCGCTCCTCGAACGCATACGTTCTGTATATACCAAAGTCATTTCCAGTTCTATTTCAACATGATAGACAGCTGAAAATCCCTCGATCAACATGTTAGAACGCATGCGACTTGTCCATAGTTGCTCTGTAAAGTTTATCTAAAAAATCGTTGCCGCCCGTCAGTTGAGCCACGTCGCACCAGTAAAGACTATTCGTATATATTTAATTCGGCTCATGAAAGAACTTGCATCCCGCAAGGGACATATGTAGGCACTACCGCAACATTGGCGTCTGCGCATGTTTTTGTGTTGTAGTACGATATCTTACCTTAAATAGACCCGTCGCTACTTTTCCGTGTTTCGCCAAGTTACTCGTCGAGCATTTGAGTCTTTAGTTCTTATAGACTGTTTCAGTCGCGACGGTGTTGAAGTATAGGAACGCGAAAGGAGTTATTTCTCAACCTCAGACGTTTTTTTTTCACTTTTGTAAAAAAGACTGTAGAGATCAACCGAAGGCTGCTTCCAGGTGAATGGTTTCAAATATGAATGCAGCGCCTTGTTAATTTCTATGAAACTACTGGTATTGGTATGGAAGTGTTGAATGTTCTGAGAAGTCGGTACTCGTATCTAAATTTACATCTGTCTGCACGCGGCGTGCCTTTTGGACCAGCGCTAACCCGGCGCGAAATTCAAATCCACGCCAGCCTTTAGCTGTTGGGAGCTATAATTCTTGTTGTTAAAGATATTAGGTTGAGGAATTATAAATGTCTGTTTGACCCATAAACAGAAATTACTAAAGGAACAACACTTCAGCAGCTCCATCCAAGGGCTATTCTCCAGACTAATCTATGACTCTTCCACTTCTTCCCTACAAGGTATCAGCGTTCTCTTCCCACAACTCACTGCGCCGAGAGACGCAGTAACGAGTCACCTAAATTTTAACCTCAGCAAAGTTCCTGACGTTTTTCTCTGCCAAAGAGCGCAGCATCGACATGGACAAATGGTATTCTGATAGTGCCAATACTGCGCTATGAGGCGGTTGAGGGAGGGATTCCATCCCTTAATTCTTGGTTTTCTACTGAAACATTTTCGCGATATGCTGTAGAAACCATGTCAAGGATAAGTTTTGTAGTCGCTGTATCGACAATGTGTTGATGAGGTGCCCAGTTCACGGTGTCCTATTCTTGTGCAAGAATATCTGCTGTGAACTCCTGTACAGGATTCGCCATCACTAAACGGAACAATCCTTTATTATCCTACGTCGAACACAGTATCACCTTTTCTTCGGGATGATCGAGATTTGGGGTCGGATTGGGCTGCTCTCCGTCGCCGGACCAGTGTGGTTTTTTGCCTGCATGTTCAAGAGACACCCTTCTATAACTCCACATTAGTACAACTTGGAACAAGTTGCGATTCTTCACTGTGCGAGGAAGGATTTGGCTAATGGCGGATTGCGCACTTAGTAGGTCAGCAGTATATGGGTGCGGTAACAATTAAAACATAATTTTTCAGATACAAGAAATCAGATGGAACCAAACAATCCATGTATATTCTGAAGAGCCCTGCAGTGCTCCTTCAGGTTAACTCACAAACCCAGCTGAAAAAAGTGACACTGACGAAATATTAGAAAAAAAGTAAAATGTGTGCGACAGACATTCATAATTCCTCAACCTAATAGATTAGCGATGTTTGATGCTTATAGTGAACTGCGAACGCAGCGTTTAGAATCCAGGGCTGATGTTACGACCGTACTTCTTGCATTCTCTACTTATTGCATTCAGATCGTTATTTGTTGCAGCATAATCCTTTTCTTTAAGTGTTTCATAGCATTTCTAGACATCTCTAGTGCTACCGCTAGATCATGATTGTAATTGCGACCATTATTACCACAGAGTTTCCTTGGGGTCTGCGAAGAAAGACTCAGAAGGCACCTTGCCCTTCTGTAACATGGATTTTCCCATCTGACGTAATAAAGCTAAATGTTTGAAAATTTGGCCGTCTGGAAGATAGCTTAGAGGAATTTCTAGTTACGAGTAGTGCGTATATGCATTGAGTTATCAGATCTATCAGTATCAGGAGAGCAATAATCTGAACATGCTGAGTAGAAACACGTAAGTGTGCAAGTGCGCTTTATAAACAAACATATAGTAAGTGGGGAATATAATATGTATAGGATTCGGATTCGCTTTAGCTTCGGTCTCGGAGTTGCGACTATTATGCTCTGTGTAGGTATGTCGCCGGACAGAAACCTAATGAGTTCGGGAGTATATTTGTTCCGACCATATCTAGGACAGTTACACGGTGAATATGCAACAAAAGTGAAATAAGTAGCGAAGAAAACTACGTGCAAATCTGTTTGTAAGGAAATCGAAGTGCAACTTTTGAAATTAATGCGTCTTTGTTAACCCATTAGTCAGGTCCTATTCAACAGTCAGTCAAAATTATTCAAATGACTTACTCCCACTGAAGCTGCCATTTTATTGGGTTTGATTCGCGGACTAAAGGATTAGTGTAGTATGGGAGCAGAAACACATTCGAAAATACAAAGGACTTTGATGTACAGAGCACTGCGTAAGCTCGGAGCAGATGTCCTCCCAGACTGTCATTAAGTTTCTGTTGTCGCCGGGCATACCTGCGGTATGAATGGCAGAAAGCAAGAGAATTTGTTGAAGAGAGGAGAAATAATTTTGGAAGAACGTCGTAACGCACATGCATAAGCGTTCAGTCTTCACCAGAGTTCGGCACGAGCTTAGCTCGAGCGAAAAAAAATTTCGAAGTCCCCTTTGATATGTGGAAAATCTACGAACCCCAGCAGTGAAACCAGCAGTCGAAGCCGGTAGTGATCGATCTTCAGCAGGATGATGTGGCTAACGTGTTAGTGGTACGTCTAAACACGTTAAGAAACAAAACACCAATTTTGTTCGAGAATATTGTGGAAAATCGTGAAAAATAAAGGAGCTTTTATAGAATCTTTTTATCGGAACGAAAGAGGAAGTGGTGCTGAATCCAACCATGTGGATAAAATCGGAAATAATTGACTTTGGGGAAAGATATTGAAGAAAATTGTGCCGAACTGGTGCAGATGACCAGTGTTAAAGGCAGCACCCCCGGAAATTTTTGTGTTGGAGATTTCGCTGAATTTCAAGGTTTTCAGGGACGGTGAACTCATAGGCGGTGGTGAAACGGCGTGAAACACGCCGGAAGACGAGAAATGAAGGCGCTGTTTCCCATGCGTCCACAGCGCGGACGAGTTTTCCGCTGAGAGTATACGCGCGTATCGTCACGAATTCTTGTGGATGGCGCGCATTCTATACTCTACACTGCACAATATTCTTTATACAACATGATGCAGTAGGATAGACCACTCGTAGCATGCCAAATCAATAGCGTTAACTGTCGTGACGGATACCAAAATGGCTACGCTCGGCTCTGTGTCCACGGCAGTATCTCAACAGATAGGCCGCTTTTTTTCTGTGTTCAATTTACCATTGTGATTGTCTGGCAGCCGACCACACGGAGAACGACTCACCTCGGAAGTGAGGATTTCCGTGGATGCTGCCTTTAAAGGCAGTGTCCAGGCAAAATTCTCGATACTTCAAATCTTCCACTTTCTTACTCTACTCGCCAAGCTGATTGCAACTGTGTAGGTTTTCCCCGCGAAAACTTCGAAATTTGTGGTTTTTAGAGCGTTGAAATTTACGATGTGGACGAGTTGTCCGGCCAAGAATGAAAAGGTGGCAATGAGGCTTTTCGAGCTCCTATATTTCGGAAAACCCAGCTGATTACTGTTGATTATAAACTCTAAAGCATCCTGAGGAACATCTACAACACCATTTTACTCATTTCGTTGGTAGTTTTACTAGTAATCAGTCTTTTTCCCCAATTGCAGTGGAATTTCTAGATCGGTATTGATTGCAATACGTGCCAAATTCAAGAACGCGTGTTCAACAAGCTGACCCATGTTGGGAAGAGCGCCATCCCTAGCATAAGAGAAATGAGAGGGACCAGACTGTCAGACAGTAGGACATATCTTGACCATCTCAGACAAGATTTGATCTGCTTTCACGAAATCGCCGAAGGGGCGGAGCGGGCACTGGAGGTGGATTTGGGTACTGGGTCTAAGGCGAATATCTCGCTTTTTTCTGGGTCTTTTCCGCTGGAACTTTGGCAAACGCTTATAGAGTCGACCCGCTTCCATAATCTAATGAGTACTCCAACTCAATGATTTTGCCTGGACACTGCCTTTAAGGATTTTTTTCTGTAACTAAACGAACTGGAACATTTTGCTATTTATTGGAACGAGCAGCCTGTCCTCTAGCTAACCGCTCTGGTCCAATTGGAAATAATTGATTTTGAAGAATTTTGTTTGATGAAAATTCTCTGGACCGGTGTTGAACCCTAAATTTTAGGGTAAATTTAGGGTTCAGAGGAACCTTGAGCAATATCTCCTTTCAAAATCAATTAAATCCAATTTCGTTTGGCAGTTGGTAGAACGGTAGTACCTTCAATCCTACTACAAAGTTTGAGCGGGATCCGTCCAGTACCGGCGGAGCTGTGGGTACTGCTAGGTACTTTTTCAGCTGCAACTCCTACCAAAATCAACTGATTCCGATTCTTTTTCAGATTTTTGTAGAACTTTGCTAATTGCAGCTATATCTAACGAGTGGATGATTATTAGACCGTTCGCAGAGGATTGAATGGTTATCTGACCAAAGTGCAAGTCCCAGGTACGAAGTCCGCTTTGCTCACCTCATCTTCTACGAAGTCCCGCTTGCCTTGAGTCAAGCTCTTGCCGAAGTCTGGTCCTCACGGCTGCGATATACAAACCTGGCAATGTTTTTAATCTCTTTTCTTTCCCACGATGATTCTGCAACAACTCAAGGAAAGGATTGTGGTACAATGAATGACGATAAATGTGTGAATGTTTGAGCGTGTCATGGGGATTCTATGGACTATGTCACGGGTTGAAAGACAACAGAAGAGATGTTTTCTGGCGCCATCTCGCGGCTGTGTCTGCCGGAAGCTTGCAGAGCTACTTGACAAGGAACATAAGTTGGACGCATTAATTCAAGAAGGCGAAGAAAAATACAGCATATGAAAAACTGCATGATTCCTGTTTGCCCGTTGATAAGATCAACAGCATTCGGTACCACAAGGATTTCTTGTACTGAGGTTTACCTCTTTTTTTCTTTTTTTTCCTTGTTTCTGGAAAATGTATACTGATCCAGAAGGATTAGCTTGAAGGTATCAGCTCATTGTGCAGAAGTTTCTCTTCCTTTAAGAACCGTTCCTTCTTTTTGAACATGATGTGCACATTCTTCAACAAGTTCTACAGTTTTTCTTGTTAGTCTATGGGGTGCATACAATGTGATTCCACTTCAGATATATTCGCTGACTAGTAATTGAACAGGTGCGGTCGTAGCATTCACTTCTGAATGCGAAACGCAGCGTTCGCAGTTCACTATGAGCATCAAACATCGCTAATCTATCCTCAACAACAAGAATTATCACTCCCAACAGGCTGGTGCGGATTTGAATTTCGCGCCGCGTTAGCGCTGGTCCAAGGGGCGCGCCGCGCGCAGACAAATGTAGATTTAGATACGAGTGAAGACGGTCAAATATGAAAGTATAAGCCGTACTAGCGTGATGTTCGCGGTTAATCAGTATTGATTTTCAGTTTAGTTTCGTTTCACATTGCCTTACTGAATTTCATCGAATTTTGAACATCTGGTTCAAAAAAAAAAGGATCGAGCCTGTTTGTCCCAGTGGTTCTGATAGTTTGACACAATCCGAACACCAGAAACATTTATGTAATCCATCAAAACTTTGCGGATGATAGAATGAGGAGGAAGAAAAGAGTAGAGCGCTCAGATCAAGATAGTTCTCACAAGAGAATGACACTGCTGACTGAGCATTATCAAGGTAACAGTCCTCGCAAGTATAAATTGCATAAGTGTGAATGAAAGTAAGATTTCCTGGCGCACAAGAATAGAAGATCCGCTAGATAGAATAGTATTATAGATTGCGTTCATTCTTGAGCCAGACCACTTCTATGGGTGCATACTTTATTCATGACAAAGCTCTAATTTAATACAATACCATTTTCCTCATCGTTTTACATTTTCTACTCCACTCCTCATTGACTGTTACAGCTCCCAGTGAACAGTCAGAGTAGAAATTCCCGGATTCTCCACGTTCGTCTGACAGTGAAAAGAATTGAAAACGCGATTATCGGAAGATTCCGGGTGTGGGTCGTATGGCGCGATTCTTCGGGTGGCACTATAGACGGGCTGGATTTGGGACGCGCTATTACCACCCTTATTACGGTAACGCGTCGCGGCTTGGCCGTAACGAGTCCTCGAACAACTCGTCCACCTCACCGCAATCATCCACTCCATACGGGACGCCGCCATCGATTTTTTTCAGTACATTTCCTTGATGATGGTTTGAACTATGAACTCGATCTTGGCCTAAACCCGTTGTCGAGAATTTTGCAGAACCAGTTGACGACAATGCCACGATGATTTTCTTCCTAATAATTTTCCTAAATTGAACTTTTCTACGGATTTTCAGGGAGGTTTCGCAAGCAGAGTAGTCTCCAGGCCAATGTGGACCAGTTATTGAATGGCCTTTGCTCATTAGTTTATGTTGAATGGTCAGGACGACCCGAACCGACGTTATCCGTTTGCAGATTGGCGAATTTTGCAGCTAATTCTTGGTTTACAAATACTTTTTGGCGCTGTAGTTCCAAAAGCCTTCTCTCTGACTTTCTGCACTATTCAGCATCTGCATGCGTCCCTCTCCCTTTCTTTCCCCGAGTACGCGTCAAACTTACTTTCCATTTCTAATCCAGTTCTTTGTTTTATTGAATTATTTCTGTTACCAGTCTGGCCGTCCGGCTATTAATATAATATTTATATGGACGAATATTTGGAAGTAAACGTAATTCAGTGCAAATGGTTTCTTGGAATGATTTATGTTCAGCTGACTGTTGTGGTGGTTGAGTGATGAGATTCTACCGGTGAATGTATAAAGAAGGAGGTGGTTCATTCAGACACGAATGGAAAGGATAGAGAGTAGGGAAGGGATTAATGAGCAAGTACGTGTAGGAGGAAAGCATGTAGGAGAGAAAGCGCCAATCTGTACCGGCGTACCACTTGCCTAGGATTGAACCCGTTTCACCTCTGAACATTGGCACACCCTTATCACACCGTGTTATCACAAGTTGCCACGGTTTACTGAACTCTTCCGTTTCCTTCATAAGATTTCCCAAAGCTTTAAGTTGCCTTGTGAGTTTGCTTTGCTGTTTTCAGGTTGAAAGAGTGAAAGCGTCCGAGCGCCGACGAGGATTCCTGGTGATGCATGCTAGAGCTCTGCGATCTCGTTTATATAGGCCATTATTATCAGATATGTGGTTTAAAGCATAAATATTTGTTTTATTTGTTGGAGTGTTCTGGCGGTTTATGATTCCGATAGGACGTATACATTTCGTTTTCTGTTTATTGGAAATTCCAATCGCTTAGTGGGAAAATATTGGTACTGGCATTTTCTTTACAAAATGTTTATAGTTTATCTAGAATTATGTCAAACTTCCGTTCGAGGATGGATTCCTTTGATATTTTTGGGTCATTTGCAGCAGCAGTCCCAAGAAAGTGGGGCGCTGTTGGGACATTGCCCTACTTTTCCCGGCTGCTCCGCTAATTGGGGAGCTGCCAAGAGGCCACCAGCGGAACCTATGCCCTACCCACTGTACAAATCTCGCCCCCACCGACCAACAAGCCTTAAGATCGGGTTCGTGTATAAGGAATCCGTGCCGACGAGGCCGCCACAGCGGTCGGGGATCCAGAGGCTGCCACGCTTGCCAGCACTACAGCCACGTTTGCCAGCACTCCACGTCACCATCTCAAATCTGCGTATCACGTTTCATTGTTATCTTCATGGTATCAGCCAACGATTTGGTTGTGACGTGGGCGACTTGGAAGCTAACAGCATACGCGCCGCCTCTGGATCCCCGACCGCTGTGGCGTCCTCGTCGGCGCGGATTCACTGTACACGTCCGTCTTTATAGAATGCTGCTCTAACCCAATTTTTTTTTTCAATTACGAAAAAGATGGGTTGTAGCAATTTCGTTTCTTCTTTTTTTGTATTTTTTCTTATAATCTCTATTTTCCGTACACAAAAGGCAAGACTGTACTTGTCGGACAGCGAAGATGCAATGTATGCGAATCAGGGATGTGCGTAATTACGATTTACGATTTACAAAAATTAGATTTTTTGTTACGCACATCCCTGATACGGATCCGATCTTACAGCTTGCTGGTTGGTGAGGGCGAGGTTTGTACAGTGGGCAGAGCCTAGGTTCTGCTGTTGACCTCTTGGCAGCTCCTCTGCAATTAGCGGAGCAGCTAGGAAAAGTAGGGCAATGCCCCAGCAGTGCCCTACTTTCTTGGGACTGCTGTTCAAAAAGTCACGCACCCATTTGCGGGTTGAGAACGCTATGGGAATTGCGCATTCACTGATTTGAAAATATGGTATTGGCATACGCCTTTGGGATATGGCATGCTCCGCAGCGACGCTGTCACTGCGACCGTTCACCACCAAAAGCTCTCGTGCAACTGATCCTACACCAACATGCTATCCAAGGCAAATAGTGTGGTAAGACATGAGGACGTGTAACACTTTGTTATCATCATTTTCGTGGTGAACGGTCGCAGCGACAGCGTCGCTGTGAAGCATGCCATATCCCTTTCTGATCAGACCGAAGATTAGGTGAAGATAGTTATGAGTCCCTCTGTGTTAATGTAAAGTTTCGCGCGAGTTTTTGGTGCGGTATTGCGCCCGTTTTTGGGCAGTTTGGTGAACGTTTGATGACGCTGAAAGAATGATCACTGGAGAATTTCTAAGCACGATGGTTAGTATGGAAGGTGTACAGTCTGGTAGCATACACAGGGCCCGTGATGTGACATTATCCGCAACTACGTCCGCTTGATTTCTAAGCCTACTCAGGCACTTTCAGCGGACGGCGCGCGCATCCAATACAGGACGGCCCGCGTAAGGGATGAGAATTGGGCAGGACTTGGGTGCGCGGACCGTCCGCTGATGCTTGCCAGCGGACCAGCCGCGCACCCATTACAGGACCATCCGCGCACCTTTCCCGAATTCCAGCGGATAGCTGGGTTCCTTGTCGCTTCTTTACTTGCCTGAACGCTCAGAATCACATTCAAAATCCCCACCTTCATACGTACCATCGAATTTATTCTTTCATTTTCATATTTCAATAAAAAATAGCGACAACTAACTCCAAATAACAGAACTAACAGTGACATTCGCGAAACTGAAAATACAATCTGAGGAATCCTTCAGCAATGCGAAAAACGTACATCTTTGGAGACCCTATACCAACAGCATCAATACTTGTAAAAATTTGAGGAAACAATGAGGCGAGACGGTGAGCGAAAAATTCAACAAGGGATTGTGGTAGAAGTACGTCTACATAACAGAAAGATTGATATGGATTACTTCAAATAGGAGTGACCCGTTACTAACAATAAGTCTTATGTAATTGAATTCCACATCCTCGTAATCGTGGCCGTCCTGTGATCCGAATCGCTCATCTTACTGTTGAACTTCTTCTCGTTCGTGGACCGATTATTGACGGCAGCCTCGACTTGACGCTACAAAAGGCAGCTGTTGGAAGACAAGTGGATCAATAACATAGCAAGTGATATACTCCAACACGTGGTCAAACTATTCTTCATCTTGGAGTGGTTCTTTATCATCTACAGTCGACTGTTTTCGACACTGCGTTTGCGGTGACAGCTTGTTGGAGCACGCAACGCGGTCGGTCACACAGCTGACCTATGATCGGATCTTTCGATAGGTTTTGTCGCTTGCTTCCTCTTATACGTGTTCTTTCTCAGTTTTCATAACAACTATATAAAGGAACAAGCGATAAAATTCAACGAAAACTCTGCATCAACCGGCAATCAGCTGTTAGACCGACCGCACCCCAACGCCAGCAGAGCCGCTGTCAAGGCAAATGCCCTGGCGAAAAACAGAAACATAATGACAGTCCGGAGGACATCTGCTCCGACCTTACCCATTGTCCTGTCTTTGTATTTTCGAATGTGTACATCTCCCAAGCTACACTAATCTGCGAATCAAACTCAATTAAATGGCAACTTTAGCGAAAGTAAGCGAAATTCGGGTGACTTTGACTCCCTGTTGAACAGAACCTGACTAATGGGTGACAAATCCTCATTAATTTCACGAGTTGTACTTCGATTTTTTAAAAACATACCTGTACGTACTTTACTTCGCCACCTATTTCCCTTTTGCAGCATCTTTACCATGTATTGTCGTGGTCACCGCGTTTCCAACGTCTGCGGCTGCAGACAAGGGACACGGCGCCACGCGGCCGCCGTGCAACACCGCCGCAAAGCTGTTGCGTGGCGCCGGCTTATCGATCGATTTCTTCCTTCAGACCACTTTCTCGGTTTTTTTTTGTTCATTTCCGCTAAGATTTCCACGTTTGCCACCCATTTCTTTGAGTTTTTTCCCCAATCCAGTCAAGGAGAGATTTCCGAACCTCTTATCCGATCTTATCCTGAACTGTTTCAGGTTGTCCAAACTGTTTTTGATTATCTGTTTCGCAATGTGCTATTCTATGGGTCCCCAGGAACGGGGGTGCGGGCACTCAGTTACCTGTACCATCTGCCACAACGAACTCACCGAAATGGGTGGCAAACGTGAAAATTCTAGCTGAAATTAACAAAAGAGCCGAAGACGCGGCCTGAAAGAAGAAACCGATCGATAAGCCGTCGCCACGCAGCAGCCTCGCGGCGGTGTTGCACGGCGGCCGCGTGGCGCCGTGTTCAGCTGTCCGCTTTGGCTGACGTTTGTATCGCGGTGACCACGACAATAGCTGTCCTGGCTACGGTCCGATCAGAGTCCCCCAGGACTGTCATTAAATTTCTGTCTGGAAAGAAGGCTTCTCGGTCGCTCGTTACGTTGAGGAATTCCGTACGGCTCAACATATAGGATAATTTGAGCAATAGCATCCGAACTTACTAGTGAAGTTCCTAGAAAGACACTGGAAAAATCCCCGCTCCAGAATCTTGCAGTTGCATGGACATGAACAAAAGTGACTCTGCCTATTCGTAGATGTGAGACCCTGAATGATGAGCTACTTATAATACTGTGAATTTGAGTGAAATTTAGAAAAAAAAAACACGAACGAATAACTGATGAGGTATGTGGAAGAGTACGCTCGTAATATATTCACACGGAAACACTTCAAAACGCAAGAAGAAACAACAAGAAACTACAAACACTCAAAAGTAAGAAAAACACTATAACCACCGCGAAAATGCCAAATTCCAACCCAACTGCATTGGTTCGAGCTTAAATGAATAAGCTTGTGTGATTTTTCGTTGCCATTGCTCCAAATCTGACGCAAAAATTAGGGTGCGCGGATGGTCCGCTTTCAGGGATGGTACGCGGATGGTCCGCTGCGATGCTCCGCCCACATTTTAGGTCCGCGGCCCGTCCGCGACCAACGTTTTGGCACGCGGATCGTCCGCTAAAAGTGCCTGAGTACTTCATTATGTTTTGATGTGAATTTCGTGTCATTCCCTCTATTTTGGCGTGCTGCATCCATCTCCTTCAAAAGGAATTCTGTGGCGTTCTCCCATCGCTGGAAACGAGTGTGGTCGTAGTTGCGGACAATGTCAGATCATGGGCCCTGTGTGCGCTACCAGACCATACGTATGGTGTGTAACCCTTTAGTGACTGAGTAGTTGTTAGGCTTAGAGTGGCTGGTGGTAAATCTGTCGGATATGATCAGGTTTTTCTTCCTTTAGCAGTTTTTTTGCGGCTTCGAGATTGCTTGACGACGTCGCTTCTGTGGAAATTTTAATTCTCACCATGAAATCTCACTATATAATAAGAAGAAATACAGTGGGGTGTAGGGCGTTATACCTGGAATGGGCTATGCAGCAACACCGCCGCTGGAAGAAAATGAATGAGAATGATGAGAAGAAAATGTTACAGGTTTTCATACATATAGTCAACTCCAAATGTCCGTAGACAAGAGTTGGGGCCGCGGCGCGGGTCTCTCGCTGTCTGCTGCACGGATTCAGCGTGGCATGCAGGGCAGAGACGCGGAGGAAAACCGCTCCGCGGTCCCAACTCTTGTCTACGGACATTTGGAGTTGACCATATATTATCACGAGGTTTGCGTTGGATTACGTGTCGGCATAGGAACAGTTGCATGAGAAGTTTTGGTGGTGAACGGTCGCAGCGACAGCGTCGCTGTGAAGCATGCCATATCCCTAACGCTCTATACCCGGTATGGGGCATTCAGAAAGGAGTGAATGTTGGTGCAATCACCGAATGAAGACAAGCGGTGCGGTTGTGTACTATCAAGCATGCTTGATATTGATCCAATACGACCGCACTTCAGTCCATGATCCCTCTACCAACACTCACTTCCGGTTAAAGGGACTGTAGGAGGGTACTCGTGCAATGTTGCAGTGATGTGTTTGACATGTTGATCACACATGTCGGGTACGTAAACGTGCAATAGCGCTCTGCTGAGCCGCGCCGCGCCTCCTATGCATTATCATACGTGCTGCGACGTGGCCCAGTCGAAGCGCAGTGTAGCGTGAGGCAAGAATCCTTTGGAAAGGCTCTAATTTTCTTTTTCATTTGAGCTGTTGCATCTTACCATGCATTGCCGCTGGACAATTATGCTACACTATTACGTTAGACACCAATGGTGGGTAAAATGGAGTGGAGTTGGGTTGAGGGGGGATGGGGGCACTTGGTATTGGTCGATGATATAACCTGTCCAACACGTTCTGACGTGTTTGCATTTCAGGTAACTATTGTACGTTAGGATATCTAACAAGTGGAGGGAGGGCCTTTGGGTCCCGTGAAAGAATGGGCGTGGCTAACGATGCCCTATGGATACGCGCGCTCTGCGCCAGCGGTAAGTGACAGTCAGACAGGCTCATACGAACATATGAAAGCACATGTTATTAGCGTTGTAGAATTGAAAAATTCTAGTAAATCTTTGAGATTACGTTCCGATGTTTGCTTGTAATTCTCTTCGCATCAAGATTTGAAATGCACAGACTTTTAGAACAACTTTAGAATAATGTGTATCGTTGTGTTCGTTAGGAATGTTCAAAACGTAAGAACAAAAGAAACAGACTATTTCCTCTTATTCTTGAATATGAATCCATTGAGTGTTTTCTTCGGAATTTGTGCAATTTCTTACGTCCGCATGAGCCTGCCTGACTGTCACTTAGTGGTGGCGCAGCGCGTGCGTATCCACGGGGCATTGTTGGCCACGCCCATTTTTCGACGGGACCCAAACGCTGCGCCGCCCATTTGGAGTTGACTATAATTGGAGGGCGGAACAGAGAAGGTAAACCAAGATGCCAAACGAAAGGTAATACAAGAGGAAATGCCTTCCCGAACTGTGACATGCGACCCAAACATGGTGGCGTTACCTTCTGTGTTCCGCCCTTCAATTATAGTCAACTCCAAATGTCCGTAGACAAGAGATGGGGCCGCGGCGCGGGTCTCTCGCTGTCTGCTGCACGGATTCAGCGTGACATGCAGGGCAGAAACGCGGAGGAAAACCGCGCCGCGGTCCCAACTCTTGACTACGGACATTTGGAGTTGACTATATATTACCTTAGATCAGTGGACCGACCTTACATTTGTTTCCCAACCATGGCAGATAAGCATGATTCCGCGGGGCCGACTAGCGGTTCTCTCTTATGCCGCGCTGGTTTGAGAAGCAAGCCTTTTACATGAGTCATCATGTAAGAAGGTCATGACACTGGTCATTAGTTGGAGAAGTCAAAGACAGAAGCAATTAGAGTTAGGTGCAGCTACAGTTGATGCAAAAGTTTTTGTGGTTTTTTGGTAGGATATCTAATAAGTATTGCTACGTCACTTCAGCAGTTTTCCTTTTCTTTGCTTCCATAAGAATATAACTATGTATAACTGATCAGCATTCCTTGTTCGGAGCAGGGTATACTCTCGCAGTAGAGACTATCCGTACATGTTTACAGTCCATAAAAAAATCGGCGGACTCCAGTTCGGCGGGAAAGGGGCGCGCGGCGCGGCCGACATCCGATCGGCAGCCTGAGATTCTATGGAGAAGCGGGATCTACGATATCGACCGACCTTGCGAAGCGGCACCACGCAGGAGTCCGCCGGTTTTTTTTTATAGACTATAATTCGGCTCCTTGGCAAAACGTTGACCTTTGGTAACCGACCTGATCACTGATCAACATCTTAGAGGTAACTAAATATAACAGTAGACCATAATACCATAGATGAGAACATGAATTGAGGGCGAGCGCTGTGAAAATCGTTATAGCTCATAAAGTATTGCTACACAGAACCATACAGCTTGCATACGCGGCGCAACCAACCATCCCTTTCCTCTCTCTTTCGCTGCCATATAGAAAACGTCAATCAGACAGATCTCATCAAACCACTTGATTTCCATTTTCGCCCTTGAAAAAGATTAAGAAACGAACATAATCGCAAGCTTCCACAATGGCATCCATGGCGCTCTTTTTTCTGCCCAACATCTTGTTCTGTATCATGTTATGTGGATAAAACATGTTATATATGAAGTGCTGTTGTGTTTGAGTGAAAACGGGTCCGTATCGAAAACCCCATCTTTGACATTTAGCCAGGGAGCCGAATCAAATATACAGTGCGTTTCATAAGTATAGACGCACCCCAGAAAATGCTGGTACACAGTTGCGCACAACCTCTCGGGAAAACCACTAACACAGGTCGAATCAGCGTGCCCGAAAACCCTAGTTCCTATGTTTTCACCTGGAACTAGGAAGCAAATTGAGCAGATTTGGTAGACAGGCCTCATAACTACCGTTTCATAAGTATAGACGCACTTTCAAAAATCAATTATTTCACAACGGGAGCTGCCTTGCAACAGCAGATTAATAGTTGGTAGGCCCTTACAACTTCGAAATAACTGAGAAAACGTGGGTTGGCACAGATTTACCCATCCTTTCAGACAACTGGCTGCCGAAACACTGCTAAGTAGAGATGACGTATTTTTTTGAGGTTTCTTGTGTCACTGAATGATCGATTCTAGCCATCAATTCTATCCAGTTGGATGTCCCAGGGATCTTCCAGGTTGGTAGTATCGAATGACAAATACTGCCGTTGCTATGAGTTCTCTAAACCATATTTTCATTGAGCGACAGGCATGGGTCGCGCACCTTTTTTGATGGAAAGATGGGCTTCTCTGTCTTTGAGCTGCAACGGGACAGGGTAGTTAACCACCAAAGCAATGCTTGTTGTAGCCCCGATCCCATAGCTAGATCCAAGTGGTTGCCCAATTCTTCACGGCTTTATTTTGCTCAGGAGAACATGGTGATCGTCACGTCCAGAAACTCGTCCGTTGTTTTAGACCTTTTGAGAGCCCGTATCATGTCCACAAAGTTATTCTGAGTAAGAAAAGCCCGATTTAGGTCGCACGGAAGTGAAAACACATCGCTGAAAAAAATGTACAAGAAGAGCCAGCCTTTCTTAGAAAGGACTCTTCGGAGGTGAGCGCTACCAAGGTAGGGGACGGTTTCTACCAGGACGGCGTCCTCGATATTGCTTCCATTCCTATTTATTCGCGTTCCTTGAACCTATGAACACCTTTGATGATCAAATCCTCCATTTCCTCACAGCTCACAGACGAAGAAACCCATTTTTCCATCAAAAAAGTAGTCCGGCTCATGCCTGTCGCTCGATGGAAAAATGCTTTAAGAAACTCAAATCGACGGCAGAAATTATCTTCTGATAATAGCAACCTGGATGATCCCTGAGGCATCCTACTGGATAGTATTGATGGCTAGAATCGATCATTCAGTGACATAAAAAACCTCAAAAATACGTCATCTCTACTTAGCAGTGTTTCGGCAGCCAGTTGTCGGAAAGGATGGGTAAATCTGTGCCAACCCACGTTTTCTCAGTTATTTCGAAGTTGTAAGGGCCTACCAACTATTAATCTGCTGTTGCAAGGCAGCTCCCGTTGTGAAATAACTGATTTTTGAAAGCGCGTCTATACTTATGAAACGGTAGTTATGAGGCCTTTCTACTGAATCTGCTCAATTTTTTCCCTACTTCCAGGTGAAAACACAGCAACTAGTAGGGTTTTCGCCACGCTGATTCGACCTGTGTTCGTGGTTTTTCCCGAGAGGTTGTGCGCAACTGTGTACCAGCATTTTCTGGGGTGCGTCTATACTTATGAAACGCACTGTTTACGGATAGTCTCTACTCAGACATTCGTGGGGGTGATGGGCAGGTAGGACCCCAATCGCTCCGCCCACTTTTTGAGTTGGGGGAGTGTATCTGGACGTCCAAGAAGAGCAGAGCGTGCTGCCCATGACCCCGGTCGTCCCCCCCATCCGCCGGAACCCAATAACGCGCTCGGGGAACAGCTGCGAAGGCACGTGGGGGAACGTCTTTCAATTGTCGGAGGTAGGTGCCCCACGATTTCGGGTCCACCCCCAGGTATAGTCATGGTCATTCTGATTCAGTGTTGTTCTTTATCGGCCGTATCACCATACCTTCACCTATCACCAGCGCGAGCTATTGTAAGGGCGTGTGCGTAGCGGTGGTGCTCGATACGAGTTTCATTCCACTAGTAAATGGAGCTATTCCCGGCCGAAAACAGTTACCCTCTTTTATAAATGAAGTCATTCTAGGCTCACACCGCTACGCTCCCGCCATTGCATGAGCTCGCGTGGGTGATGCGTGGTGATATTGGTGATATGGCCGCAAAGGAACAGCATTGAGTCAGCTCAGACAGTCGTGGCGTGCGGCCCGCGTTCCATTTGCGTGCGAGTGCGCGACCGTCCGGGATTCCGCACGCAAATGGAACGCGGGTCGCTGAGCTAGGGTACGCGGGTCGCACTGTAATTAGCGCTATCGATCGGCTGCAACCATCCTCGTTGCTTGGTATCCCTACATTGTTGGTAATAGTACTTGTCTGTGTTTTGGAATTACATTATTGGAACGAGGTTTATTCTTAGGATTAAATGAACAATTCATGGCTTTAGAACAAGCTCTTTAGCGGCAATTACATTATTAAGTAAGTCGTTAATGAATAACACCGTATTGCGAGACGATTTACGTTACTAGCGGTAATCATAATCACAACGGTAGCAATACCTGTATCAATAATCACAGAAATAAGGTCACTAGAGATCGCGACACATAACAAATTAGAACAAAACGATAATAATGATTTTTGCAGTTTTTCACACATTCCCCTAGTAGTTGCAAGAAACGATCCCTTATATTCCATAAGAAGAGAATATAATGAAATCAAGAGTTTAATATAGTAAAACACTTCTTGCAAGTACTAGGAAAATTATGTGAAGACATTGCAGAATGAACAAGTGTAGGAACGATGGGGAAAATAACAAGAATATGGAGCAAATCAATGGAATGACGTTAAAAAATGATACGATCACCGCCAAAATAAAAGAGGCCTGAAAGACTTTGGGTATCCTCCACAATGCTGTTCGCTGTCCTCCACAACGTCGTTGTCCATTTGCGCATCCGTGGTTTTTCTTTTTGATTGACGCTAAAAACAAAGACATGTCGGTGTAGGACTTGAACCTATCATTTGTAGTGAATTCATGTATAAATTTGGGAAGAACTACCTTGTTGTGCAGCCATTTCCTTTCGTAACAATCGAGGTCAGGACGCCTTATACCCTCTCTTCCGTAACTGGGCCACGGTGTCCCGGCGTCCCCCTCAGGAGATGCGTTAGGTATCTGTAATTAGGCGCGAAGAAAGAGATGTGATGAAGTACAAGGGATCAAATACCAAACGGTTTAATATTCGCACGTCAATAACACGCAAATAGAGGTGGGAATACAACGAAATGATGCAAATAAAAAAAAAAGAAAAAAAACAAGAAAAAACGGCTGTAAAGAGTTTTGAACAAAAAAAAAGACAAGGAAAGGGGCAAGCCAACATATTGTATTATACTTCTTCAGCGTATCAACTCACCACAACTCGAAAACAGAAAAAAACTGTGAAGAATCACTGCAAATATACAACGGCGTGCTTTTTGTTCTGCAATTTTCCGTCACATTCCCACCTATTTTACGCAGTTTTGCAGAAATTCGAGGGTACGCGGACCGCATGGTAAAATGCATGGCACGCGGCTCGCACTGCGCTTGGCCACGCCCACAAATTTATGGAACGCGGGTCGCACGCTCGGGGTCCAAGGAACGCGGGCCGCACGCTACAATTGTCTGAGAGGATGACCGCTACTATACAACTGGGGGTGTACCCACTTCCACCTGTAGTCCACCCCCACGAATGTCTGAGTACTTACTTTTGCTACACATCGTCGGTCTCTTAACTTTAGCTATTATGAATTTCCTCGTAACTGACTTGCATGCCACTAGCGGCTGCGATCCGACGTCGGATCCCGATGCATCAATCGATAGGACCTCGTGAGGCGGGTTTTCTTCTCAGCTGTTTTCGCCCCACTTTCGTTATTTTCTTCTGTTTTATCTTTGCTCGTGTTGTGTAGGTGACTTGCCGAGTTTTGGAATTAGTATGTCTATAAGTAGCATGTACGAAACAAATTCCAAAGGAAGGCAGTACACTACAGAGCTCTGTTCCGGGATTAGCGTTTGTTTTCAAGTTATAAGCATGTATATAATTTATGATGAGAGAAACATTATCTTGATACTTACTGCATTTAGGAGAAAGGAAAACCTGGGAGAAACGTCATACTAACATGACGTTTTATTGTAGTAGTTTTTCTTTTACTAGTTGCTGAATGTCAACGTAGGCGTGTGAAACTTGAGGTGTAAATTTGATGCTCAAAATCATAGACATGAGAATTATTGAGGAGCACTCCAATTGCACAAACTGCCCTTAAGGCCCACGTAATTAGTGGGATTGAAGAACAGTAATCCCCCACGAGCACCTTTTACCATGTCGAAGCAAAACACACGGAAAAAATGGTCATCAGATTCGCGATCAGCGTTGTGGATAACCCATGCGAGCATGCTCCAATCACGCCCCGAGCAAAACTCGCAAGAAATCAATAAGGCCAATAAATCAGTAATTATTGCGCAAAATGGTTATCAGATTCGTGGTCAGCGTGGTAGATTTTCCTAGGTAGCACATTTCGATTTGGCTTGGAGTTGAACTGAGAAAAGTCGATAAAAACCGATCAATAAATCGATATCCAATTCAATATCATCCTCTGGTAGGAGAATCTGAGACCCCCACAGGCTGGGTGTGTAGCTATTTATCCCCAAAGGTCTGCCGCCTCTTCACACCTACATGGGTCAAAAGGTCACTCCGGATAAACCGCTCCATAGTGGAGCTGTTTATCCGGAATTTTCGGATAAACAGCTTGTTCCTGAACCGATCTTCTTTGATCATCATTTTTAAACGTATTTTGTTTTTGATTATGGAAAAATGGAACGAACAGGTTTCTTTACGCATGTTTCCGAATGGAATTTGTATTTATAGAAAATATTAAACATTAGATATTTAAGTCATTTCTTCTATAAAAGCCTGATCCTTTTGGGGTTTTAAGGCAGAATGGTAGTGAAAATAGTGAAGTATAACTCGTTTTCGGAACGTAGCGGTTTATCCGGCCGTGTAGCTGTTTATCCGGTGATGTAGCTGTTTATCCCATAGTGTAACGGTTTATCTCACAATGTAGCGGTTTATCCGAAATAGGCCACGCCCCCAAGGGATAAACAGCTCGCCCCGCCCCCACAGGCTTTCCATGGTGTCCCATGTTACCCAAACCCCATTCTTCACAGTTCGCTTACAGGCGCCTTCTCATCGTTTGAATTTGGCGCCCACGCGCGCGCCCAGATTTTTGAAAAAAAAAATGTCGTAAGCGTTGCTATGTCTTCTGTATATATAAAAGTGAAAGTTTGTGCGTGTGTGTATGTATGTATAGTCTTTCCAAAAAATACTTGCCTCCCGCTACACTGCGCGTCGACTGAGCCACGTTGCAGCACGTATGATAATGCATAGGAGGCGCGGCGCCGCTCAGCAGACGGGCGGTGGATGCCGGAGGCAAGTATTTTTTGGGACGACTGTATGTAATGAATAAAAATCGCGGAGACTGAACCGATCCGGACCAAATTTTGGGATTATCGAGTAGCTTATCGATTATATCGATTTTATTGATTTTTCACTGTTTTTGCTCCAAAACCGGGGAGGACATGGCTACTGGGGTTCCTCAATACGCTGAACACGAATATGGCAACCGTTTTGCACGAAGTCATTGATTTATTGATTTTATCGATTTTTTCCACTTTTGTTCGGGAACAGGCAAGGACGTGTCTACTAGAGTTCTCTAACGCGATGAGTACGAATATGACAACCATTTTGGGCGCGGGTATCGATTTATCGATTTTATAGATTTGTTTCACCTACGCTCGGGGACGGGTGAGAACATGTCAGGTGGGGTTCTCCAATATGTCTAGCACGAATATGACAACTACTTTGCAAGAAAGTATCGATTAATTGGTTTTAACGACTTTTTCATGTCTGAACAGGTAAAAAAAGGACAACGAGACCATGTGACATGGTGATCACTTCAAATGGTGAATTTCTGTCCTAATTGAACGCATCAGCATGAAAAGCTCGGGGTAGTAGAATCCCGAGCGGAGCCGGGTATGCCGTCTACTTTTATATATTTATTAAGCGTGTCAAGATGTTTGATTAAAGGCAGAGGACCACCTCGTTTCTCAGTTAGACGATATCAGCATATTCTTGACCTCCTCGCCACGCTGATTCCAACAATATACAGCAAAAGTCACAGAAGTGACAAAAATCCTGTTTTTGACAGGGTCAAAGTATCCGCTTTTTGGAGCAGGGGCGGATCCGCTCCAAAAAACGGGTACTTGGCGCTGGCTGCCCGCCACGGCAGCAACGTCAGGTGAACACGTCTTGTCCTGTCCGATCGATGAGATCAACGGTGATACACGTCTTTGCACGTAAATTTGTTCCAGTAAACTGCTACAAACCCCGTCACAGAAAACGGGGTTTAGAGACCATTTCGGAACATTTTAAGTACATTGCCTATATATATATACTAGCGCCCCTACGGGACGCTAGAATGTGTGGGTGTGGCAGCCACTTGATGTTCATGTAAAAAAAAACAATGGGGTCATAACTTTGTGCGCTCTTTATCACATATGGTCTGTCAGATCTGGGGTGGCGTGCATGCGCACAGCTAATCCCTCCTTCTCTATCGGTATCTCAAGGAAACCAGACACGTCATTCATAGCTGGAGGCGATAGTTGGCTGTGGTACGCAGACAATGATAACGATATGGGCGATGGGTGAGCCGTGCGCATGCACACCACCCCAGATCTAAAATACTATAAATATGTATCTATTAGTATGTACATTTTCCTCCCTTTGTTCTGAAATTTCCTGTACAGTAACCCCGCCATAACAAATCCCTTTCATTACCCAGTTATACATGCAGGTATGATTTTCTTGTTAAAAAAAACTCAAGTTACTCAGGAGTTAGAGTTCAGGAAAGGCGTATCTCGCCGAGAAAAAAGAGCGTTCCCATCACCAACCTTTACCTTGGCGTTATTTGAAGCTCAAGGGTAGTAGCTCAGTTCTTACTCGTGTTTGAGCTATTAACATACTCCGAACCTCCTCGATTACTGGCAAACATTTATCAAAGCTAGCAACCCATTGAATAAACGTGAGCGAACATGTCACTGAGCCATAACTCAGCTCTTCTTTTTTTTAATAAGAACGTCTCTGTTCCACCTCATACAATGCAACCTGCTCATGAGCACTCCTAATCAGTAACTATTGAACTATTCGTTTTGACGTACATTGTGCTCAGATTCTGTAAGAAATAACACAAGATATGTATGGGACATTCACTTCCAAAACGACACTTTTATTCGTAGGTTGTCATCATACTCCAAGTGGAGTATAGCACCCTGTGTCGCCGTCTCCCACGGCTGTGGTAACGGTGCTTACTGATAGCATGGTGGGCGAGACGTCGCCGCAACCGCCTATGCCAGTGATCGGCCGTCGTCAATGCTGAGGAGAACCACGACGTTGCATATCGCCATATTTGACAGCCATCAGTCGAGTCGGTTACCAATGCTGACGATGAGCAGCCGCTGCCGCCACCAGTGGCGATGTGGGGTGCTATACTCCATGCTCCTCCCGCCCACTTTCTGCGTCCGCCACTGCTGCTACCGTACTCACTACTGAGTCCAGTTTCATCAGGAACTCTTGTGTTCGCTTGGACATTATAATACTAACTTTTCAAGCAGATATTTTCCAACACTCCTGCATTTTTTCCATTATAACCGCATTTTTTCCATCATAACACCGAATTTTCCAAAACATCTGCTATTTATCCATGACCATACCAATTTTTCCAACACTCCTGCACTTTTTTCATCATGACACCCATTTCTCCGACACCATTTTTTCCGACACTGCTGCATTTTTTTATCATGACACGGATTTTGCCAACACTCATACATCTTTCCATTATGGAGCCAAGTTTTCAAATAGTACTTTTTCCAAAACAACTGCACTTTTTTCCACAGTGACACCAATTTGTTCAACACAAGTTTTCCAATACTTTTGCTTTTTTTCCATTATGACACTATATCACACTGGCTTTTTTCATCATGACACCAATTTATAATACATGATTTTTTCAACGCTCTTGCATTTTCCTGCATCAATTGCCAATCAGTGTTTTTAATCACATTTCTACCATAGAAATCACGCCTCAATTTTCGGGAAAGGACTCCTTCTGAAACACTGAAAAGTCGGCCAAGCACCTTAGTGAGTGTTCGTTTTCCTTGTGCATTATCGCGTGTTGACTTGTTTAATCTCCGCCGATTCGTTGACGCCAAACATGCACTGAAACATATGTACACCGCATAATACGCTCCAATTGAGAGAGATGCCGTGGCAAGAGTGGCCGTTCTGCTTTCGATATGCGTTAGCAGCAGGAAGTGATCAACGTCTACTACCACGCCTGCACGTTCAAGTGGAGTGTACCCTCCAAGTGAATTGAATGTAAACATCATATATCTATTTGATCATATATTTCAATTCACACAATCTTTAGTAAGAGTGAACTGCTCAAAGGAATGAATGCTTGCTTTCAAAGCAATGCGGAAAGTTGACATCATTCACAAACAATCTTCAGCGTGATAAAAATGATTCCTAGTCCATCGATTAGCACAGTTGTCTCGTATATCCTAAAAAAATCAGTTATGTACCGGCTAATTAGCTAGAATTGGAAGGAACAACACAATCCCCTCTAAGACATATTGTTTATTCTTCAGTAGAAGAAGGAAAAGAGAAAAAATCGAGGATAATTTTAAAAAAGGGCAAGCTAGAAGGAAGCAGAAAAAAAGAATCTACGTGAATGAACGGCCTGTGAACCAAATGACTAGGTGAACGACCTTTGCAGCACAATCTTTCAATAATGCTTTTTTGCAAAAGTGGTCAGCATCAGCTTCTCGAACGACATTTGAGAGCCCATGTACGTTGAGACACTGATCCTCATCTGCGTTGCTCGATAGAAAAAAAAACAAAAACAAAAGGAGTGCTCCCTAAAAAAACTTCAATAGTTCCTAATTCCTTCACGTCATGGAACTGTTTACATGTTGTCCCGCCTGTCTATAAGATACGAAATGGAGCGTGAAAAAATAAACAAGAAACGCATGCAGTCTGGTAATTTTAAAGTGGAGCTGTTCTGTAACGTTCCATCTCCGTCCAAATCGTAATCATTACCTGCATATCTCTAGTCATCACCTCAACAGCATGCTCAAAATGACAAACTGCTAAAGATAACAGCATGGACGGAGGGTAAACGGGCCGCATAGATCATCGGACACTTACCACCCGCGCACGTCAGGCCTCGGTGGAACGGTGTATAGGAGACCGCTCTTCTTGGGTCTTCCTCAGGACGGACAGTTCCGCTTTGATCTAAGACAGTTAGATGCTGAAATGAGTTAGGACACCTTCGAACCATGTTCGGATGTTTCCCCTCAAATTCAAAGAGGCGAAAAGGCCTAACCGTACGCGCGCAGGTGGTAAGTGTCCGTGGACGGGCTGCATATAATCCAACTCAAGCGACTGTGGCATGCGCGGAGCGAAGGGTACCTTGAGTGGATCAGCGGCCGCCCTCTGAAAGACGCAACGCTGCGTGTTGGGGGTGACTGAACGTGTACATAACTCTTTTGTGGCGTATTATACTGCGGCAATGATAACACACAAGAACTAAGCATTATTTCAGCCAGAAAAGAGAAAAGGAACCCCGAGAATTTGTCAAGTATAACAAGGAATAGTGAAGCCTCTGCAATTTATGCAATCAATCCCGCCAACTTCGCAGTGTTGCGACTTTCAAAAGACTGCTGCGAATTCACTCGACACCTTTTAAAGGATGACCGCGAGTTCACTCGAGCTACCCGCAGCGCCACGCACGCTCGCGCAGCCGCTTAAATACGAATAGGTGAGGTTGAATAAGTGTAAAAGCTTCATGCTGAAAGTAATGGACTGTACAGTCGATTCGTTTCGACAGTGTGTTTACCGTAACAGCGGCGGTGCTGACACTGAAGCACGCAGCGCGATCGGCCAAACAGCTCGTCTAGGATCAATCCAATGTCTTTGGTGAGTTTCATTGCTTGCCTCCTCTTAAACTCGTTTCTTCCTAGTTGTTATAACAACTATAGTAAGGAAGAACCATTAAACCTCATTGAAAAGGCCGCATCGATCAACAATCAGTTCAAGAGCCGACCGCGCCGCATCACCCAATGTCAATGGAGACGCTTTCACGGCAGACGCACTACCGAAACGATAGTACGTGATCGACAGAATAGATACTGGAAACGTCAATCACGATTGCTACTCCCGCGGACTGGAGCGCCGCAACATCCACGTGGCCGAGCAATGTGGATGTTGGGTGTTGCCCCGTTCCAGTCCGCGGAAGTAGCAATCATGATTGACGTTCCCGGTACGTGGGAACGTCAATCATGATTCACCAATACTGATCAAGTAAATCAAACGTAAACTCACCTCTACCTTTACTACATTCCATTAAGAAGTGACTATTGTGCCGCCTAAGAGCATGCGTCGCACTTACGTCCACCTCAACTCCGGGGTCATTCTACTGCAAGCAGCTCCTGAAAAACTGATAACCGACCATCAAAGAGAACACAGCAATTTGAAAAAAGAAAGATAACAAGACCTAAACGTTTGTGGTTGATTCTTTTTTCTTGGAGAACACCCCCTTCCCTTTAACTCAAGACGAGAAAGCTGAGATATAAGTGTAGAAAAAATCGGGGGTTAGCTTGAAAAAAAAAAGTTCTGAAGTATAATACCCCATGAAATTTTATTATTGTGGAGTTAATCTTCCTGTTTGAAACCAAACACATGAATGCAAAAAAAATTCCAGGATAGTAAAGAAATATGGTGCAGTGGCCATGATTTTTCGAGATTCAACGCCAACAGATTTCGTTTCAAAATTTCTATTTCAATTGTAATGTTGATTAAACACATTTCTACAGATCACATAAATTACTGTAACAGAAAAAAACCATCGCACTCGGATGTCTCACACAAAAACATACCATTGAATCCTGGTCCACCGAGAGAACCTCCTCTCCAGCCACGTCCTCCTCTAGGTCCACCATGATCAACGCGAGGTCCTGAAACAACGAAAGTCACATTGGGGCTTTCAACAACACTCTGTAAAGAATGGAGGGATGCTCAGTGATCACTCGTATTCAGACAGCGCGAAGGTGTGCGAAATTTCCAAAATTTTCTTTCGGCAAGAAGTGAAAAAAGCGTTTCAATCCCTCCGCGGAAGGAGCACCCAGCAAGAGCACCAGCACATGGCTTTCTTCTAGAACGAGCAGTCAAACTCTCCCTTTGCCAGTTTCTCCTTTAAAAAAACCTCATGAAGCAATGAAGGGTGAAAATGACAGGAAGAAACAGGAAGTTAGGAGTTCCATAAGTTACATGAGTTGAAAGAACGGTGGATAAGTTTACAAAGAAAGAAAAGAGTAGACAACATGCACAGACTTTACAAAAAACTGCGGAAAAAAAGCGAAACCAACATTGCGCCTGCGTGTGATTTCGCGCCCCAGTGCTAATAACGCGCGCCGGCAAGGGCGCGAAAGGTGCGGATTTTTGAATTTGCGATCCGATTCGTTATATTATATATATATATATATATATATATATATA
>JARK01001430.1:691745-704148 GCA_000688135.1 Ancylostoma ceylanicum | reverse complement strand
AGTTTGATGCCCAAAATCATGGACATAAAAATAATTATCGTCCACGCCGATTGCACCTATGAGCACATTTCACCGTGTCAAAGCGAAACGCACGGAGAAAATGGTGATCAGATTTGCGATCAGCGTGGTGAATAATCCCTGCATGTTTCAGCCCCGTCCCGAGAGAAACTCGCGAAAATCAATAAAGTCAATAAATCAGTGAATATGTCGCTCAAAATGGTTGTCAGATCCGTGGTCAGCGTGATGGATTGCCCCAGTGGACAAATTTTAATTTGAATTGGAGCTGAACTGGGAAAACCGATAAAATCGATTGATAAATCGATATCCGGATCGATAACATCCTGCGAGGAGTAGCCTAGACCCCAGCTGGGTTTGGGTGGTGTCCCATGTTCTCCGTACTCCTTCCTTCGACACCCCTTTAAAATACTCATCCTCATCGTTTGAATTTTGCGCCCACGCGCGCCCAGATTTTTGAAAGAAAATTGTCGTAAGCGTTGCTATGTTTTATTTATAGATTACAACAAAACCTCTACAGCAGGATTTCGGAGTATGTTTAGACGGGAGGGATAACAAAACTATTTCAAAATTTCATGTAAGCGTGAAACTCCGTAACTAAATGTGATGTTTAGTTCTTCTCAAAAAGATAGACGGATTGCGCGACTGCACCATCGCGGCGGGGCCTGAACGAGGGATGCGGAGAGAGCATGGTTCAAGTGAGAGGATCGAGTGGGTCCCACCGCGATGGTGCAGTAGCAACACTAAGAAACCGCACGCGCAATCCGTCTATCTTTTTGAGAAGGACTGTACTTTGTAGGAGTTTGAACAAAGCTGTGGTTCGAAAAAACATAATCGGACTAAGTATTAGGAAGAAATAGACGGCATACCCTGTTTCGCTCGGGAGTATTACTTCCCTGGGCTATTCACGCTAATGCGGATAATTTGAAAACAAACACATCCGTCTGAAGTACCCATCATTTCGATTATCACCATGTTAAACAATCTCGGTAACCTTTTTCAAAAGTTGATGAAACCGTTTAGTCGATAATTTTGTGCAAAATACACAATCGCCAGTGACGGCGACGCAGGTTGCTACAATCCTCGACGACTATAGCGGCAGTGCAATCGTTTTCGCTTTGGAGCGCGATATTATGGCTTAATTAGACCCGTCGCTCCTTTTCGCGTGTTTCACTAAGCTGTTAGTCCATCATCTGAATCTTTATCTGTTACAAACTGTTTCAGTCGATGGTATCAAAGTATCGAAACATGCAACTATTGAAGGGAGTCATTTCCTACCTTCAGACGCGACAATTTTTCCGGAGTTTGGGATTACCTTCCAGAGCGTTAATGTTTTAGGGTTCGTATTATATCTGCAAATTTCTAGTCAATTTAGAGTATCCCTATATTTCGCTAGTTCAAAATGAATCCAAATAAACCGGCGATGTAAGAGATAACGATGATAGGAAAGATACGTATCGATTGCCATGTTACATCGCCATATGAATCTGCCAAACGGAGCTCATCGCCGGTACTTCTCAACGGTGCCCAAAATGAACTGGTGATGTGAATGAGAGGGATAATGGAAACGATACTCCATCGCCACGTCCATTTGATTATCATCCCTCTTTCGTCGAAGATCTCCTTATTTGCACTATCCATGTGGCGACTTCCGGCTGTCGTCGCGATCGCTAGGATTGCCGGCGAAGCCTGGGGATTCTCTTATCTGAATTCGATCAGATCAATTTGCTCTCGTCAAGAGTCTTGTGGAAATGGTCTTTTCCTTCTATCGCTTAGTAAAGATAGGCATTCTTCATGAAATTTCGTTTTTTTTTTCTCCACTTTTGTGAAGAAGACTATAGAACTACTATCAACCTAATGTTGCGTCGACGCTTCTTAACGAATAATGTCAAATACATATCAATGCGATACCTTGTTGATTGCTATGAGACGGAAATCGGAACTTAGGGTTCAAAGACATGCCGCCACAGCCCCTGGGGATACAGAGAAGAGTGCACGCAAGAGAAAGGCGTGGCGCGCAAATACCTGGGTTGAGGGTTGGCAGAGTTCGATTAGTTTGCAATGTACAAGATGATGTATTTAACACCAAAATCCTACTATTACTTAATTGGCAGTTCATGTGTGTGTGTGTGTGCACGAGAACCAGCCAATGTCGTCAAAAACGAAGTACACCATCGTGCTCAGCGCGTCGACTTATGTACGAAAAGGTTGCAAATTTTGATTTTTACCTTGATCGGCAGGTGTTCCGGTCCCTTTTCCGTCGCTTGGAAGACCAGCAGTTGTTTGCACCACAGTGAAAATGAATGAGAGTTGGTGTTTATTGGTCTGCGTTTATCAGGTCATACCGTCTATCCGAAACGACGAGTCCGCCAACGCGGTCGGAGATCCAGAGGCGCGCACGCTTGCTAGCAATCCACGTCATCATCTCTAATCTGCGTATCACGTTTCACCGTTGTCTTTATGATATCAACCAGTGATTTGGCTGTGACGTGGACCGCTTGGGCGGACTCGTTGTTTCGGATATAGTGTGTTCCGTACGCGACGATAGCTGAGTATTTGTGTACAAAATGGCAACTTGGACGTCCCTCTACGCTAAATGCAAGCAAGCCAGAATCGTCAACACGGCGCATCGTACTGTGTGACGCCGCGGAAGCATGGTTTTTGTTAAAAGCTGGTTTTATCATTGTGGGATGCGTCTATGTATACTACGAACGTTTATTTAAAACAAAACTAGTGTACATATCACAACACTTCCAAGAGGCGCTCTTATACCGTTGCATGAATGTTTTTGGATTACGGTAACATTTTCGGGCTGCAATATCACGTCGCAGCCACGGAATTTCTCTTTGTCTCTAATTTCTCCGGGACTATTGTCCCTGGTGGAACACACTATACACTGTACACAAGATAGGATGCGGGTGGGTATGTTTCAGAGACAAGCGGAGGAAAAAGAAGGGCGGGAGGCAGGATGAATGAATGGAGTTGGGTCCCACGGCGTGATAAGGGTGCGCGGCGCCCAAAAGTGGGAAACGCCTGGAGCCGGGTCCCACGGTGTGATAAGGGTGGGCCGGCGTAAGAAAGTGGGGTAACGCCTGGATACGGATCCAATGCTGTGGGAAGGTGCGCCTTGACCCAGAAGTTTGGGAATTTGGTGAATCCTTTGGTGAATCGGACGAGGGTAAAGAGGCTCCCAAGGCTTGCTGACAGTCATGCCCTAACTTGGGAGCGTGTATCCTTCGGAGATTTTGCGTGTTTGCTGCAGCGGATCACTGCCACGCCCATTGCCCCGCCCACATACCGAGCCCATATGTAGAATTTGAGGTGCATGCGACAGTTGAGAAATTGCGGAGTGATATCCAGGAAAATGAAAGCAGATGGTAAGGTTCAAAGTTGTGATTGAAATTGTAGTATCAAAATAAAGTTGTAGTTCAAATTTTAAAAAAAAATCAAAGATTTTAAGAATCAAAATGTCCACCCAGGGGTTATTTGACATGCTGATTACGAATTTAACATGTAATTTGTATCAAATTGCCATTTTTGAAGTGTACCAAGCGCATACGGTAGATACCATATCTTTCAAAATCTTTTGAAACTTGTAAATTATGGCTAATTGACGTTCTCATCTAGAATTCAGTTTGATTTGTATCGCGATGTCCTTTTCAACAATTAAGGATTGGGATGGTGCGTCTTCTCTAAAACTGTTGGATTTCTATTAGGTTGAGGAATTATAAATGTCTGTTTGAGGAGTAAATAAAAATTTTTATTAGGACAAGTATTCAATAGCCCAATATAAGAGATACCGTTTTCCTTAATCAGTGACTCTTCTCCTTCCTCCACACAAGAAACCAAATCTCTAGTTAAAGAGTTCGGTTTGCTATGGGTCAAAATGTTGACCCATCCAAGTTCTGGTTCCATCAAACTTCTTAAAGTTTTTCTCCTCCAAGGAACGATTGGTCCACGGATGCAAGCAAAATTTTGGTAGTGTCTAACCTTGGCTATGAGGCGGTATTTGAACGAGACCAAAATCCAAATGTGCAGATGGATGCTGTCGAAAAAACGGATTGGCACCATGGATTTCGGTTCAGTTACCCAAGTTTGACCGTATTTTCAAGGAGTAGATTTTTGCACGGATGTGGCCGGAGGGCAAAACAAACTTCCTCTTACGGCATTACATGAAGTTTGGTGCAGTTCTACCGGTGATATCCTTTCTCTATGTTTGTACAAATGGTTGAAGAAATTTCCACTTTTTAGATCTGTCAGCTTCTAAACTTATTTAAAATTTAGGAGTTGAGAGAATCCAAGCCGTTCCTAAATCATTAGATGCGGAATGGATTGCTCTTTAAAATGAACACACACTCACCTTCAAAAGTTTTAATGCGGTCGAGAAATATGACCACGAAGACAGCAGACATTCATAATTCCTCAACCTAATATGTATAAGGCATCATATGGAGCCACTTTTGAAGTAAATTCACTAGTCTGATGCGGACAAATATTTCACTTTTTCACGATTTTGCGTTCGCTATCTTGTCACATGAAAACATATGTATTAAAAAATAGAAACTGTTGCATTCTTAGTTCCAGAAAATCAATACTAACAAAACAAATACAGTGGGCGTCAATGGCGGTGACCCGTCTGCGGCCTCGCAAAGCGCGCGGCGCGACCGCGCCGCTCGAGCAGGAATCCTCTCCGAGACATCAAATTATGGGGTTTTCTTGATAGTCGGTTAGTTTTCTTATTAGTTACCATCAAATGTGATGAACAACTATCAAGAAAACCCAGATGCGCCTCTGCGGCGACGATTCTACTGTGAGCGGCGCGGTCGCGCTGCTTGCTTTTTGAGGCCGCAGACGGGTCACCACCATTGACGCCTACTGTATGTCAATGTGGTAGGCATCTCATTCCTTCCTAATATAATTTGTAGGCAATTTTCCAGATGTGTTCTATTCCAGTCATTTTATTTCCAGATTTTATTGCCAGTACTATTTCGTGGAATTCTCCCATTTTAATTTGAAAAATTTCAAAAATTCTGTTTTTGTCTTCATTGCTTTCATATAAGTAAAAACAAGAAGGATGGAAAGTGGCGGTAAAGTCTGTGTGTAATTTGGAGAGATCGAACGATTTCAATCTTTTTGATCCTTCCTACAAGATTTAGCCTTGTAAATGGAGTTTTCAGCGTTGTTAACAAGCACTAGTGGCTCATCTCTGCATCTGATTAGTTCTTGAAATTTTTATAGAATGTTTGCAATTCAAACTTGTATCTTCTCCGACGTAATCATTAATTGCCAGATGTGGTGCAATAAATGCCTCGCAGATACGCAATCTGCCTGCAGGCATATCTCAAGGATACAATACCGTCAGGTCGTCGCTCCGCAATTGTTTTCTTAGGAAAACACGCGTTAGGGTTCAAAGGGTTGCCGCCATAGCGCCTGCGGATACGCAGCAATGAGTCCATCGCACGCATGTGCAGGTGATCTAACCCTAATTATGGATTTTAGAGACTTCAGTGGGCAGTTCACGATGATTCAACATACTCGCAGAGTTTGTCTTGAAAAACCATTGAGTTCCTTCAAATTTTGTAAATTTCACTTTGAATTTCTGACCTAACTTCATTTTACAAAACATCAATAGAATTTAAATAAAAAAAGTGTAGTAGAGCTCGTTTTAGCAACGCGATTGTTTCATAGAATTTTTTTCTCCCAAATTTTAATTTTTCAAATTTCAATATGAAATGTGAATGAACTCCCCTGAAAAACTGTCGCTGTAACATGGGCAATGATAGTTAAGATGTTTCCCGTACTGCACCGCAGAATATAGAGATCATGCACTGTCCAACCCGGTTCTGNAAAATAAATACCATCGCGATTGAGACAGTCTATAGTAATTAAAGCCTCCAATACTGGACGAACAGCATTGCGAAACACGCCAAAAGGAGCGACACGTCTATTCAGGGCATAATATCGCGCTCCAACGCGAAAACGATTAGATGCGCAGGTGCCGGGGTTACGGTGGTGCCTATGTCCCTTACGGGTTGCAAGTTCTTCTCTACGCCCCACCCCCTCCAACTCCCTTTTTCCCACTATTCCGTAACATATGTGAGAGTCGTTTTTCGAGAAAAAAAAAAGTATAAAGAGAACGCGCTTTACTTAGACGCGACCGTGGCGTCGCGCCGAAGCATAAACACTCCTCAAGGCACCGGACTTGGAACCATCAGCCTTAGGAGAAGGTAGGTTCGAATCCTGGGATGTGCAGACGCTTGCTACCAATAACTGGTTGCCATCGGCTGCACGTGCCAGGGTTCCTCTTCCCAGTACCTTCTTTCAGTACCTACCAACTAACAGTAATTGTGTGATCATGAATACGACTGCAAAAACAAGTCGAAGGAAGAGATTGGTTCGACAATGTTCTACAACTTCGCTCAAACCTATGAACTTTTCAGTAAAAGGAATAATGTTACAACTAGCCAAAACGCCATGAACAGGTTTTTTCTTGTACTTCTATGCATCTTTTTTTTTTTTTGCAGTAACGACCATTTGCTACTCGCATATTATGCGCTAGAGGTATCGAGGAAGAGAACATAGGAACATCAGTCTGTTGAGGAGGGGGACGTTGAAAACTTCCGCCCAAAAGCCTGGAAATCAATGATTTTCTTAAACTTCATACAATTAGCGTCAGTGGTGGTGCGTGTTTCGCCACTGTATGGCGTTATTCANGTTCTGCGTGTGTGGCGTGGCAAGCTGCGTATCCGCAAGCTATGTCGGCAAGCCTTTGTACCCTAACGCGGTGGCGCCGTTTTCTTAACATTGATTTTCTGAAACTAACAATTTGAAACCAGAAGAACTTAGTAGTCGAATGAACTGCGATCATTGAGCGAAAAATAGGAAATGAGATGGTATTCAATAACATCCATGAAGAATCTTTTTTAAATTCATAAAGGGTCTCAATTACCACAAAGAAGGCGCCCAACGAAAAGGATGTTTTTGTCTTCATCAGAGTTTTTTTTCTGAGAGGGTTTTTAATATACGAAGAACGAGCTCAAGGCATTTCACTTTTTTTTTTTTGGAAGCAAACGTTTTTATCGAGAGAATTTGTTCTTCGTTGGTACGAATCAGTTTTCTACTGCTTTCGAAACTTCAACGTGATAATAAGTCTTAACAGGGATTTCGTCATGAAGGCGTCAAATAACCCCAGTATACAAGGTTTCAGAAGATTCTGAGAAGTATGGTATAGTAGCGGTCATCCTGATTCAATGCTGTTCCTTTGCGGCCATATGGCGTTATTCATGCTTGCGGCGCGTCAAAGTTTACGCGCCGACACACAACGCAATACAAGGAGGGACCAGAGAATTCCCGGCAAGTAGGGAGTGTTCCTGTTTTCGTCGCCACGGCTGCCGCGCGAACAAACGGCATTTTCATTTCCGCCGCATCGGTACAACGCGAAAACTTGGTGGAATTTTGGTGCGACGCGTAAACTTTGACGCGCCGCAAGCATGAATAACGCCTATCACTAATATCACCACGCATCACCAACGCGAGCTCATGCAATGGCGGGAGCGCAGCGGTTTGAGCCTAGAATGCTTTCATTTCTTAGCGAAGGTGACTGTTTTCGGCCGGGAATAGCTCCATTCACTAGTGGAATGAAACTCTTTTCGAGCAACACCGCTACGCTCACGCTCTTGCACCAGCTCGCGCTGGTGATACGTGAAGGTATCGTGATACGGCCGATAAGGAACAGCACTGAATCAGAATGACCACGACTATATATACAGTATACGCTTGGAACACTTCAAAACTGGCATTAGGATACAAAATTTTTGAGATTATTCAAGCGTATACAGTATATGCCATATTTCTCAAAACTTCTCAGAATCTTCGGAAATTTTGGAAACTGGGGTTATCTGACGTCCTCATAAAGAATTTTGTATCTGTTTTGTATTGTGATGTGTTTTTCCAACAGATAAAGCACAAATGTCTGTGCTTTCCTCCTTGAAACTGCTGGATTTGTATATATAAAACATGACACGGAGACAATTTAGGAGTAAATTCACTATCAAGACTTATAATCATGTTGGAGTTTCGGAAGCGTCAGAAAACTAATATGTGCAAACGAAAAACAAGTTCTCTGGGTGAAAACGTTTGCTTCTAAAAGGAATGGTGAAATGCCTTGAGCTCGTTCTTCCTGTGTTAAAATGCTCTCAGAAAAACTCACTGCAGATAAAAATTTCATTTCCGTGTGACAGGTTTCATCTGGTAATTGTGAGTATAATTTAGATTCTTTATGAATATTACTGAATACCAATTAATTTTTCCCTCTGTGATCGCAGTTCATTGGACTACTATATTCTTCGTTCCAGGAAATCAGTATCAAGAAAACTAATGCAGAGCGACGATCTGACGTCATAGTATCCTTGAGGTATGCCTGCAGGCACAATGTGTATCTGCGAGGCATTCCTTACACCTCATTTGGCGATGGATTAATGATCGATTACGTTGGATTCCACTCAAACCTTAGGAACTAATCCTAGGCAGAGATGAGCTAACGATGCTAGTTAGTATAGTGAATCCGCGCCGACGAGGCCGCCACAGCGGTCGGGGATCCGGCGGCGGCCGCGATTGCCAGCACTACAGCCACGTTTGCCAGCACTCCACGTCACCATCTCTAATCTGCGTATCACGTTTCATCGTTATCTTTACGGTATCAGTCAATAATGTGGCTGTGACGTGGACCGCTTGGAAGCTAACAGCGTACGCGCCGCCTCTGGATCCCCGACCGCTGTGGCGGCCTCGTCGGCGCGGATTCACTGTAACTTTGAAAACTCCAATTTCAAGGGTGAATCTTGTAAGAAGGATCAAAAGGATTGAAGTAGTCCGAATTACGCTCAGGTTTTACCTCCACATTTCATCCTTCTCGCTTCTACTTATTTGAAACCAATGTATACAGAAACAAAAATTTCCAAAATTTTCAAATTGAAAACGGTGAATTTGCCGAAATACTGGTATCCAGTGGCTATACGCAATCTGGAAATAAAATAACTAGGATGAAACACATCTAAAAGATTGCCTACAAATTATATTCGGAAGGGAAGAGATGCCTATCGCATTTGCAAATTCAAAAATGATTCCAAATATTTCATTTGAAAGCCTCGAAATTTTCAAAACTCGTGGCTCTGTCACTTCCATCTCGAACGGCACTGCTGTACTGATAATTTTGAGAAGACTATACACAAAAACCGCTTCTATTTCCAAAACCAATTCATTTATCATGACCAACCAATTCATTTATCATGACCAATGTGTGAAATGACCTCCGTATGATTAGTAAAACGTGATTTTGTTTGCCGTACTCCAACAAGATCACGTCACCGTTCAAAAAGAATGTCATTTTCGTGTTCAGAATGTTAAATAACCCTCGCGCACAAATTTTCAGGGGATTCTGCGAGATCTAGACCAGCGTATGCAGATCCGGTCCGAAAACTATTGGCCACGCGAATTTTGCTGCCTGCCAGAGGCGTACCCGCAGGTCGTGGCGGCATGAGCTTTGAACCGTAAGTTCCTGGAGCCGGAGCCGTATGAGACTGTGGTTGTTGGTGTGGAAATGTCAAGAGTTCTGCGAGACCTGTTTTCCGTTCACAGCGTAATTCACCGTGTCCTAATCAAATTTTCACCGAATGCGCTTGTTCCATCTTCGTGCTGATCACTGTGTGTGCGACTCTTTCATAACGTTTCATTCATCGTTGATTCTGACGGTCTCTGTGATTCATTGATGGGGAATTCTTCTGTCTTCATTTCTTCGTTATTTGTTGCTGTTTTTTTGTGTCCCGATGGGACATAAATTGATGTATTCCAGAAATTAAATGAGTCCGACGCTTTCTTTGTGATGCAGACGCTGGCGCGATGTATTGTCGTAGCCGTTCTCGTGAGTAGCACGACGCCGAACTGTGAAAGTGAGCAGCTTCTGGGCTGCACTCGATGCTGTTCAGTGCTGTTCTCAACCCCTGACTGCGATCCGGATCATGCCCTCCGAATCAGAGTAAATGGCAATGGAATACTTGGCGCTATGGTGGGTCTTTCGCTACGTTAATTCATTTCTTGGTTTACTTCGCCCTTGCAGTGGGATAATGCTCCGGTAGCTGCTATAGTTCGTACCGGTTGTTTGCTGGAATTGTGGGATTTGCGAAATCAGACAGGTTGGTGCTTCTCTTATATTTTAGAGCATTTATGTATGGTCTATAGACTCCATCGGTAGAATTGCGGAGATGGTAGTGGAGCGGGCTGATCGCGGTACTAAAAGTTAGCTGACTGTAGCCAACTCCGCCCTCCGCCAAATAATTGAGCGCAGTCGGAAAAATGTCGGCGCGCCCAGTCCGCAAATGGTCCGCGGTCGCTTGCAACGGGCATACGTCGTTTGGACCAATTCGGACATGGGAAATGACGTCGAATAAACTGTGCATCTGCATATATACAGTGGGCGTGAATGGCGGTGACCCATCTGCGGCCTCGAGAAGTACGCGGCGCGCCCACGCCGCTCACGCTAGAATCGTCGCCGCAGTGGCGTGTCTGGGTTTTCTTGATAGTTGTTCATCACATCAGATGATATCTAATAAAAAAAAAACTAACCGACTATCAAGAAAACCCCATTATTTGACGCCCCAGAGAGGATTCTCGCTCGAGCGGCGCGCTTGTGCTGCGTTCTTTTCGAGGCCGCAGACGGGTCACCGCCATTGACGCCCACTGTATATCTGTACCGTCTATCCGAAACGACGAGTCCGCCCAAGCAGCCGAGACAGCCACGCTTGCGAGCAGTCTACGTCATCATATCTACTCTGCGTATCACGTTATCACGTTTCACCGCTGTCTTTCTGATATCAAGCAGTGATCCGGGTGTGACGTGGACCGCTTGGGGGGACTCGTCGTTTCGGGTACACTGTATATAGGTTTCGTGGTGGGACGCACGCACACCCCCCAGCGGAACACTCGTCCGCGCCTTCGACACATGGGAAAGACGCCTTCATTTCTTNCCCGAGCATGCGCACTGGGTGCCCCAGCTGCTGTACTTCGCGCCCGTGCTTCTGCTCCTGCCATCCCATTAACGTGCGATTGTCGCGTTTTCAACCTGCATCATTGGGCTGAAGTCTCCCTTTGGCCTGCTCTGCATCTGCCTTCGGCCTGCAGTATGCCGTTTGATAACGGTATTTCTTATGTTCTCCTCGCAATTAGGTGGATGTTTCCACCTGCTCCAACCCACCTATTGAAAAATTTGGCTGAATTTTCGCGAAGCTTACCTCTATCTGAGCACCCCCCCCCCTACCCCTCCNAATGTTGGGTGTGCGAACATTTCTGAATGACGTTGACGTGCCTTGCAGGTGGTGATATTGGAAGAGTGATGAGTGTATGTGGGAAATCTCCCATGCATGATAAACATAGATCCATTTTGGATCTCTTTTATTATTGTTGTAGATTCACTAGTGACCTTAACTAGATTCATGTCAAAAATTCCCCAAAAATGATAGCTTATTCCCTATAAGCCAAGCGAGAATCATTGCGGAGGCATCTGTCGAATTGTATCCCCATTGTTCAAGCCTATGAAATGTTCTACACATTCATTGTGCTTGTAGCAGCACCACGTTCAAGCAGCGTCAACGCCGTTGTTCAGAAATATTCACAAAACCAACATTGACTGACATTGAGTGAAACAAGGCAGAAACGTACGAGGAAAGACAACGTGTTTAAAATAGTTGCGAAGATGTCAAAACAAAAACAAAAGAGAATAAAGGAAAAAACTAGAGTGGTAGAACACAAACGAACCGCATGAGTGAAAACATATGGAAACAAAACGACTCAAAACAAATCACCAGTAATAACATACTGCAATGATAGAGTACTGATGAACGGTACTAAAATATTGTTGTACAATGTAAAAAACTAGTAGAAAAAGCCACTGTCACCGAGCTAGGAGGAATACAGGACAGCCGAGTTTTCTCAAAGCACGCGCATGCGGTGGATTTTAATAACATCAGTCAGGGAGAGAATGACTTCTCGTTATCCGCATGGATACTCAACTATCGTCACGTTTGGAACAGAATATACGAGTGATGACGCAATAGCCGGTCAATCCAATTGATTGATTGCGGTGTCTCCTTAAGGGCGCGTCAGTACGGGGCGAAAGTAGGGCTTCGTTGACGCCCCACCTCACAACTCCTCTGACCAATCAGCGGGACGCATTCACTCGAGCGCACCAAAGGCAAGTATAGCTGCATTGCGCGCCCCTCAATAGCTCCAGTGCAGCCCGAACACACGAATTGCTGCAAGCGCAGCAATTCGTCAGTTTGGGCTGGGGTTGAAAGCGTAGTCTGGTTTGGCTGTCGCTCCAATCCCACGAATGTCTGAG
>JARK01001430.1:654501-690159 GCA_000688135.1 Ancylostoma ceylanicum | reverse complement strand
GTAAAAGTTACCTAGGCAGGTTGTTTTAATGCCCAAACTTATTTAGAAAGTATGTCAGTTTAATTGGTACTGGAAATCCGAATAAAAAACAAAAGACTTTCTAAAAAATTACAATGGCTAATTTAGGGGTGCATCTATTCTTCATGGCTAAAAATCAATGCGACTACCAAGCTAAAACGTGTTCGACTTGTCAAAACCACTCTGTGCTTCCTGCATAGGCCTACTCTATCACAAATCCTTGCACTTAGCAGGTTAGAGGTTAGACAAGGTTACTTGCCAAAAACATCTCTGTGTTCTCTAGCAAGTGTCTTCCCCCCCCCACCCCTCCAACTCCATCTCCGTCTGACTACCGTTAACAGACATGTAAACTCACTTCGCTGATGTTTTAGCAGTAATTTTGTAGTAATTCCAAGACTAAATGATTTTAATCAAGTAGAGCAGTGCATCAACATCATCATCTGGACAGAATCACCAGTTTTAGTAGTTACTCGTATTCATTTTGTTGAGTGTTATAGAATACAACAATACGGTAAAACCAAGGAATCTTCTTTCTGATGATAATTCTATCATACTTCGAAGCAATCATCTCCCCTCTATTCCCTAAATCAACTCTTTCGTAGAACACGTCTCAGTTACAGCTCACATTTAGTTGCTCACATTTAGTTAATTGGTGTCTGGGATCAACCGTCAGCAACAGCAAAACTCAATTCTTTCCGGACCGCCTGTAAACAGAAGACTGTTCGTTTAGCTCTCCTACCACCATCGCCACCGCCTACATGGTCAAAGGTTCGATCCTCTCTGAGGCCAATTTTTTGCAGAGCGTTAAAGTGTGCGCAATAAGCAAATATCGCTCCGAACTCGCACATTCTGACTTACTGAAGCGATAAGCCTGAAATTCCCTACGAAAGACATTGACGTGCATCATCTGCATGGTCCAAGGTTCAATCCCTTCCGGGCCAAAATTTTTGCACAGCGTAAAATGACGTGCACTTGTAGTGGATTCGACAAAATCAAACCTACTGCACGAAATGACTTGTTACTGGGTTGCAGGGCTGAGTAGAACCAGCAGTTTGAGCGGGCAAAAGTGCTAGTCCAAAATTTTGGCTCGTTCAGAGGCATGGTAGTAGATGAACATGAATAGCAGGAAATCTAGCCAAATGAGGTGCCAATTTTTTTTCCAGTTTTAAATAGCCGAAGGTTTGTGCTTTCACAATATATCGGTCTTTTTTCCGCATTTGCTTCCACCGCGATTCAACTATGTCGATAGAAACACGTAAAAAAGGCCATTTTTATCGACGAAACATGTATGTAATTCCTGTGCTGAATCTTTTCTCTGGAACGTGGAGATCTGAAAGTTGGGAGTAGAGTACAGCTGAGTGAGTTTCACAGAATGGCTTTTTTACGGCTCGCAGGACCAGGTGGTACTGGCAGCACGAACGTGCACAAATTCTAACCTAAAATTTTGACTCTTTTATAGGCATGGTTATAAACGAACATGAATAACAGGAGATCTAGTCAATTGACACGCCAATTTTTTTTTGCAGTTTCAGTTGGTAGATGGTTTGCCCTTCCAGCCTGTATGCTTCAATTCTCCTCATTTATCCTTCCTTCTGGTTCGATTTAGTCGACAAAAACACGTGAAAAAGGCCGTTTTATCGAGAAAACCTCTCTTCACTAACTCCCGCGCTGAACCTTTCCTATTGAACACAGAGAGCTGTAACTCGGTAACTCGGAGGAAAACCACAGCTGGGTAGGATTCATATGATAACTTTCAGTTGGCTTCTAGTAATAAGCAGGACGGATAAGACGTGCGCACAAACATGGTCAAGGAATGTGACACCCTTCAACCCCCCCCCCCCCCCNCATCGACCACAAGAAGGCGTTCGATTCAGTGGAACCGGCCAAGGTCTGGAAAGCACTAGAAGAACAAGGAGTCGAGACGCGGTACACAAAGGTGTTGAGCGAGTGCCACTCAGGATGCACCATAGTGTTTCGGCCATTTCTCAATGATATTGAAGTGTCTGTGGAGAAAGGTGTACGTCAAGGAGATTCAGCTCCACCGGACTTAATCTCAGCGTGTTTGGAGTCGGTCATTCGCAACTGCGACTGGAGCACTTTTGGAGTCCTCATCGATGGAGAACGATTAAACCATCTACGCTTTGCAGATGACATAGTGCTGATCACGAGGTCACCAGACGATGCCTCTGAAATGCTTNCCTCCAGGTCCTGTCACGATTCTGCAATCAGGAAATCCGCCTATTTTTTCGAGGACTGCATGTCGTAGTGGCGGCGGTGGCGGCACTAGGGCGCACAGCGCAGTTGGTACAACACTTGGCCCCTGACCAACCCGGCATCTTCGGTGAGTTTTTCGCTTGTTTTCTTTTATGTTCTTTCTCAATTTTGGAACAACTATAAAAGGAAACGAGTGCGATAAAACTCACCGGAGACACCGGAGTGATCAAAGATCAATTGTTGTGCCGACCGCACCGTGTGATTCCAGTGCCAAGCCGTTATCATGGTATCCCCACACTCAAAACGAATCGATTGTACTTCGAAGGATTCTTCCAATTTTTGCAAAAATAAGTATGATTTCAAACGCTGATCACGATTACCAGCATCTCTTTACATGACGCTACTATTTTCTAGCCTAAACCGACGACTTTTCTATGTTTCCTACAACAATCCTAACGTTTCTCCGTGAGAACAAGATTACGCTACAAAATTGATAAGACGTATGTGTTCAACACTTCAAATGTCCTCTCTGGGCAAAGTTTGAGGTGATTCTGTGAGGTACCGTACTTACCGTACGTCCAGCGTAATTCCAAAAAAGTAGGTTACGGCGCAGAAATGATATGATATTCGTATCAGTTCCTCAACCTCAATCTGCAAAACTTCAGCGGAAAAATCTTGAAAACTTTAGGCTTTGGTGGGGAATAATGCCCATTAAGCATGATGATCATTTTCCAGTAACGGAGCAACGGATGAGCAAAATTTGATATCTTTGTAACGCACAACCCTGATGCGCAGGCAGGACCAGTAAACGTCAAAAGGTGCGCCCTCAAACGTATGGAGGACAGCGCAATGACTTCGTGGAACTCTACTGTTGGGCGCAGTTTTGATAATGGACATGAGTTCTACGACCAACAAAACTTGGCAATCCACCAGAACCTTCAACATAGAGATATGGGGTGGGACTGTATTACAAATCTCAAACCGCATAAATTTGACACCGTATTCTGAGGAACGGGCGCGGCGGGACCAGGCGCCCGCGGCACAGCCCGCCCTTTAGTTTATAGTGGATGCGTTTGCACCTTCAACTTGCGCATCTTATTTCTTTGCATTCTTCCGCGTGTTAATGAGGAAAAGTGACTGTTCTCGCACTGAGAAGACCGTTTTACCTAGAGTAAGCTAAGAAAAAGTTGTCAGTGTGCTCTGTTTGTTTCTGCGTTCAACATACTGGTGACAGAACTCCCATCGACTGGATCTACTGCAGCACATGTGAAAATCGGAGGCATCCAAGAAGGTCGTTCCTGTCCCCACGATGGTACCATGCCCTCAGGAACTTTTATTGCTTGTACCGATTTTCAAGGTGTCGCATTGAATACCTATCAATCTCAATAGCTTTCACTTTCTGCCGGAAAGACATTAATCTTTCATACAGTCTTGTTTGTTTTTATCAATTTTGAGTTAGGGAATCTTGAAACATAGCCATGAGGAGCAACTTCGATAGATATTTAAGTCTTCAATGATGAGAGACTCAAAGTCGTTACTGTTTGTATGCGGCAGTGAATACCTTTATCGTATAGCAGGATGGGATATCAATACCGTAGCTAAATCCCACATCTCGCCTGATATCACACAAAAATTCATGGATTCTGCTACTTTGACTGCACTTCATAAAAGGTTGTCCGTAATATAGGCGGAAGCACTTGAAGAAACACATGTGCATGGACCATTCCCATCACAACACAGCTTGAAACGTATTTCTTGATTAACGAGAGTTCCATGCAATGAACAACATCATTGCAAAAAGAACCTTGACAACGCCAACAAGTTTATTACTCAATGCTTTTCGATAATTCAGATTGGCCGCCTAATCAGCTACCTCATTCAACTTCAAATCTCAAGTCCAATTGGAAACAAGCTTTATTACCCACCGTTTAATAGAAACCAACGATAAACTGAGTTTCTCCCGAGCTACCTGAACAAATCTAGGCCCAAACTCATTGAGAGATGAAAGTAGAAGGAAATATACCTTACACCTTCCAGAATGGTCCATTCTATACGCACAAATGATTAGAGAAGAAGATGAGACAGTACAATCTTTTCAACTCCTGCCAATGCGCATAAAAACGCTAACAAATAGGACGCATACGCTGAACGTGCAATTGCAATCACTATGAACTAAAGGGTGGACTATGCTGCGCGCGCCTGGTCCCACCACGCGCGCTCTCCGAGTACGGTGTCAAATTTATGCGGTTTGAGATTTGTAATCCAGTGACTCTCAAGGGCTACATCATGCAGTGATCGAAAGCTGGAAAAAAAGTGTGGCGCGACCATCCGCAACAGATCGATAATCATCTTATGAACAACTCGGCAATGCATCTCCAGAGCGTCTAATAAAAGCATTGTCTGATATGTACACCGTACAAACGATCTGATCCGCCAATTCACAAGTGACCCTTCGGGGCGAAAGGGTGACAAAGGTGCGTGTGGAACCAGGGCTGTTCGCTGCGTTGGCCGCAGCACCGCAAATTGAGCACCGCGCGAGTCTGCGTCTCCGAGCGGACGCGACCTTTCCGTGATGCAATCGATGATAACACTCAGCCGGTCACATTCACTGTCATCGGGTGTAAGTACAGGTACGAACGTGGAATGGACGTGAGTTGACCACCAGTCGCTCTCAACACTCAGTGGAAACATTACGGGTACGGACCACATCGTACACGCAATGCTTCCACCGAGAATCTCCAGCGCACGAGAAGGAAATACTCAATGCAAATGAAAATTTAATCTGCATGCCACTCGTATCACACAAAGGAAGTAACACACAACATCTCTCGCAGTAGACTCGGCGAAAACTCATACGGGTATGACACAACGCAACACAACCGAATAATTTCCACCGAGTCCACCTTAAGTCACGCTATCTCTGTGCACAGAAAAAAGCCTAACCTATCTCTGACTATGAAGATTACGGGTACAATCCAGATATGCACCTGTCATCTCATAATCGGAGCTAGAATCCAGCTATAAACACTGCACAACCCAGATCTCCACTACAAACTTACTAACGACAAGAATTAACGACCTTCAATAAAATCACAGACGAAGAGTAGGTACTACGAGCAGTACAGCAGACAGTGAATAGTACAGCAGTGCGATCAGATTGCAGCCTACCGCTACACGTTCAGTAGACAAATGAGCCCACCCTCATTGATCGTCGCGTCACGTGAGTACGGGCATTGCAGCCGTAATCGCCGCGAGACCCGAACGCGTGAGGGCATACTGTAGGGAATACAAATTCGCGGTCGCCGAAAGTTTTGAGGTTATTTTAGGTGAGTCTGCTCCTTTTTGGATACGCCTTGGATATTTCATGAACCAGCTATCAACTCCTGCATCGAATAAATTGTGGATTGGTCCTGAGAAGTCTTCGATTTGGATTTGGATATACGGTGTCTGCTGTACTCGAACGGTTGCGGTGTTATGCGATGTTAAATTGACGCTTGTGAAAGCGTTTTCATACATCTAATTCCGGATAGATGACGGGGAATATGACACGTATACTTCGCTAGTAGTTATGAACTTATGTGTGATACAAGAAAACGATCCCGTATTATATAATAACAAAAGAGTTCTACTAACAGGCCGCGTCGCTTGATGCGCTTTGATTTGCTATTTCCAATGGAAATTACCTTTGAAAAAATCGCATGTTGTCAGAGCAGAAGATTAAAATAGATAGGTTGTTCTGTCTCGCTATTATAAATTGATGTGCAAGTAACTGTTCAGTGTACGAACAGACTAGAACTCTGTTATCTGTACGCGGCTCATATGAAATACAAAAATGTAACATCAGTCCATCATCTAATAAAAATAGAGATTCTAGTGAGCAATTCTTTCCTTAAAACTTCATGGTACATGGAGATAAGGTATTATTCAGGAGTTCGATTCTTTCCAACTTGGATAAAGGAGATCTGTTTCACCAATCTTGCCACTTGGCAGGCTGAAAGATGAGGTAAGTCTCGCCAGTTGTTATAGGCGGGACATGTTTCGGCACGTTTCCAGTTACTGATAGCGCTCAATTTCCATGATTTGACGTGTCTTGTGTAGCTACACATTGAACTGCTCTAATTTTTGGAACAGATAGTACAGGGAACGTCCATCACGATTGCCACTCTCGCGGTCGCAACAGCCACGCGGCGCGGCTGAGCGCTGTGGATGTTGGGTGTTGCCTGGCCAGCGCCGCGTGGATGTTGCAGCCGCAGGAGTGGCAGTCGTGATTGACGTTCCCTGTACCTACAGAATGGAAATAGTGGGAAATCTCAGAACATGAAGGTTGCTAGTTGAAATAGTTAAAATGCAATTCCAACATGAACTAACAGCGTAGAACGCTGGACATTAATCGTAATTTGCCAAAGAAGCCTACTGAGCTGCGTTTCGGAAAGCTGCGCATCAGAACTGTGATAACCCTCCTACTCTATTGAAACCGAATATAACAAATTGAACTTAGTCGCATTCGAAAATTCAACTTCGAATAAGTCGAGAATTCGGATTTTCGAGAAGGAGAGTGCAGCTCAACCTTGGGGAATGACAAGAAATGATTGAAGGTTTTTTTCTCCCAACCAGTCAATTTTTTCCACTATTATAGACTGGAGACGCGGAGAGTGTGTGGACTAGCGGTGCGCGGCAGGCTCCGGTCTTGGTTGGGGAACGTATCTTATGCAACCAACGTGTAGCCGGCTGCTAGGAATCACAAGGGTAAGTTGAACACAAAAAAAGTAACCGCCTACCTGCGGAGATACTGCCGTGGACAAGGATGCGAGCGTGGTCATTTCGGTGTCCGCCGCGCCAGTTAACGCTATTGATTTGGTATGCAACGCGTGTTCTAACGCAGTGTATAGCGTAATGTATGCAAGAGTGTACAGTGTAGGGTATGGAAAGCGCACCATCCACATGATTTCGTGGCGTTACGCTCGTATACCCTCCGCGGAAAACTCGTCCGCGCTTTGGACGCATGAAAAACGGTGCCTTCATTTCTCGTCTCCCGGCGCTTCACGCTGTTTCATCACTGCCTATAAGTTCAACGTCCCTGAGGACCTCGAAATTCAGCGAAATCTGCAACACAATAATTTCCGTGAGTGCTGCATTTAGTGTCTATTCCTCATCAGGTGTGCAGATATCCCCCCGTCCGGATAGACCGCAAGCAGTGCGATGGCACCAAACAGAAGTGCATGTGGGAATGTAAGATCAAGCGAAACAATAGTGACCTAAACTCGTAGCAAGTCAGGTGACCCTCAGAGATGCTCCGTTTGCTTTCCGTTTAGGCGATTAACGATAAGTCTATTATCTTCTTTTGTTACGAATGTTGAAACTAGAGCATAGTCTCTTTAACTTCAGATGGGGTTAAAACAATAGTCGAGGAACAAAGACAGCAAGGAAGAGCGGGTACTCTAGAGAATTCTATGTACCCGAAATTGGGCGGATACAATAGCGGTGATCAGGCTAGGGAGTTGTTGTATGGATAAAATGATCAGTTGGTGAGAAAAGAACTTCAGTGGTGTTTGGAGCTTCAGTGATTAGATGAGGGTGAGGAAAGATGGTTTAGACGGTAACGTTTTGAGAGATGATGAGGGAGAACGAATGCAGATGTTGGGATAGTTGATGACACATGCGATAGGATAGAGCAGTGTCACAGCTGAACGGACTTCGGTCCAGAATATGATGTCAGCAGTGAGTAATAGTGAGTAATAAGAATGAGGACTTTGCTTTAGACGCAGCTTTGAGCACTACTGGAATGGCCGTTGTTTGTTGCTCCCATATTTCTTATTGTCCATTTTGATGATAAAACCCGGGTACTCTCGAAAAAAAAAACACTTCTTGCGCTTTCAGACGCATCTGAACAGTAAAGCCCTCTTTTAAGATTTTGTGGATTTGGCACGAAAAATTGCCGCATCGACCCGCTTCTTTCCAGAAGCTGTTGCGAGGTCAACTGCTCGAGAGCGAAACCCTGGTTGTGCTTTTGGTGGTTACTCGAGATGGTTCAGCTGAGTGCCAAGGAAGCAATTTCTGGAAGTTAAAGGCAACGACCACGGATCTCCCTCATAGAGGGATCACAGCCGGTTAGTCGCGAAGGCTACGTGGCGCGTCCCCAGGTGGCGGATAGGGGGTTAATCGCGGACCAAACGCGACCTTGTACCTGCCCTGAGACGCGGGTGGATTTAGGGGATGGGCTCCCTGTCTCTGCAGTATCGGAACGATTCATACTTTCTCTCAGCGCGTGAGTATGTTCATGAATGTGTGCGTGGGTGTGCTTGTGTATCTGCGGATTGTATCCTGCACACCTATCCGATCAAAAGCCCTGCCTTCAAGTGACTGGGAGGTACAAGGGAGGCGGTTCGGAGTCGCCTCCAACGAATAAGCTCAATCGTCCACTCCCGGGAAGCCCGGCTAACTCCCCGGTGAAACCCTATCCCAGCCCCCACGGGAGAATAGAGCCCAGCAAGCTATTCCCTGGGAGTCATTTTCTACAAGCTACACAGCAATAATAAAGAGTGTTCCCCTAATTTCGGAAGAGTCACTGGTACGGCAGCCTCAGTGAGGACGAGGTTCGAGGGGTTATCTAGGCTGCCTAAAACGAGAAGGACTATGATGACGATCTATACATTCAACGCACAGACGCTTGCATCGGAGGCTTCCATCGAGGATCTGATGGTGCAGGCCAGGAAGATCAGGTACGATGTCATCGGACTGACCGAGACGAGGAGACACCGGCCGCTGAACGCCACCTTCGATACTGGAAAAGAACTGTTCCTTGGAACCTGCGATAGTAGAGGAGTTGGTGGAGTTGGTGTCCTCGTCAACACGAACTTGGCCATGAACATCGATTCTTTCGAACAACTAACGACCCGAATCGGACGTTTGCGACTGAGGAGATGTGGATCAATGCCGGCCCTGACAGTCTTCGTCGCCTACGCTCCAACATCCAGCTACGATGAAGACGAGATCGAGGCCTTCTATATGGACTTGGAGAAGTTCTACAGGGAAGACCACACATTCTATAAGGTCATCGTTGGCGACTTCAACGCCAAGATTGGCCCTCGAAGAACGCCTGAGGAACTTCACATCGGTACCCACGGCCTACAGTGGAACGAACAGGGAGAGAGGCTGTCCGAGTTTATCATGACGACGAGGACCATCCATGGTAACTCACAATTCCAGAAGCCAACCTCCCTACGATGGACGTGGGAGTCACCCGGTGGAGAGTACCATAATGAAATTGACCACATCATCGTCAACCGAAGGTATTGCCTGACCGACGTCGGTGTTGTACCGAAGTTCTACACCGGATCAGACCATCGCCTCCTTCACGCGAGATTCTTCTTTTTGCGCAGAGGAGAGAAAGCCGCAAAGTACAAGAAGAGGAGTCCCAAACCAACCACCAATTGGGATCTCTTCACTACATTAGCCGCTTTTGGGAAGATACCGTTGTTGACAACATCGATGAAGAGTACGAAAGGCTTATTCAGCATCTCCGTGAAAAAGAAGAAAGAAGAAAGCGAGGGTTCGAGAACCACCAAGAGACGACTGTTTCACGAGACCCTCGAGCTGATGAACCAGCGTTGAGCAGCGTGAGACGCAGGCAACTACCAGCTTACGTCCGAGCTCGCTCACTCTACTTCGCGATATTGAAGTCGCAATATTGTTTTCTAAACGTTTGGGCCTTGAAAACCGGAAAATTACTACAAAGTTTGCCAATTGGCTACGCGTGGCCTCATCTCAAAAAGCGGCCAAGTTTGGCGTGCTCATTTGGCCGTTGAGTGTTGGCCATATGGTGCGGGCATCACGTAGACCTAAGTTCCACCCCATTGGCCATGTTTGGCCAGTGGCCACTCGTGCCGGCATCAGGCCTCAGATGACCATGTACAGTACTGGCCAAAAAGAAATCACCTTTTGAACTTTCCTTCATAACTTCTTTCTAAGTGAAGCTTAAACTCTCTTATTTAGTGAGATAATGTTACTACTCATTGCTAATAAGTAGAGCTACTAATATTCTCACTTCGCATGCAAATTTTTGTAGTAATTTTTTTTACTTAAAAAAAAACTCAAAGTCCTGGATTTCGTCCGAGTTTTCCAACTATAGCGCGACTTCCAGTTGTAGATAGTTGTTTACTTACATGGAACTTCTCGCAGCAAATTAATTCGTATTAACACATAACGGACAATACGACCCACCGGTGAGTCGTATCCGTTTTAACCCCTTTTCTCCAGTGGGATTCCCCCAAAACAGCTGCCAAGGGGTTATTTCCCCGCTGAACACGGGAATGATATCCATTCTGCACCGTAACGCGATACTGTAGGATTACTGTAGGCGTACTGTAGGTACTGTTGATCTATTTTCTCAAACCATCTGAGGCAACTTTGCGCACTAGGGTCGCTTGACATGCTGAACATGACTACGCTATCCATTTTACACCTTAGCGCAGTACTACAGAGCTACTGTAGCGTTACTGTATGGTTACTGTAGACATACTGTAGGTGCAGTCTATTCACGAAATTCACCAACATTTTGCAGAGTGGGATTACTTGACATGCTAAGCACTAAGTGAACATCCGTTTTGTACCGTAGAGCAGTAATGTAGGATTACTGTAGGCATACTGTGGGCATACTGTAGATCCATTTCCTTCACGAAATCTAGTTGCAAATGCGCAGCAGTCGAAAACGAATATCATATTTGTGATCAGCATGTAAGATAACCTTACTATGCAAATTTTAGTTGAATTCTGAGAGAAAAGGGTCCTTTCTACTGCATACAAACAGTAACGCTACAAAAGTCTTCTATCAAGCAAAATAAATACCATAATCGTGATCAGCATCTCAAACATGCCCAAAATGCCACCTTTTTGTGGGAAACATAAGGAAACTCGCCTTGGGCTAAAGTGGCCCTGAACGAAAAATCTGCGTTATCGCGAATGTGTTAGTGAGGTGAGACAGAATTCTGACATCCTCGAAGCTCAGTTGACACCACCTTGAAATTCACCTCTTTTAGCACTTTAACACATTGGTATAGCCCCGTTTTGAGCTGAGTCTTGTTCTGCATAATGCTTCAGCTTGAGCAATAAGAGACTGCTTGTACTGGTTCTCACAGCATGCCCAACCATTCAAGGTATCCTAGCCGGACACGCCGTCACCAGTGGTGCACTTCGCAAGTTTCAAGATTTGCACCTTTAATTTAGGGAAGAATAAAGCTGTGATGAGAATCTTGTTATTTGCGAAAGTGCGTATAGGTTTCTGGAATACACCACAAAACGGTAGCTGCCATAAAGTCTCGAATCAGGTGAAATATGGCACGCAGAAGTGCCATGATCCTGAGCAAATGACAGAGTAGTGAAATATCGTGTTCTACTTCTAGAAGTGCGAGCTGAATTAGCTTGAAATCGGTTGCGCGACTCGAACAAAATGCTTAAAAAAATCATCCTTTCCATGATAAAAGCACTGAGAATAGAGCTTGAAGCCTCACAACCCCTTGCAAGTACCTACTGCTGCTAACTTTGTGTCCTAATAAGTCATCATATTCGGAAAGCTCTAGTTGTCAGCGCCTTCCTAGATTCTAGCAGCCGTCTCGGTCCAAAAAAAAAGCAACGACGCCCTCACGATCATTTCTTTCTCTACCAAAATAAAAATGCAAATTTCAAAACCTTGGAAGTGCACCACTAGTGATCGCGTGTCCGGGTATGGTATCTGAAATGGTTGGGCCTCCTGTGCCACCAATGCAGACATGCTTCTTGTACTCGAGCTTATGCATCATGTAGAACAAGATGTGGGTCGAAACAGGGCCGTAGGTGCGACCCAGAATGGATGAAAATGATGAAGGAAGTCAATTCCAAGGTGATGTCAACTGAGCTCCAAATGTGTCAAGTTTCCACCTCAACTTGCCAAAACAACGTTGGATATGAATCCATTCGGTGGAAAAAGGTAGAATTTGGTGGTAATTCCACCACTGGACGTCGCACAGCTGTTGAGTGCGAGTGGTACGAAATCTAGGATTCTGACTTTTTTGAGTAGAAAATTTTTATTATAAAAATTTGGGAGTGCAGTCAGGATATTAGTAGCTTTACTTATTAGCAACTGCGTTATCTCCCAGAGTAAGAAATTTCAAACTTTACTTAGAAAGAAGTTGAGAGCATACGTGCGATAGTCGGAGCCGAGGCTCCGACTCCTTTCACTTTGGACGGGGGTACGGCAGACCCTCTTCACCAGAGCGAAGGAGAGGAAACCGGAACATGAAGTAGAAAGATGTTAAACAATAAAAATAAATGCAGAAGTTGTGCAGAACGATGTGAGACTCTATGCACGGCCAGTGACCCTCGATTACTAATTGTGGTGGAGCGCTGAATACAAGGCACTGGAAGGAGTAGAAAAAATAAAGAATACCGCAGAAAGCATTCAGAATTTCCTAACCATGAAGAGTATCTGAACATAGCGCAAGTCCAGTAGATTGAGCAGGAATTGAATTGTTGAGAAAGTAGCCATCGTTGAAGGAGCAAATTTTAATTTTCAAAAGTAATACTTTCTGCGCATTTTCAGTTTGGTTAGGAATAAATGTGTTAAAACAAAATGAATTGAAAATCGGACAGTCCTAGGCAGAAGAGGAGGAAAGCCTGTGCACTCCTATGTAGGATACGAGACACCTTTGTAATGTACGGGAGGAAAAGTTGACTCTTCGAAATGAGGAAAAATGGCAAGTTTTCCTAATTTTTCAATGTTTTCTTTTCGTATTTCAAACCAAATAGTATGTACTGCATATAGAAAACAAGCAAAGAAAATTCTCTATCAGCTGATACCCAACAAACCATGTGGGACTCTGTTTCACTTCGTGGAAAGGGTGGGGGAGCCAAAGCCTGTACATTGGCTCCAGCCTGTAGTTAGAGAAAAAAGAAATAGTACGCAGAAAGTGGAGGGTGCCAGGTCGGCTGGAGCCATTGTATAGGGCTTGGTGCCGGTACCCTCCCAGAAACGAATACGCGCTTTCCGATGGAATATAGTAGATATATGGTAGAAGCATGGATTTGGCGACAGGCTAGTACCAGTCCCTAACATGAAAAGCTAAAACGAAAAGAGAAATAGGGAAAATAGCGTGTTTTTGTGGGTTTTCGAAATCGCAAAAGTGCACAAGGATGCAATCAATAGGACATTGAGGGTGTGACATAAATTTGTAGCGAATTTAATGCTCGTTTTCATCGGACCCTTCGATTTTTGAAATAAACCGCGTTATCATGTTTCCATGATGAGAAAGTGTGCAGACTCGGACATGGCTCAAGTGATGACTCATTGCACTACCAACGAGCTCCACTGTAGATGGACAGTGTATGTACCTCTAGTAATTCATGTAGAATAAGGAAGCCCTCCTGGAATCCAGAATAGCAACGCTGAGTGGTAGAGAATATCGATTTATTGATTTTTTCATAATTTTACTCAGCGTCAGTAAAGTGAGTTCTTATGTTTTTCAGCTCGCAGAACACGAATATGGCAAGTTTTTTGTAGGAAGACATGAATTACCTTGCAAAAACTAGAAAAACTTACCAGATTTCTGTTCCTTTTTCGTTCCTTTGTTCTAACAAGGGAAGTGCAAGAGGCGAGGCTGGCAGATCGGAATGAAACCTATCTGTCTTGAATCTTTTCTTGACAAGGTCCTCCATCATATATTTCATTTTTGCCCAATCTGTTAAAAAACAGATATGGCCGAGTAGGGAAGGTGCTGAACTGTAGGCGAGGGTCGAGGGTTCGGATCCCGTCATGTGCATCTGTTTTGTACTTTTGTTTCTTATTCCTTCTTTGTTGTTGAAGTTAACTTTAAAAGATTTGAGCATAAAACCTATCTATACTGACAAGATTTTGAGTTGTAGAGGACTATCAGTAATCAGAACCCAGCCGAACACACAGCCACCTGCATTAGACCATGTTGGGAGTTTTCGTTACATTATCACTTCTCGGGGTTATAACTCAAACTTTTCCCCCTCGCATCATAATGTTCGAACCCTCACGCGTTGTGGCCCTTCTGTTGGCTAGGTTCGGTCCTGGTGATGGCAGCTGTGCAACTCGTGATGAGCGGAAGACTTTTAATATAGTGTAGTTATTCTTGGCTGGTGCATCAATAATGATAGGTTCCATGTTCTAGTCTTTCAAATTTCATTTCAACAACATAGAAGGAATGAAAAACAAAAATGCGAAGGGGTGGCACATGACGGGATTCAAACCCTCGACCCTCTGCCTGATAGTCCAGCATCCTCACCACTCGGCCACCCTGTCGGTGCCGTACGTGTGCTGCAATGCATATAGCAGGGTGGTGGGACATATGTTTTTTTAGTTCTCTGGGCAAAAAATGAAATATATGCTGGAGGACCTTCTCCAGCAAGGATTCAAGCCAGACAGGTTTCATTCCGATCTGCCAGCCTCGCCTCCTGCACTTCCCTTGTAAGTGGTAAAAACACAATCGTCGGTTCTCCCCCTACGGACGCAGACCCCTTCATTTTCGGAGGTCTCAAGCCCCCGAACTCCCTTCACTTTGGAGACCCTCGGCTCCCCTATAGCACGTATGGTTAAGAGCAAAAGTTCAAAAGGTGATATCTTTTTGGCCAGTACTGTAGGTGCTACATTGCCGCTGGAAATGATAACAGGCTCTCAAGCTAGTACCTAAGGAAATCCTTAATGGCTCTTGGGTATGATTTAATGTGTGGTAACAAAAAAAAAGAGAGGTCACCGCCTCCTTATGACCACGATGAGCACACTATTCTACTATTCTTGGTAGGGGTACACCAACGTACTTCACTACAGGGTGGTCCAAAAAATATGGAGACAAGGTTGCGATTTTTTTTTGTCCCTCAACTTATGTAATGTATTCGCGTTTTGCATCCAATCTTTTGTCGTTCTTCTGTTCAATCATACAGGTTCCTCCAGAACAATACCTAGCACTATGAATTTAAGCAACAATTAGACCGTCAGTCGAGACTTCTTTCCATTGCCCAATTTCATTTTTGCGCAGTTTGCAAAAGGGTCGCACAGTGCATCAAAGAGTACAAGGCTTGTGTAAGAGAAAAACACGAAAGTGATTGTGAAAGACCACCTAGTATGGTTACGAGATCCAAGACTTGGTGCGAATATACAGATCCACGACACGGTTTCTTTTCAAAAGCATGGAAATTTAATGTCTGACTGCCCCCATATGAATTTTCTCATTTTGCAAAAATCTGGCTCAGACGGGGTCGAACCCTGAACATATTGAGCACGAAAATTACTTCTCTGTCACTCCAACTGCTTATAAAAAGTTAATAGAGTGTGCGACAGACACATGTGAAAATTGGATTACCTACAGAACTACCTACCCCTACTACCTGAACGTTTAATGTTCGGTATGGACTTTGATTCACATTGTTTGTTTTCAAGAATCATGTGTTTGTGTACTCCACATGTACATACTTTGTACCAAACCCTATATAAGGGTCATTCGAGTACGATGTGATTCATCGTATCACTTGCGTCCAGCCAATAAACTTCTCCTACCGACTCGTCTTTCTCTAGTCTATGAGTGGAGTCGCCTAGGGGTCGACTTTCCACCAGCACCATGCTTGACCCTGTTGGCGTATTATCGCACATATCCCGTTCACTTTTCGTGGAAGAAATGCGACGTCGCGCGCGCTACGACGACGACGACGGCGATGGGAAGTTTTGGCCGTACACCTACATACCTCGGCTGCCAAGCGGTTTGTGCAATTAAAGGCGCGAGCGAGGTGCGAAGACGCCAATGACCCCTAGAGCATATCTGGCGTCTCGCACCAATAATTGAATCGCACCAAACGAGCCACTCGTGATGAGAGTCTCTGCACATAAATTAAAGAGTTGTCGAGTTGTCGACCTGAGGTATTGGCTGGTCGCGCCACGNGAGCCACAGAATCCCTTTTGAAGGAGATAGATGCAGCACGCCAAAATAGAAGGAATGACACCAAATTCACATCAAAACTAACGAAGTAGGCTTAGAAATCAAGCGTACGTAATTGCAGCCAATGTCAGATCACGCGCCCTGTGTATGCTACCAGACTACATGTACGTATTGCACGCGTCCACTGCGCCAGACCACCCACGGCGATGGCGTTAAGGCTCGAACCAGACTCGGCGGCGAGCAGCGTTGGGGCGCGTCGGCTTCCACGCGCTGCATGCGAATCGATCGCCGCGGCCTCGTCCGGCTTCCTGGGGCGGCGAGCGGTGGCCGCCGCCACCACAAATAAGGTAGACCATACCTTGCGCACTACAGCGTCGGCCGGCTGCGCGGCGCGTTGACGCGCGTCGACGCCCTAGGAAGCCGAACCGGGCCGGCTTCTTCGGGCGTCAAGCGGCGTTTTGAGGGGAATGCTGGAGTTATNGGGCTGGGGTTGAAAGCGTAGTCTGGTTTGGCTGTCGCTCCAATCCCACGAATGTCTGAGCAATTTGCTCTCGTCAAAAGCAACCTTGTGGAGATGATCTCCTATCACCAAGTAGTGATAGGTATTCCTCATGAACGTTCGTTTTTTATTTCTTCACTTTTGTGAAGAAGATCATAGAAATCAACCGAGCATTGCATCGATGTTTCCTGGCGGCTAATGTCAAGTATCAATGCAGTGCATTGTTGATTACTCTGGGACTATAGTTACTGGTTTGGTAATGTCAAATGTTCTGAAAAGTCGGTCAAATATGAAAGTATGAGCTGTTCAGACATGACTTTCGCGGTTAAAATAATATTGCTCATTAATTTAGTTTTGTATCACTTTTCATCGTTCTCTGTATTTCACTGCCTAATATCTCGTTCGCCCACAGAACATAAGTGTAGACCAATCAAAACGAATTTTTACGAATCTGGAGACTTCGTTATTTAACCTTTCTTGCAGGACTCAGGTACGAACCTCCCAACAGATGATCGATCCTATGAGGAATGCTGTTTCAGAAGAGGTCGTGCTTTGCTGAATCTCATCGCATTTTAAAGATCTGACTCAAAAAAAAGAATGAATCTGTCATGTATTTTATTCTAGTGGTTCTTATAGTTTACTCACAATCCGAACATTACAGACACCCATGTGATTATACGAAAACTTTGTTGATGATGAAATGAGGATGAAAAAAAAAAGAGTAGAGCGCTCAGATGAATGTATTAGTTTTCGCAGGGGATTGATGCTGCTGATTGAATATTATCAGAGTATCAGTTCTGCAAGTGTAACGTGAATACGAATGTGGGTATATATTTCCGACACAGAAGAACAGAAGATCAACGAGTCTGCGTCTATTCTTGAGCATGACCATTCTATGGGTGCACACTTATGAAAAAGCTCCAGTTTATTTCCACGTTCTTCATCGTTCTTCGTTTTATACTTCACTCCTTACTGACCTTTGCAGCTCATAATGAACACTTGGAGTAGATTATTCCAACATCTCCACATTCATCTAACAGTGGAAAGGTCCGAGAACGCGACAATCCGGAAGATATCGCGCTCCGACGCAAAAACAGATACGCAGGCACCGGGGGTACGGTGGTGCCTATGTCCCTTGCGGTATGCAAGTTCTTCTAGGGGGGAGGGGAACATTCATGTTTAGACCTAACCCAGGCCTTAGGCTTAAGGCCCCCCCCCCACTTGTGCTTAAAGGCAGCACCCACGGAGATCCTCACTTTCGAGGTGAGTCGTTCTCCATTTGGTCGGCTGCCAGACAATCACGATGATAACTTGAACACAGAAAAAGCGGCCTATCTGTGGAGATACTGCCGTGGACACAGAGCCGAGTGTGGCCATTTTGGTGTCCGCCACGCCAGTTAACGCTATTGACTTGGCATGCTACGAGTGGTCTAGCCCAATGTGTCATGTAGTATATGGAGCAGTGTACAGTGTAAGGTGTGGAATGCGCTCCATCCACAGAAATTCGTGACGATACGCGCGTATACCCTCAGCGGAAAACTCGTCCGCGCTGTGGACGCATGGGAAACGGCGCCTTCGTTTCTCGTCTTCCGGCGTGTTTCACGCCGTCTCATCACTGCCTATGAGTTCATCGTTCCTGAAAACCTTGAAATTCAGCGAAATTTGGAATTCAGCGAAATCTTCAACACAAAAATTTCCGTGGGTGCTGCCTTTAAGCATATATTTGGGCGTAGGCTTGTGCATAGGCATGCATGTAAGCTTAGCCTAGGGTAAATTTCTAGAGTGGCATCTTTTCTACGCCACCAGTAAGTTTTACACTTCGTTTGGATTTCAGTAGGATTCTCTGTTAGAAATGAACGTGAGTGTGAGGAACGCCTATTGCATCTATTCTAATTATTAATACTGTGAACCTGGGTGTCCTGGTAGGAGACGTGTGCCACATCGGTATAAACCCTACTGTACCCGGCTACCACCTCCAGCAGGCACTTTAGGGCTAAGGTAGCCGCTACATTCCTCGAGGAGTATAGCACGCTGCGTCGCAGTCGCTGGCGACGGCGGAAGCTGGTGTTGGCGACGGCGGCCGCCGCCCACAATCAATGCGCATCGGTCCCACAGTCGCCAGCGACGGCAGCGACCGAGGGTCGCCGAAGTTGGCATTCGCCTGTCGCCAACATCGACGACGGCGACCGCCGATGTTGACCGCCGCCGCGACGCTCCGCCCACAATCGATGCGCATCGGCCTCACAATCGCCAGCGACGGCGACGCAGGGTGCTACATTCCTCGAGGACTACAGCAGCAGTGTACCAAAGCTACATACTCGTCATGTAGGACTGAAATACTTGAACCATAAAAAAAGAGAAGGATCACGCTCTAGTTGTTACAAATTGGGGATGAACACACCCCGAAGACGTCAAGTGAGAAGCATGCCATGGCAAAACTATTATCACAGTTTATCATTAAATGTAAGACCAATTTCACCCACGTTTCTATGGCAAGGGCCCAATTTCAAGCATCTCCCCGTTGTACAGACGACTAACGCTTCTTCGCGAACACTGACGAAAGGAACCAAAGTTTTCAGCACAGACCTGGTTTTTCTGCTTCATCCTCTCCACTGAAAAAGCTAACTGACTGACCTTTAAGTTTCTGACATACTTTTTTCGTTTACTTCAAAGGCACCACCTTCAAGACGCTTCATGTCAGAGTCAATGTGATAATGTTGGAATCCCTTATCCACTCAGACAATTTTTCGGAAGGACCGCAGCAGGAAACCGGAAGAACCGACAGGTGACCTGCGGTCTTTCCGAATAGCTGCTGCGGTTCTTCCGAAAAGCTGCTGCGGTTCTTCCGAATAGCTGCTGCGGTCCTTCCGAATAGCTGCTGCGGTTCTTCCGGAAACTTCTGTGAGTGCCTCAAAGCGTGCTACAGAGGCGATTTTACCCCGTGGAGTCATCACGTAGTGGTACCCACACACAAAAATGATGAGCTGGGTGAAGCCGGTGGTTTCATTACTACATCCTATCAGTGGTCACAGCCTTCACTCCAGCAGTTCCCCCTAGCCTAAGCCGACGTGTATGGCTATGCATAAGCCTAAGCCCAAATATATGCTTAAGCACAGGTTTAAGCTTAAGTCTAAGGCTTGAGCTAGGTCTAAACATGGAAATTTCCCATCCCCTCCCCTCTGCCCCTCCAACTCCCTTTTTCCCTTTATACAGAGGATGTGCACCTTCATAGTGGAGCAATACCTTTTTTGACTGAGACAATCTGTGACACTGGAACTGTTTCATGTTCTGGTATATTCGAACCTTAGTATAGAGAAACGGAAGGAAACCACTTTTGTAAGGCAGTTCATTTGTGAATTTCACGTTTGGGTCACACATGTTTAGGTAATCAGGCACTGTGCGTAACTCGTCAATGTTAAAACCGATGACAAACACGTCACGTCATCTATGCCGCGCTTGTAGAACGAAATTACAGGATCAAGCGATTTACTATCTATTTTCGATCCTGGTAGAAAGATAAGGGATAAAGTTGCCTGCCTTAAAGGCAGCACCAGCCGAAATCCTCGACTCGGAGCTGAGGTGCAATTCGTAAAATAGAGAGTGAGCACATCACAAATGTGAAAAGAACACAAGGAATGATGACCTACCTGCAGAGAAACAAGGATCGCTGACGCGGCCATGCCGGGTTTTCAACGGCACGACGCGCCAGTTAACGCTATCGACGTGGGTGGTCTGGCGCAGCGGACGCGTGCAATTCGTACCATTCACAGGGTTTCGTGGCGGGACGCGCGCACACCCTACAGCGGAGCACTCGTCATCGCCTTCGACAAGTGGGAAAGAGCGCCTTCATTTCTTGCGTTTCTTGCGTTTTTCACGCAGTTTCATCCCTTCCTATGAGTTTGCCGTCCCGAAAACCCCTAAATTCGAGGAAATCTCCAACGCAAGGATTGCCGCGGGTGCTGCCTTTAATCAATCCCGTTTGTGGGATGCGCCACGTATTCGACTTCATCTGAACATCGTAGAGGTATTCAATGCGTATGTGCCCAATTGCGAGGGGCATCGGATGGACCAAGCCAGTGTAAATCCTCCCAACCCCCTGTGGTACCAATTTGCCAACCCCGAGGGGATGGATGGCTTGGTCGGCCATAGGCGAAACACCGACCGTGTGCGTGCGCAGCGAGCTTCTTACCAGTGCGCCACACGCGCTTCATCCTCGGCACATGGAAATTATTATGCTGCGGACTTTCTCAGTTACTATGAGAAGGATTTGCAGTGAACAGTCCGATGAAGTGGAAGAGTCGGTAAAACAGATATTTCAAACAGTTAACTATTGAAGACATTATGCTGCAAAGTATTTGATTTCGTTAATTCATTTATTGAGTGAATAAAATCTTTCGCAACTGTACGTAGAGTGCTTCTAAGAACATAGACCCGCATGATGTACCAGAACTAGTCAGACCTGTCTCCATGTAATAAAAAATAATTTGTTCTGAGCAGTTGCTGTGGTCCATGCACTGTGAACGATGCTGTCCTGGCAACAAGGCATGCACTGCACAACAGCCGTTGCTATGACAGCGTTATGGAGCTCTCGGCTGTGGACATCGCAACTGACAAAAGTATCAGTGATGATTCCTCAGAACGTGGACGCAGCCAGATACGCTCTTTAGAAGAAGACAAGGTACGACACTTCGTTACTTCTGGAAAGGGTCTCGATTTAATCTGCATCTTACACATCCTGCTTTCATTTTTCACTCAGACCTTCCTCTTCCACAGTTGTTACAACTCTCCGCTAACATCTTTCGCGACCTCCCACTCGTTCACTTCAATGAGTGTCACTTAACGTTTATCTCAGGGCACTCACCTCGAAGAATCTATTGTTCCTGTCGAGTCAAGATCTAAGAACGGTAATAGTGTGCTGCCGCGCCACGACCCTTGGAATGAGAAGTCAACGGCAATGCTAAGCACGGAGCGCCCTAATAGTAAGCTGCCCTCAAATGATTTCAATTAATGGTGTTTTCTGCGAATCACAAGCCAAAAGCGAAGGAGTGCTTCACAGGTGTGCGTTCAGTTCGATTTTCCGGAAGTCAAATAAACGATCCGGGAGCTGGCAATCTCGAGGATCAGGTTCGCCTAGTCTTCGTGTTCTTCGAGTTTTCGATCGAGATGTTGTTTACAGATGTTCCTTTCAGAGGACGGGCTCTCCTAACGAGGCAGAGTACGAAGAAGCGTTAAGTATGAACTCTCCCGGTATTTTCTTCGCTGCAGCTCCTTCACACGTCAAATTTTAGGCCTGCCTGCAAACATTGCTTATCCTCCCTCTTCACCCCCTGCGTATCAGAGTCCTCCAACAATGCCGAAGAGTGAGGAGTCGAAACGTAAGTCCGACACAGGTGCTGTTTTCTGGATCACTCTTTATTTTCATGGATCTTTATAGGGCACTTCCTGTGAACTTCCTTCAAAAATTCGCTCATTTATCAACTGCATAAATAGCTTAACAAACGCGGATAATCATGCTCTTTAGCTGTGGTGCTCGTAGCGGATGTGGGACTTGGGTTTTGAGGAGAGTTCTACCACCATGCGATTCCATCAAGTTATAGCACACAGCGTCTGAATTGTGTAACGTCGAACACGACCAGTTTTAACTTTCGGGATCTATTTTGTGGAAAGACTCCAAGCACGCACTCCCACGGGCAAATGCTGGACACTCCACTTTCGAGCCTCCTTTCTAGATAACGTTTACGCGAAGTGAAAGCAGTCAGCAAGTATCTCATACTTTCCCTTTGTCTCCACCAAAGTTCTTTCGAAACAAGGTGCTCCGGAACGAAGTTCTTAATACACTTGCAGAATCTTATTCAGCAAGAAAGAAATCGTCAAATATGAGGGCATGAACGCGACGGTCTCATTGCCCTTTGCTTCGTATAATACGTATGTATAGTCAACTGCAAATGTCCGTAGACAAGAGTTGGAGCCGCGGCGCGGGTCTCTCGCTGTCTGCTGCACGGATTCAGCGTGGCATGCAGGGCAGAGACGCGGAGGAAAACCGCGCCGCGGTCCCAACTCTTGTCTACGGACATTTGGAGTTGACTATACATAGTGTCGCTGGTCGTGGGCGCATAACGTCGGGGACCGACGATAAAGACTGGTCTCTGTTCACCCATATGAAGCATATCATCTGCCGAAATTATCGTTCATCGAAGTTGTGGACTGAATTAAATAAGTCAATACGAAAGCGTGACATTTTCTTGCATCAACCTAGCATTTTGATTTAGTTACAACAAAAATTTAAAGGGGCATAGTAAATATTGGACGTCAGTTATGGTCAAGTTAGACAACTCGGGATCAACCATCTAAACTGCTCAACTTAGCGAGCACACTGTGGCAAAATTCGCTGTTCGGAAAACAATTTTGTGACAGTTTACCGATTAATTAATGGATATTGTGAACGGAGATTGCGCAGACGGTGTTTGAAGGAAAATCGCCCCTTAAATTTTTTCTATGATGTTTACTAATCCGGAAATATAATGTACCCATTCTTGTCAACAATAAAAAAATCACTGCATGGTTTGTTTATAACGGAAGAACACTGTCTCAGACATTCGTGGGGGTGACGGGCAGGTAGGACCCCCATCGCTCCGCCTACTTTTTGAGTTGAGGGAGCATATCTGGCCGCCCAAGAAGAGCAGAGCGTGCTGCGCATAACCCTGGTCGTCCCCCCATCCACCGGAACCCAATAACGCACTCAGGGGACAGCTGCAAGGGCACGTGGGGGAACGTCTTTCAGTTGTCGGGGGTAGGTGCCCCACGATTTTGGGTCCACCCCCAGGTACAACTGGGGGTGGACCCATTTCCACCTGCATTCCACCCCCTCGAATGTCTGAGGTGAACGTCTTACACTACGATGTCATTCCTGTCCCTACGTACATCAGACCAGGCGGTACACCGTAGATGCGTACTTTAGCAGCATCAAAAGCGATCAGACGAGTTTTTTTTTCTGAAAACTTGCATATGGAGGCGACAGGACGTGGTGGTTACAAGCAGTCTTCGTAAGACACCCTCTATATAGTTTTGGTTCACAGTACGTTTTCTACTTCTATCGGTAGGAAAACTTCCATCCGTCGATATCTGGTAGTGTTCGTACAATATCTGTGGTAACCAATTTGGCAGAATATGCCGATTTTACCGAAGAACATCCAGATATATGAGCTGCTGCTGCCCTTTCGATTCTACAGATGCTCACATATTGCAGATTTATATGCAGTAACTTTGGAACTCTGCGCAATAATCACTTCCAATAATAGCGTGGTCGTAGTCTATTTATGTAGATAAGAATAACAGCAACTGCATATCTTGAATAGTACTGTTCATACTGGGATGCCAAATGAGAATAACAAAGTAAGATAGGACAGAATATAGCCATTTGTAAGTGAAACAAAATCCGCTACATTTGAAGACATGTACTTTTTTTCAAGGCTTCATGCTAGGATATTCAGCTAATCCTGCTGGTCGAGGAACGTTGAACGACTTGATAATGTCCAAAGTGGCGCTGCCATTCCAACAAATGATGAGACGTGCTAGCCGTACTGAGCAAGATAGTGATAGTGACAGCCAGAGTAAGTGTCATTCCAAACTACACATAAAAGTTAAAGCTAACTACATATGTGCTCAAGCATACTTCGTGCAGCGTTTGGCCGCTTTAGACAAACTTTTACCATTCCATTAGTACTTGAATGCGAAAACTTCTCAGAAACTCTCCACTCCTCATTGAGAGCAGAACTAGCTCAATATAACATGTATTCAATTCACTCATTGGAACATACCACTTTCATTGACGACTAGTGCGCCGCGGTTCACTTTGCAAATCCATCCATCATTCAGGATCCGTGTTGAAATCTTTTGTTGAAACGCTCCACTTTACCTCTGGGACAGTTACACTTTCGTTCAGGACCAGTGAGACTAGCTGTTTTGAAAAATTTGCAAGTCAGGGGTCCTACGATTTAGGGATTCTATGAAAAGATTTAAAATTCTCTTGTTAGATACTTACCTTCCGATTCTCGTGGCTGCACAGCCTTTAGCCGATACCTTTCACTCTGTGATCGAATTATTCCGAAATTTGACATCTCACGAGTCTTTCAACATTTTATGCCTCTGAAACTGGCGGCCTGACATGTACGTATAATGCAATGGGTAGGCCATAAGTTCGTGCGGTTTTTTCTCCTTAATTTTTTACTGGGAACTAAGTTCTTTTTGATTACGTGTCAGTGACCATTTTGTAGCCCTTGGTTCACTCTTCCTAAATTTTCCGAACGATTTCCTCAAACCTCGCCACACCTCACTTTTTATCGCCTGGAGTGTGAGGCACTATTTCGACTAGTACGACAACCTCCGACCACTCAAACTGTTTACTCCTATCCTTGATTAGGAATGATAAATTCTAGCGAGAACTGAGTTCAACTGATTCAGTTCGCGAGAAAAAAATTCGAAGGATTCAGTACGAGGTGACGATTCCCATTGAGAGGGTGCGTCGCCTCTGGGAAAATTCCACTTATATGGTATCCGATATTCTAGAACAAAAGGTACATATTTCTACTCGTACAACCTCTAAAGCCTGAATCAATCCCTAACCATTTATTTTGGTTAATTTCTTGGGCAATTTCTAGAGTTCCATTGAGAAGTTCTAGTTGAGAGTCCCGAATTGGGTCGTCCCAAACAATGTGGCTTTTCATGGAAAGAGAACCGGGGAGCTGCTCCGTCTCTGATAGCATTAATAGCGGAGGAAAGGGGCTACATAAACGATATGCTGTGATTCATGTTGATGGTGAAAAGCAGTACTTCTAGTGCCCCTAAAAAACAGCACGAACTTATTGCCCAACCCAATACATACAATGCATGAACATTTGGTTGATTTTAAACTTTATTCGAAATAGCTGAACTTCAAAAAATATAAAGGTGAAAATGGAGAAGAGGTGGATCAATGAAATGGAGTTTAGAAATTCTGCCAAATCGCTATGCATAAGACTTTTTTTGGAAAAGACGAGCACACACAAATACTCCTTGCATAGTTGGTGTGAGAGCGAGGGAAACGCATAAAAAAGGGATGCTCACCCACGCAATCTCCTATTTTTCACTATTTTATTTAATTTTACTGGCTCATTGCTGTTTAGTCCAGAATTGACTGTGCTGTGTACAGTTTCAGAATACTCGGACTCCGATCAAAACACCATCCACGATTTCAACCAGGAGGAGCAGCAGCTGCTCTCCTTCATCGATGCCTACCAACCGGAGGAAATTCATCCACGTCCCCTGCTGAGATTATTTATTATGGACTACATGCCTGCCATTGGAGATATTGATGCTATGATAAAAATTCCACGCCCAGATGAGGTTGCTTACATCACAGTGGTGGAGTGGTGAATTGTGCTTAGTATGTTTGTCTTGCAACGTACATCCTTCCTCAGGTCGAAGACAACATCGGCATCACACAACTTGACGAACCAGCGATCCAGCAAAGTGACCCGACTATCCTGGCCATGCAGTTGCATCGTGCAAGCAGAGATGTGAGTTGGCCAAGTCGGTTGTTTCGCTACCTTGAAGGCTTTATTCAGGTGATGACTCAAAATGACACTCCGGTGAAGCTACTGGAACGTGCTGATAAAGTGACTCACGAGATCGATAAGTGGATTAACAACATAAAGGTTAGAAATGAGATTCTCAAGGAGAAAAACAGCCTCATTCCATCTGCTTTTCTATGTTTTATTATTTAATTGAATTAGAATCCACAAAAAGTCAGAAGGTTAAGGTATTCTTTAGGGGGATGGAAAATCCATCTTCCGACTAGGTAAATATGTATTTTTGAATTCCACTTGTGCGAAAATCAGGCTAGAATGATTGAAAGGTATTGTATATTTCTTGGCCTATACCATGTAATAAACACTGTGTAATAACAATAATTATAATTGCAATAATAATTTATTACACTGCATGAGGCACACATGTAAAAGAAAAAGTGGGCTAGAAAAAGAATACAAGTACAGAAAATCAAAGCTCAAAAAAAATTCTGAACGTTACATCCAGTGGTACTAATTGGTTAACAATCGTTGAATCAGATGTAATCACAGTAATGCAGGAATTGCATCGGACAAGACCATCTCAGTCGACCGTTCAGTTTCGCAGCCCAATGCCGGATATCGAGAACCTCATGCAAGAGTTCCATCCTCATTTCGAGCAAGCACTGGAGGGTGTCAAGGTTCGCCTTTCTATGCTTTCTTGAATTATATAGGTCCAAACCATGTACAGAGATCGATAGCGATATTAATTTATGATATTCACAAGAGGCATCCTATGTAGGCTAGCAGTGTAAAGGCACAGTTACAATCACAAATTAGTACATACAATTACAACCTGGAATCGCCTCTAATCTAATTAGCGCTAAATAACCAGAACCTGCTCAATTAGCGAAGAATTTGGATCTGCATTTATAACAGTTTAATTCTAAGAATATGCATACATGGTGCGGCAAAAGTCCCAAGTAGAACCATTCGTTATCAGTCATCGCAAGTTATTAATCTGAGTGGGTTCATTAATGAACTGTCGTCCAGTGGTGTACACACATACTTGTGGGCAGCGCCCCTACTCCTTCCAATACGATTTCGTGTGGGTCGGTTTGCAAGGAGTCGTGGGCGTTATTCCAGTTTTCTTTTTGCATGCGCTGTTTCTTTCTCCAGCTTCAGCTCCCTGTTGCATTTTACGACGATTCACCAGTGAAAAGCCAAAATCCCCGTTGTGTCTTGGTTCTTCCCTTTAGGATCTCAGCAACCGTACAACATGCAAATGAAAACACTTTTCGATGTGAGCGCTAGATACTACTCTAGGGGACGCTTCAGAAGAAAATGTGCCATATTGATTACTCTGACTACTCCGGTTCAGGTGCACTTAAAATAGCTGCTCAGAACGTATTACTGATCAGCAGCATATTGAACAGAATCTGTGCAAAATGCTGACGACGCCTTAGCTTTCGATTACTTTGGTAAATCTTCGTAGGGAAGTACGCTGATAGCTGCAATTAGTACGTAGAGGTGAAGGTAGGATGGGAAAACGAGCTTTGCTTTTAGAATAATTGAGAATACAGTTATGAAAACGAAATGCGGAAAATACACTAGATACGTAGGTTATTACTGCTGCGCTGTTGAGCGCCGCCAGCACGCGGCGCGGTGGCGCCGCTGTGGACGCTCAAGTCCGCAAATTCGACAGCTCCATCGACGCTCACTGTATGTGCGGACTTCGATTCACATCTGTGTTCTTAGAAGAGCTGAATGGTTTATAGTTCACAAGAAATCGTTTAGTTGCCCACCACGGAGCTGGATATTGACTTGGAGGAGTATGCGGACATCTGCCTCGGTCTCCTCGACATTCCGGTTAATCGCGGACGAATCCAGTCACTTCACTGCTTGTTCTTGCTCTACAAGGAATTCAAAAACTCCCAGCACTTCAAAAATCTTGCACAAAATGCTACGGAAAAACGCGAAAATGTCGACCGAATGGAGCTGTGATCGTCGGAAGAAGTAATGGTAAGCCTTTTGAGGAAGCTTACACATCTTTAAAAAATGTTCAAGCTCCGCCCTAGGGTAATTTTGTGTTGTTATGTCGTGTTCTTGACAATCGTAGGGCATGATTGCGCCGGCCTGCTTGTCACTGCGTGACAGCTCGAAGACCGGATAAAGCCACCTCTCTTCCCTGAGTAGAACAGTTTGGTGTTGATGTAGTACTCTGGTCAATAACATTAGTCGTTTGTCGACATCTAGCGAACAATGATTACTATCCGAACCTCAGAAGGAAGCAGGTGGCTCACACCCGTTGGTAATTGTTCATCATTGACGGAAGTTTCTAGGCTCTATCCCACAGCTCAACCACGCATCGAGGCTGAATTGAGAAACAGCCTTTGTATTTGAAACGGATGTGTGTCTGAATGACGTGCGGCGGCGAGAAAGCGCTCCCATGGTGGTTTAAAATGGGTCCGCGAAGTCCGCTCGTCACAAGTCCAATACCGCCCGTAATCTTGCAAAAAAAAAAAACGGGTGGCAGCGGATTAATCGTTAACAAACCGTCGCAGTACTGTAACTCCTTTTAAAATCGAGCTTTTTAAAACCTTGCCACATTTTCAGATTCGCTTTCAAAATTGGAATTGAATGACATAAGAAACCACTTGAATTTTGAGTCCAAATATTTAATTTCTTCAAAAATTTGAAATTTTTAAAAATTCTCAGCGACGTGGTCAAACACTGAAAAAAAAACGCTGGAAATTGCAGAAGATCCCGAGAACTGAAGGTTTCTTAACATACTCATAGTATTTTGCTCAACATTAGCTGTGTTTAGAATAATTTATCGCATGTCTGATTTCACGTTATTTTAACGAAATCCCGAAGTTTGCCGTTTCATATCGGAATCAGGATTCTAGCTTTTGATGAGGCAGTTCATAATCGTCCATGCGATAAATTATTCAAAACAGAGCCAATGTTGAGCGAAATCCTATGACTATGTTCAAAAACATTCAGTTCTCGAGATCCTCCGCAATTTCCAGCGTTTTTTCACTGTTTGACCACGTCACGGAGATTTTTTTAAAAAATTTCAATTTAAAATCTTTGGATTCAAAATTCAAGTGGTTTCATATGTCATTCAACCCCAATTTTGATAGGGAAACCGAAAATATGCTCAGATTTTGAAAAATTCGATTTTAAAAAGAGTTACAGTACTGTGATGGTTTGTTAACAATTAATCCGTCGGTGACGGATTACTAATTGTACAGGTATTGTACAGGTTGGTGCATAATTACTGTTTCACAATCAGAGACACACGAAAAACATATGGGATAATATTGTGCAACCACCTCTCCAGGAAGGAATCAATACCATCTCAGAAAACGAAAGCTATTGGCTTTGTTCCATGCTCTTTCCTTTGGCGCAGATCACAGCCCTCGGGATCTCAAGGTCTAACCCCAATGTGGCCCGCGCGTGACGCCCTCCTTCATCGAGGGGAGCTGCTCACGACTGACCAGGTCTACATACCCCAAAATCATAGCTTGTATGAAGGAAGTCATGGCGGTTCTGAAGTACCAAACGTGGTTGTCTCGCCGAACTTTCTTTCGGAATCAAAAGCAATTTTCGCTCAAAGGGCGAATTCCCGCTATTCTCCTAGAGATGAATGTAAAAATCACCAAGGTCGTGAACAGCGATATGCCTTGTATTCATCTGCTTTCACGAGCTGCCAGCCGCTGTGAAGACATCCACTGGATTCCCCGGCTGGAGGGAGCTCCTACCCAACAAATCCAAAACTTCTCATAATTGGGGTCTTACCAACGGATTTAGCTTCACTACTGCCTTTGTGTGGTCAGCCATTTCTAGTAACTGAAACGTTTTCGAATTCTCGTTTTTCGATGTGCCCGGAAGGAAGACCTGCCTGAAAAGGTAGGCCAAGTTTTAATCCCCGTTGAGGTCACTAACGAAAGCTAGGATGGAAATCCGGCAAAATCACGGACGGCCCACAGTGGTGGAACATCTCAAGCGTCTGAGAGCTGTGATCCACATCAAAGGCGACAACATCGACAGACACCACCGTGTTTTATTTTGCCATAAGATAGTGAACATCTCCTCGAGAGGTCGTCCGCAGATGTGCTTTGCTACTTCCTCTGTACCATTTTTATAGTGGGACAAAAATTATGCGCCACCCTGTACTTCACTGGTTATTTAGTTGGATGTGATGGTCATGCTGCACTGTTCCTTGCCGGCGGCGATTATCGTATGGCGAGTTAGTAGGCAACAGTGTTCAACCCTTCGCGATTGCAAATTCACCGGAAAAAGTGAACTCCTCATTCCAGGTGGAACACTGTGACTTTCTATTTGGACTGTTAATAACACTAACATCTAGGATGAGTTGTATGATGCGAAAAGTCGTTCACGATGCTACAATTCCTACTTGCTGACGACCTCACTCAACGCACGTACGCTTGAATTTGTTATCAATAGGCCAATCTTACCTTGATTGAAATTTGAACTGGGTGTAGTCCTTTTCCTGAGTAGAGTCAAGTTTAAATGTGCACAATAAAATCAACGCATTTGGTAGATGAGGTAGGAGGTGTGAGCAGAATAGAATCAGAATACACGAATGCTTTATCCTAGTGGCAGCAGTGGACAGAAACTTGATGACAGTCTTGGGGGACATCTGCTCCGATCATACCCAGGACAGCTAGACGGTAAAGATGCAACAAAAGTGAAACAGGTAGCGAAGTGAATTACGTACAAATCTGTTGGTAAGAAAGTTGAAGTACAATTTCTGAAATTAATGCGTTTTTGTTACCTATTAATCAGGCCCTGTTCAACAGGAAGTCAGAGTCACTCAAATAGCTTACTTCCACTGAAATTGTCATTTGATTGGGTTTGATTCGCAGATTAGAGGATTAGTGTAGTACGGGAGCAGATTCGCATTCGAAAATACAAAAACTCGGTGTACATGGCCCTAAGTAAGGTCGGAGCAAATGTACCCCCGGACTGTCTTTAAGTTTCTGTCACCGCTGGACCATAGAAATAATTGTAGTATTGTAGCATAAGATCATAGGGAGTGGTTCACTCTGAAAAGTTCCGTCGGCGGGCTCAACAGCCCCGTGCCTCGAGCATCCGACGCCTGGCGGTTGCCGTCTGCACGGTCGGTCCGTTCCTGCTGACAGCTTCGTCCTTCGTCCATTTGAACGCTTGCGCGATCATCGATTTGCCCTGAATGCGACAGGCTACCTCAACACATTCCTCAACATGCAATTTAGAGTTTCTCTGGACTCCTCCGCTCTTCCCCAACCTTGGAATGTAAGCAGCGTCTCGCATTGAGATCATCTACAATTGAAATGAAGAGTGGTATAGGGTGTGAGTGTCATATCTGCGGTAGTAGACCGTGAATAGAAAAGGATCAGAGTCAGTGTAAGTCATGGCGCTTTTACTCACAAGACAAATCCAACATCAAAAACCTTTGCACAGGGATTGACATAGGAGCAAGACCTCCATGAGGGAAACCATGAACAGACATACCAATTTTTCAGTGATGACGATCATGGCTTATGGCTGCGGGACGGAATGCAAGCTACGAGTACATTTCCAAAATCCTTCTCGAGAACATTACGATTGTTGTCGTTGCTCTGATTTTTGCTAATCATCTCCTTTACTACATACACATGTTTCCAAAAATTCAATTACTTTTTTCGTTCGGGCATGGGCTCCATGTTGTTTTTCTTTGTTTTGTTTTTGCTGGACACATGTTTTGCTGGACTCTAATGTACAATTTTGAAGTAAATAGTCCAATAACGTATGCATTATTATCAATGTACTTAGCAACAGTGCATCTACATGCGTATTAAGGCCCGCATGCATGAACGTCCCTGCTGGGGAGAGGAGGGGATCGGTGAGGCTGTCGAGTACTGGAGTCATTTCAGGCGGTGCTCGCATGATTGTCCACGTAAGGAATCTCATGTGGATCCCTTACGTATGGGTAAAGTGTTGAAGCACGTGCGCTACTCCAGGATGTTTACGAAGCGAGAAGATTTTCTGAGGGGAGGGAATGCACATCCCCTGCGATGAGTAGGGGATCGCTGGGGATCACGCATGCCATCCAATTATTCCGGGATTTCGCATTTTTCGGGGAATCTTTTCGGACCGATACTTACATGAAGATGTGTTCGTTTTGCATGGGTCATTGTCTAGGCCTTAAAATGGTCATGTAGCGCGATCCCCAGCGATCCCCTACTCATCGCGGGGGATGTGCATCTCCTCCCCTCAGAAAATCTTCTCGCTTCGTGAACATCCAAGAGGAGCGCACGTGGTTCAACATTTCACTCGTACGTAAGGGATCCACAGGAGCTTCCTTGTGTTGGCAATCGTGCGAGCACCGCTTGAAATGACTCCAGTACTCGACAGCCTCACCGATCCCTTCCCCTCCCCAGCGAGGATGTTCATGCATACGGGCCTAAATGGAACAAGCGAACAATTAAACATGACACCAGTTCTCTTATCGTGGATTCTGTGCAGTGCGAGTGATTCACGTTCTTCATGTCATGCATGACCTTCTCAGAACATCTCATGAGTTGTCTGCAGATGTTCCGACTTCTCTATTATCGGTGACTGATAGATGAACTTGTCGAATGTTCCACCAAGGTGAATAGAAGCTATGTTGTGTTCTAATACGAGGTTGCCACAAGCAGATACTGCTCAGACGTCAAATATCGGAGGCTATGATCAAACGTACATCAGTTTGACCTTGCACATCTTCTTTCTTTTGAGCTACAAGAAGAAATTTGGAGGAAATTTCGAGGAATAATCAACTACTCACAGTAACACTCCTGCTGGCAAGAGCGCAGTCTTTCGGTGTTTAACACATTCGCGACAATAGTGGTGAGATGTTTTTTCGCTGTGCTAGGTCTCGCTTTCTAGAGCTGAATTTGGTCTGTTTCCGATATGTCCTGGAGACTTGCGAAATAACGAAAAATTTGTCGGAAACTCTCAGTGCAGATTTTTGGTGCCGCCAGATGCACTGCTTCAGCCCACCATTTCCGAGCAAGAACAGCTTCAAAAACAGCTTTCGACGACGGTGTCATATGGGAAGAAAAGTCGTTTTGTGTTCGTGACGTCGATTGATAGAAAATGTCGAGCTCTACCAAAATATTCCACTAATGCGCTGATCAGAATGGAAACAAGCTGCACAGTGAGCGAAAACTCTCTGGCAACCGCTAATTATCGCCTTAGGGCACGGTTAGAGCCCCTTCACAGGACAAAACCTATTCAAGCCCTTGTTCAATGAAAACAAGTCCAAACTGTATCTTCCCTCACCTTGGAGTCCGTATTCGGACAAAATACATAACATTTAACCAAAACACAAAAAGATGCTGTCGCTCAACTCTGAGCTTCTGTAAAAATCTCTGGAGAAAAAAAATCAAGTGTTTTCTCAGGAATACTACTCTACTGCATCTGGGTCCAGATCTCTGAAAGCTGTGCTCATGTGTCTTCACCAGTTCATGGAATAAATTAGTGCAAAATCTGGGATTTCCACGGTTTTGCCATGCATATTAGTGAATTTAACTACTACGGGAGTTCAGTTTGGGTATAAGAGGACACTTAAAAGATTGCCTTGGTCAAGTTTCAGAGCATGGAGAATACTCTTCCTTCACCAAATGCGGAAGGTGTAGTTAGCCCCACTTCTTCGCCTGAGGGGCATGAAATTGTTATCTTCCTGTAATTTTGCTCAGATTCTCAATCCAGACCTTTTTTGAAATCCACATAGTTCACATTGATTGATTTACTCCCTCCGCACTCAAATGGCATTTGCATGCCAATTCGCAAGTTTTGAACTGTTTTCTAGAGCAGGGTCAAGCGTGGGGATGATCAAAAGTGAACCCCAATACGACAACCCCCCCCCCTTTAGCCGGAAAAATACGACACCCCCCTTCTTCTCGCATACGAGCTGTTATCTGGGACCAACCGTCCATGGTCCTTGCCACCGCAAGAAAACAGCGAAACTCAATTCTTTCCAGACCACCTGTAAACAGAAGACTGTTCTTTTAGCTCTCCTACCAGCTTCGCCACGCCTACATGGTGAAGGGTTCGGTCGTCTCTGAAGCCAATTTTTCGCAGAACGTTAAAATGTGCGCAATAAGCAAATATCGTTCCGAACTCACATGTTCTGACTCACTGAAGCTATTAGCCTGAAATTCACCCCGAAAGACATCGATATACACCATCTGCGTGGTCCAGGGTTCGATCCCCTCCGTGGCCAAAATTTTTGCACGACGTAAAATGACGTGCACTTGTAGTGGATTCGACAAAGTCAAATGTACTGCACGTATTGACTTGAATTTGAATTGCAGGACTGAGTAGAACTAGCAGTTTGAAAGGACACAAATGTTTACCTAAACTTTTGTCACGCTCAGAGGTATGGTTGTATATACCGAGGTGCAGATTTTTTGCCAGCTTTCAATAGCTGAAGGTTTGCGCTTTCACGATATATAGGTCTTTTTTCCGCATTTGCTTCCACCCCGAATCAACTCCGTCGGTAAACGCACGTAAAAAGGTCATTTTTATCGACGAAACCTCATCAACGTAATTCCTGTGCTGAATGTTTTCTCTCAAACATGAAAACCTGAAACTTGGGGGTAGATTACAACTGAGTGAGGTCCACAGAATGGCTTCCTCTCGGCTCGCAGGACTGGGTGGGGTTGGCAGTACAAACTTTCAAAAATTTTCACCTGAAATTTCGACTCTCTCATAGTCATGGTTGCAAACGAACACGAATAACAGGAGACAATGTCGATTAACTTGCCAATTTTTTTTGCAGTTTCAATCAGTAGAGGGTTTGCGCTTTCAGCCTATATGCTTCATTTCCGCGCAGTTATCTCTCTTTCTGATGCGATTTTGTCGATAAAAACATGTAAAAAAAAGGCCGTTTTAATCGAGAAAACCTCACTTCTGTAATTCCCGTGGTGAATCTTTCCTAATGAGCATAGAGAGCTGTAACTCGGAGGAAAAGCACAACTGGATATGCTTCATAGAATAACTTTACGTAAATACGAAAAGCGACGGCGAGTGACGGTGCGGCACCGTCGCTCACCGTCGCTTTTCGTATTTACGTATTTCGCGAAATTTTCACAGCAAGTTGGAAAATGTCGAGCTCTATCAGAATATTCCACTAATCCGCTGATTGGAATGGAAACAAGGTGTACAGTGAGCGAAAACTCTCTGGCAACCGCTAATTATCGCCTTAGGGCACGGTTAGAGTCCATACACAGGACAAAACCTATTCAAACCTTTATTCCCTCAATAAAATGAACAGCAGTGGAATTATTTCTCTCATCCCATGTCATAGTGGTGGCCTCACTGAAATATTGAAAGCTACTCTGCTTGCCGGAGAGTGGATTCATTATCGGCGAATTAAAGGTCTGAACGAAATTTTCTTCCTCTGGTTTTGGCAAATCCTTATTTTTCC
>JARK01001430.1:623273-643919 GCA_000688135.1 Ancylostoma ceylanicum | reverse complement strand
CACTCCATGCTAGTTTTACAAGACCCCCACCCCCCTCCCCCTCCCCACCCCACAATGCATGAAACCTTTTCACGGCAGTTACTCCAATTAGTCCGCTTTTTCAGTTATTGCGACTTCGACGAAAGAGAAACGATGGTGCTGGCGGGAACTCCTCCGCCGGATCGACCTCCACCGCCGCCTCCCGACGAAGCCTTCCACAACTGTAGTGGTAGCTATTTCGGCGAAAGCACGATTATAGTTGGTTCAATCAGCTGTTGAGCACTTAATCTTCCTTTTTGTACGCTCCTAAATTCACGAAGATTTTTCTCCTGTAGACTTATGAGAGTAACTGCAGTAGTACTCCAGTAGTATTCTTTCGTGTTCATTGTAGCGCTCTGCAAGATACAGACAGGGTAGGGTACGGATTCATTACGAATGTTTGAGTAATTCTAATGAACTGCACTTCGAGTTAGAACTACTAGGTGTTACCAGGTCCCTGCGGTTTCCTTCAGTCACAGTTATCCCCACCTGTATGTGCCCTTCCTGGTATGTATATGTCGTACACGATTCAAAAGCGCTGATCCATGCTCTATGGAAGTGAGCGCTGTGAAAGTTTTTCAAGCCAACAATTCACTTTTGCTTCAACCTTACGACGTGGAGTAATCAATGAAAAACAGCACGACCTAGCTTTGATCGTAAAAAAATTCTCCTACGAAGGTGTAAGAACTCCTCGAGAGGATTCGTGTAGTCTAATTGGACACCGTACTTCTCAAAGGTATCATTTTATTCTTTCACAGAGACTCCGCGTTTTAACAGTTTTAGACGTTTTTTGACCCTCCCCCATTGAAGACAAAGAGGAAGTTGCGGTTTTTCTTGAATGAGCGTTTTTGTTCCCGAGCCTGAAAAGTGGTGATGGAATTGTACAGGAACGAAAGCGCTTCCGAAATATAAGGATTGCTGCGAAAGAATGGAAAAAAGACGGAGATAACAGCGAATGAAAAAGCACAAGGACTTAGTTAACACCTAGTTTATTTGCTTTCAAGACGTTATTTCCAATGATCAAACGCATGCTATTAGCTTAGAAAACGATGGGGATAATAATCAAACAATTCAGCTGAAGAGTACAGGCACTTATTTCCCATTAAAACCATCTGCAAATAAAACCCAAAGCGATGTAATAGCTGGGATTTGGACAAGGTCCTAAAAGTCGTTAACGTCGAAATTGAATAATGATAGGAAATTCTTTGGATTTTTTGTGATTCATCTTGAACATCTTAGACTTGGACTGTGCAAAAATTTCATAATTAATTTTTTTCTGAATTGTAGTTATTCTAGCTAAAAACATAACTATCGCATGACCCAACTGATGCCATGATGCTTGATTTCAGATCCAGGGCGAAATTTGGGCACTAAGTTGTTTTTAACATTTGTATTCACCATACTAATGTTTTCCAAAACTGGAATTCAGCACCTAGCATTTCCACTTCTACACTTTCCTAGGACCCGCATTCAATCTTAGCAGAACGTTAGGGTGAATGATATAAATTCTGAAAAACTGAATTCAACGGTGCCATATGTGAAGGCACTCGTAGGCTCGTTCCATGCTGTAATCAGAAGCTGCACCTTTTTGTTGAACCCACACCCCTACATGCACACTAGCACGGTAGAAGGTAGAGGAGAACGCAGTGGGATGGATTCGACTAAATTCCCATATATGTACAATAGGATCAATCAAGAATGAGACCAACAAATGGGATATGTGGATGTGCAGACAATCAGAGTGTTACGACGCGGGTGACGCGATGCTTGCAAGCGGATCCGGACTACTGGATTCTCCTATGTCTCCTACTCCTTCGTTCTCTGCGTGTACAAAAGAATGTGACGGGTTGCTCATGAGGGGCATGATATGTGTTTTGTTGCAGCAAACCTCATCAAATTAGTGTATGTTCAGATCACCATACCTGAACACTTTGTTGCTGTAGATTTCATTTTTTTTTATATTCAGTGGATTAACGTTTAATGACAAAGTTGTTGGGACATTTCGGCAACCTTTGTAATGGTGTACTACTTGCAGTAGATGACATGAGCGAGAAACTTACATAGCACGAGGAAATCCAATGAAAGAGCGTCTCTTGTTTTGCTTTTTCTTTGTTTGTCTCTTTGCTCTAAGCCTTGTTCGTTGCTTTACATTTAGCAGTCGGAAGATTCGAACCAGCTCCCACCTCCTTTGCCACCAACACCTGCACCGAGGACAGGCTTCCCTGTGATAAAGAGATATATCGCCTACTCAAAGGCAGTTACACGCTCCAACATAAGTAGAGTTGGCATCGTCTAACGATGTTTCCAGGATCGGCTGGCACAATTTGACGCTTTGAACACAACGGAACGAGGAGATGACTACAAAATGAGGTCGCAACGAATCAACACCGGTCCCGGCGATGAGAAAGGAAAGTCGTACTTCAGTCTTTCGAATTACACTCCTCTGACGGAATCGAGTACCACAGCTACAACTAAGGTAAGTCTAGTTTGGTGCATAGAGCACTGCCATTGTTGTCACTTCTTAACGGTCTTTTTTACTGTTTTACTAACGCTGTTCTTGAAGTCGAATTTCGACGAGTACCCCATCTACAATCCTATCAATGACTACAGCTACAAAAGTGGAATGTCCTTCCAACTGGGCGTCTACCCCATAGACACGGTACTCTCGACATACACACAATTAGCTGAAGCTTTCATTTTGCCTTTCTGTCTCAGACTCGTACAAATATTGGATTTTGCGGTAGACAAGGAGCTGGTAAATCCACGCTAATCAATGCTCTCCGAGGATTAACAATTGCTGATCCACAGGCGGCAGGTCGACACGCGTGTAACCACATGGAGCCGTTCCGGTAACCTTTGAAATTCGTGCAAAATGAGATCCTCAGTAGATGTTATTTTGGAATATTGATGTCGGTGTTAGAACATGATTGGGGCCCCAAAAGTTAAGTTGAAGCTAACAAGTGAAGCTGGTTGCACCTCACTGCGAGCATGGATATAGGCTACTTTTCGCCAGGGGCTATCAATTAGCTTATCGATTGCATTGATTATATTGATTTTTCGCAGTTTATGCCCTGGGACTGGCAACTACAGGCCTACTAGGGTTTCTCAATACGCTGAACACGAATATGACAACCGTTTTGCACCAAGCATTGATTTGTTGACTTCATAAATTTTTCGCTTTTTTTTGCCCACAAGTCTGCGAGGGCATGTTCACTGGGGTTCTCCAATACGCTGAATGTGAATATGGGTGGGTGGAAAAGGATCATTAGGATGATCATGAATATGATGAGCACTATGAAAGGATTCTTTGGGTTTACCAGTTGTCGTAGTCAGCGTTTAACTACCGAAAGAAATAAAACACCCGAGCGAAGCCGCGCACACCGTCTGGCATGTTTAAAATTCTGTCCATGTTGTATTCCGTACGCCAGAATGTTGTACATACTTATGAAATTCTTTCCAGTGCGTGAAACTCTCACCAAAGGAGTATTACTCCTGAACAGAGATAAGCGCGGGACTGAAGCGGTCAGAACATTATCATAAAATTAGAAGAAAGCCACACTACATGTGGAGATAGCAGAACTTCAAATTCAGCTAAAGCAAGCATAATCAGCACAGCGTTGTAATTTAAAGGCAGTGTCCCAGCTCAGGGTGAACTTGGAGTACTAGGTAACAGAAAAATGTCGATGCGGTGCATATTAGAACGGTGACGCATCCCAACTCGAAAGTGCAGAAAACCCTCTCTTGAACCGTTGTATTTTGGAGAAATTGAGCAGGCGGCGTATCAATTACTCTCGTGCACGGAGTTGCGCCGCGATCAATCGGCGCCCCACAGCAACTCCATGCCGCCATGCGGCGCATTGCATTCAACCTGTAACCTCTCCATTTCTGAACACGAAGGTTATTTGAGGTGCTGAATACGAGTACCACATCAACTTGGTAACGCAACTTAATTTTTATATGGTTACGTTGGGAGCACTGCCGGAAGTTGAGAGAAAATGCCAGTTTCGGAAAGGAAACGGGGTTGGACTCCAAAATAAAGTTGATAATCGCGATCAGCCTCTAGAACAGTCCCTCTACGCTAAATTTGAGATGATTCTGTGATACACCTTATCTACAGTATACCTACACCCTATCTACAGTACCACTGTTGTAACCATACGGAAAATAAGGTCACGGTAGAAAGTTGATATGTCATTCATGTTCAAGAGGAGGGAATTCAAAGATATTGCATTGCTGTATACACATGAGGTCGAATGCATGGCGGCGAATGCCGCCATGGAGTGGCAGCGGGGGCATCGAACGATCGCGGCGCAACTCCTTGTACGAACCATCGATGCGCCGGCTGCTCACTTTCTCCAAAAAGAAACAGTTTGAGAAGAGGGCTTTCTTGCACTTTTGAGTTGGGATACGAACACCGTTGTAATCAACACCGCTCCGACATTCACCTTGAGTTGGGTCACTACCTCTAAAGAACATGACGAACTACTGAGTCCTTCAGTCCAACCCGTGGATAAGCGTGGGTCTCTTTGCCAGCAGAAGTACCTGCAAGCCATCTTATGTCACTCATCTTATGTATTCTCGCGGTCACCGCGATCCAAACGTCTGTGGGTGCAGACAATGGAGACGGCGCCACGCCACCGCCACGCAACTGTGCCGCAAGGCTGGTGCGTGGCGGCATGATGGCGTCGGGTGAAGTATCGATTACTTCATTGCCGCCGGACATTTCATCGTTCTTCTTCGCTTTTCCTTTATTTTGAATCCCGACGGATGCGAGGGGTTACAAATTTCACTGAACTCTCACCAACATTGGCGTAACAATAAGATAAACTGTCTAAGAAAAGCTGTAAAAAGCAAAATCCTCTTATATAAATCAGTAATAATTACCATTGTTCTCCATCCCTTCTTGCCTAGATTAGGTGGAAGATCAACGAAACGGAAAAGAAATCCTAAAGAACCGAAGAAAAATGAACAATAACGACGAGATATCCAGCGGCACTGAAGTAATCTATGGATCAGTCGACACCTGCAGGTTGGCAAAATGTCACCGCGCCGCCGCGCGGTAGGCTCGCGGCAGAGTTGTGCGGCGGCTGCGTGGCGATGTCTTACGGCGCCTGCCACTGCGGACGTTGGGATCGCGGTGCCCGCGAGAGTACATATGCTCAGAATAGTATGCCTTTCATGTGTCGAAAGTGTTGACTGTGCCAGTCCACAAGTAGTCATCGTCGACTTCATCCCATGATTACCCCAGATAAGTCCTAAGCAAGTACGGAACGTGCTGGGTGCACTATACAAGTTGTATGACGCTTGATGAAATGAGGCTCTACCCTAATGAAAATATGCTAGCTCAAAGCAGAGCTTGCTCGTTTGATCAAAGTCGACTTAAAGACAACATCCAAAAAAATTTTAATTTTCGGCACCGAGATTTTATCATAGCACTGGGTTTTTGATTACGACGAGCACAGATACATTTGTCAGTTTCATCAGGTCTAACGAAAAGACGGTTTTCGAATTTTTCTAATTCGCTGCGTTAGATCAAGGTGGTCGAGTTGGGCGGATCGGGTCTGGAAAACGTGGATAACGCTGCCTCGGTCGTCACTTATTTTCTTGACGCTTTCGGGTATTTTTCTGGATTTGCGGCTTTCTCAAGCAAAAGACAACGAAAGCAGAAAAAGGAAGAATGAAAGTTATACATGCGTATCTGTGGAGTAAGAGCAAACACGTAGAGTAAAGAACGAGGGTAAATAATGCAAATACACAACAAGAGAGAACAATTGAATACTATGGGCTGAAAAAAGGGTGAACAATTTTTGATGTGCGGGATTAGGGAGGAAGCAGCCAAATACAACCACAACAGTGTGATAATGGTGGAGAAAAGTGTGCTAAACAAGGTTTTTCTTTTGAAAAATTGAGTGATAGCGGGCAAAAACAGCTGATCCGTATCGAGTGTCGCTTCAGCGCTATTTCCGCAAGGCTGGACGACTCATACCAGCAGGCTGGATTGAACTGGTAAACTGGAAGTGAACTAGTAACATCTTGCGTAAGGTGGGCTCTCCATCAACATTTCCGTTGTAGAATTGTTGCGACTGTGCTTAAGAATGGAGAACTCAGAAGCTTGGAGGTAAAAATAATCGTGTGCTGCCTTCAAGAGCCGGCGATGATGAAAGAACATTTCCCATTGCTGTTAATAAGTGCAGAAGCTATGGCAGTGGTAGTTTAGGGTGGACTTTTAAGGAGTTCTGAAAACTATGGCATGTCTTGCTCCACACTATGGCATGGACTCGTTGAAAGCTTCGAAAGCGGCAACGATTACCTGTTATGCCCATCATGTAGACGATTTCTTTCTTCGAATCAACCCAGACAAGAAATGTGATAAAGTTGTGCACAGATGGTCGGATTCTGTCTATTGCGTGATTTCCATGAGCTTATAAAATGAAACAAGTAAATGTCACTTTCCGGTTTCCTCGTACGTTATATTTCTTGAAGTTTTCTTTTACGAGTTTAGGCGATCGGTCTTCCACAAACACTCAGAAGCTTTCACGACTGGAAAGTTCAACTGTGACATTCTGAAATCATGTAGTAGGAGATTATACATATAAGTTATAGATTTATGGAAGAGGAACTTCAAAACATAGTGCTTTGGGAAGTTCCTTATCCCAGAGCATTCGCTTCTGTGGGAGACATCTACGACAGGAACATGGGATTTGATCGTATGTACGAGTGAGTAATTGTTTCTTCTCTCAAATATATTGTTTATGTGTGCTTCTGAATTTCTTCCCTTTGCTAGCTCCACAACACTGTTCACGAAATATCGAAAACCGACGGTTGCTCCGCAGAGTGATCGTCGCTCACTGTCGAGTTGCCATAACTTCTTCAAAACTGTCCCAACGAAAGTGATTTGAACACCACTCGATTTGTGTCGTCGAGGAAATTGGAACTTTTGGAAAAAATTGCTGATTGTTGAGATGAACTTTCGGTTTTCCGGTTCTCTCCAAGTAATCGATATATCGATCGATAGAGCGTGTTGAATCGGATCAGTAGTGGTGAAAACACGCGCAATGAACAGGAACTCAAGCTTAGATTTGATCACTTTTATAAAATCAATGCAAAACCTCTCAAAATCAAGCATCTTAGAGCAGAATTAGGCAGGATCCACGCTATTGCGCGGAGATTCAATTTTTGATGGAGTTGCTGTTAGACCGTGCTATTGCTGCAGATTTTAGGAACATAAATGTGTAGGAGTTGTAGGTCCAGGATAAATCTTCCCATACTTACGGTCAGCAAGAAGAGGTGCTGTAGGCCTACTAATCTCGATGTTACTCTTGCCCAAAATTGTTGTAAACTGTGAAAACCTCGATGTCGAGGGCGGAGGGGGTGGCTAGCTAATGCGACGAGCTACCAATCTCCCAAGAAAAACTTGTAGCAAGCACCATGTGCACTTTCGAAAATGCAGAAAAAAATGAGTAGGACTATACTAATCTTGCTGATAATTCAACCACATATCTGCAATAGTCTGCACCAGCCCTACAAGGTGTTGAGACAATCGGTGCCTATGTACTCTGCAAGGCTTTCTGAACGGTGACCTTCTGTGCCCAAAGAAAAGGTTTTTGAGAGGCACAATTTTCAGCACTATTGGCTGCGACAGGGGGTCCCGTAGGGTCCCGAAAGTGGGATCATGGCGCATTTGTGGTGACTTCTAGGTTCGATGCCTGCCCAATGAAATCTTCTGGCAAAATGTTTGTTTTCGAGAGTATTACGCCTCTTGCAGCTCCACTTGCACAGCGCGACGTACAAAAAGAGTTATCTTGGGCCTACAATTCTCTCATACTCAAGTTCGCTGGATCCAACTCCATCAAAAGTTGAATGTCCAGGGAATAGCGTGAAGTTTGTCTAGTTCCGCTGCTTGATTTCAAGAGATGCTGATTTCAAGAGGTTTTGCCTTAACTCAGCAGAAATAATGAAATCGAGCTTGAGTTCTAATTGATCGCTTGTTTCCACCACTATTGATCCGTTTCGCGGAATCATTCGATGTATAGATTACTAGGAGAGAACGAATAAACAGAAAGCTTCCATCGATAATCAATATGTAGTCCATTTAAAATATCTTCTCGAGACAAATCGAATGGTGCCCAAATCACTATGGCAGGAGTGGTTTTAAGGAGGTTATGGCAAAACGACGGTGACTCCGCGCAGCGACCGTCGGTATTCAACATCCCGTAAGCTATACAGTCCTGCCGTTTGGACAGTGCATTTTCTGCGACAGCGGCTCGGCTGGCATTCGAGCACGTAGCGTGGTCGGTCAAACAGGTGACCTACAATCAACCAGGCTCCTTCGACGAGTTCCATCGTCTGTTTCCTTCCTCAGTTCTTCCAAGAACTGAGAAGGAATAATCTGAAAGTAAACAAACAAACAAACGACAAAACTTACCGAAGACAACGGATTGATCTTGGTATGATCTATGCGCTGCGTGCGCCAATGTCAGCAGAGCCGCTGTCCCTGTAAAATCAAAAAAAAATTTAGTAGATCATTGAAATCATGGTTCATTGTTTGCTTGTAATTCTCTTCGCATCAACATTTGAAATGGTCAGAGTTTTAGAACAACGTTAGAGTAATGTTCGTTGGGAATGTTCAGAATGTAAGAACAAGAGGGACAGACTATTTTCTTTCATTCCTAAAACTGAATCCATTCAAAGTTTTCTTCGGAATTTGGGCAATTTCATACGTTTGCATAAGCCTGCCTGACTGTCACTACTGGTATATCCGCGGGACATCGTTAGCCACTCTCATTTTTCGACGGGATCCAAACGCTACGTCGCCATGCCCGAAATACCGGCCGAGCGGCGGGCATAATTTGAAAAAAAAACTGCCAATATTACCGGCCGAGCGGCGGGCGAATTCGAGTGACCGGCTGAGCGACGCACCCAATACCGGCTGGGCGGGTTTTCCGGTGTGGTCAGAACAGAATGTGGTCAATTTCACTACACTCATATAGTGACGCTCTAAAGGATCAAGCACTCTTAGCTCGCATTTTATGCAGTGTGCAGAAAACAGAGCAGATTCCCTTCGATTTCCCTCGCATCTCTACCCTCTTCAGAAAACAGATTTTCCGACATTTTGGTGGGGATGTTTATGAGGACTTTTCGAAACTTCCTATCATTAATTTCTTGAAATTGGCGGAACATTGACAGAGAACCCCTCCCCTTCCCCCGCTCAATATGATATGCCGCAGTGTGTGTGGCAAGGTGCCAGAAGGCCGAAATATGTTTTGTATGTTGTGGGACACAGCTACAGTGCCGCGCAGCTGCGGACTGTGCAGGTCCGTGGAGGCTGGGACGGTTTTCTGCAAATCCAAGCCTTCATATTGTTGATGTGCTCACTGCAGCACGTCTCCTGAAGTAACTATCCCAAATCTTACTACATTTTGCAGTTGTTAAGGCGGAACAAGGATTTAGGATTAGGGAATAGTTTTATTTTTTTTAGAACTAATGCATCAGATTTTGAACCACAAAAGAAAGGAATGCCGCGCAAACTAACCAAAAACGTTCAGAAAATGAAACAAATAAGTGAGGCTTGAAAGACTATCCTATTTTTGTGCAGAAAGGTTTCTTGATTTCGTTCTGTAGCCTCTTCTCTCGGTTCTGCTAGACATGACTTCTACGAGAGTAACGTTCAGTCATTCAAATGAGGCACTTCGTGTAACGAATGTACCGACGGCATACCGTGCATTCGTTGACGAGAGTCTCCTCGAATGCAGCGTTTATGTTAGCAGCCGTCGTTACCGCAGAAGTGTAGCTGCACGGAGCGCATGTTATCACACATCGAATCATGGAAATTGGGCGCTATCATTAACGGGAAGCGTGCCAGAACGTTTCATGCCTATAACAACATGATGATACTTACCTCAACTTGGACGCCTGCCAATGCGCAATATTAGTGAAACAAGTGTATGTAGGTTCCAATACGGTATACTGTGTATTTTAGACTAGGACACTTCTCCAGGAAGTATTTCAACTTCCACTCTCATTCAGTGTAAACAGGAATTCTGTATGCGTTCCGAAGGAATTACAGGTCTCACAAACTAAATCTGTTTCGACACCTTTTCGTGCTGGTAGCTGATGGTGCTCCTCATGATGATGACATCTCCTTCGCAAGGATCATCAGTTCGAGGTGCGTAATTCTCACGAACATTTGCTTTCAACCTTTAAATGAAACGTTGAACTGAGTGACACATTGTCCGAGTCCTCCTCCAAGGTACCACCACGTGGGGGATTTTTTCAGGCGAACTCCGCTCACCATGCTTTCCACGAAGTCTGACGATGACCTCGATGCAGAATCTCGGGAGTTGGGTTGCTCCATCGACTCGTCACTCAGGAGAGATTATGAATCCCGAGGTCAAACACATTTTTCAGTCCTGATATTTGTGTGCCACATTATATAGCAGGTTCCTTTCAGCAAGGAGCGTTTTTACAAAGTCATTGATGCTGAAAGCGCAAATATTGACTTCTACTGAACTTCTCCTAATCAGCAGCCCAGTGGTGAAGAACTTAGTCAGTGGAACTATCGGGTTGGTGAGGTAGCATTCACAATTGTGGGAGGATCTTGATTTTCAATGCTTAAGCTACCTCCATTATAAGCTGGATGAGGAGAGATTGTTAGAGCTGGTTGGCATCCACCCCGGATGCCACTACGACTTGGAGAATAAGCTCAGGAAAAATGTGAGTTTTGTTTCCAGCACTAGCGAGGTGCTCGAAGACGAGCATGGCTCATAGTACCTCTTTCTCGTGAGTAGCACCAAACACTACATGTGGGGGTCACATATTCGGCACGCCGCCATTTTTGGGCGGTCCATTATAGTTAGAAGGAAGGAGCTACATCTATGAAAGTTCACAGACACAGTTCAATTTCCTTTTTTTCGCGTGATTTTCTAATAGGACAACAAACAACATGGTCAGAAACACCCTCCTTTTATCCAACCTAGAGACCTCTACGAACTCCGCTGTTGAGCTATGGCTTGATCGCTTCCGTCTTAGAGAAACACATACGAGCACTTTCTGAGAAATTTCCGTAGCTTTTTTTTCTGGAATTCTTATTGGACGACCCAGTCTATGCCATTAATTCGAAGCAGTACCCTAATCATTACCTGTAGCTGTTATTTGGTCCAAAAAGTCGCTCCAATAGGAAAAGGCTCACGGCGCGAAAAAGACCCATTTACTGCGCTGCCAAAATCGGTCAAAATTTGCTCCCAGGACCTGCGTTAAATTTCGATAACCCTGCTGGCAAACGGTTCACCACCGGTCACATTCTTGCGAGATTTTGCGGTGTGGGTTGCGTCCTTCACCAGCTTCAGAAGCTTCTGCTATCCAAAAAAAAAACCCACCAAACATGCCGGCTCAAAAATGTCAGTCTTCGATTTCTCTGCTTCATAGCTTCTCGTGTTCTGAATAAAGGGCGCCGGGGACGTGCTCATAAAATATGTAGTGGTAACCTTTATTCACAGAAGTTGCACCGTTTGCCAAGGTAACGGTTAAACAAAGTTGTAGAAGAAAGAAAGCCGGTGAAGAAAAAACGACAAAACTCTTGAACCAATCTAATATGTATATAAGGTTGGCCAGAAGGCTATGTCCGAGAATTTTCAAACCCCTTTTTGTTTGAAAAATCAACCGACACAGGGGTCTGGCATACGTTAGAGTTAGAGAACATTCTCGAAGCTATCATATCAAGGGTTCATAATATAGGTAGCGAGACTGCCGCATCAATTATGCCTCGAATCGGAAAGGACTGCCTTTGCTCAATGTCCTTCCATGAGTGGCTTCGCGGCACTTCTGCGGTGACGATGGCTGCTAACATTCGACAACATTAACGGTGCATTCGAGGAGACTCGTCAGCGAATGCACGGTATGCCGTCGCTTCGTTTGTTACACGGAGAAAGAAACGAACCTCGAAGACCGACCTCGTTCTGGCCGACCACAGTCGCTCGATAACTCAGCTCTGCTCGCGGCTATCCAGGAGGATCCAGAAGTGAGTGTAGGTAGTCTGATGAGCATGACGTGGATGCAGCCATCGGACTGTAGAAAATCACCTTCATGAACTCGGCCGCCGGGAGCTCTAGCAAGATGAATCCCTCACCAATTGACCGGCCATGCCAGGATGACCCGCATGATAACCTGTCAGTTCCTCATCCTCCGCCCACGCCACAAGGAGTTCCTGGAATATCTGATGACAGGGGATGAGAGTTAAATCCTCTACGACTTTAATACCCGCCGTGCCGCCCGGCTCCCGCGAAGAGAAGAGCCGTCAACACAGTCCAAACCCGGTTTCCACACCAAGTGTAGTGGGGTGGTGGAATGCGTTGCCTTGTCGACGCCAAGCGGGACTTGAGTCAGATTTGAGGTTTCTGAAAATGACGAAACTCAAATATTTTACCCTAATCTCACAAACACATAAGAATTGTAGTCTACACACTGGAACGTCGGTTATACTGAAGTGCCTCTACATTTGATTGCATAATGATTAATGCGCGATGTGTCAAATACTTGAATGATACAAACAAACAATTATACTACATGGAAAATACTATGGCCGAACTTGTCGACACCAAGAAGGTGTTCCTTTGCTACATTTATGGGATGCCAGTGGGATGCTGTACGAGCTGCTCCCCTAAGGCAGGATGAGCACATACGCCAGTCAGCTCCAGGAACTAGCTAGTGCCTTCCGGGGAAAGCGACACAGAAGGGCTTTGGGTGTGGGCCATCATGAGGCAAAAAGAGGCTGGGCATGTTCCTGTTATTGGTCCATTCAAATGAGGGGCCAATCACGGAAACGTCGCCCGCCCTGTTTCGCCTCATGATGACCCATACCCAAGGGCATTCGTTGACCCGCTCCGCTCGGCATCAAACTGCCACTGAGACGCAGTCCAAACGAGCCGAGCTGGGATGTGACACCACACCTCACCCACCCTATTTTTCTAACCTAGCCCCATATGGTTACCATTTGTTCCATCCTCTCAAGGCCTTCCTTCACAAGAAATCCTTTACTAGATTTGGTGATAACAAAACGGCTTTTGCTGGGTTCTTCGATTCCCAGACCCAGTTCTGGGAGAAGGGAATCGGTATCCTGCTTGATAGGTGAAGCATTGCCATTGCTAACAATGATGATTATATTGCTGATTGAGTATGTTACTGTATGAAGTTACAGTGAGGACAAAAAAGAAGAAAATTTCGGACGTTACTTTCTCGCCAATCTAATACCCATTTATAGAGAGGATCAGAGACAATTCGGACACCGGGCCTGTTGGATTGTAGCGTCAAGGATCTTCCATCTCTAGTACGTTGGAACTACAAACTAGTTAGTGGAACTAACTTTTAACAACATTGCAACTTTAAGGGAGAACACAAGCATGAACCCTCATCTATGGTATTCCCTCCACGTCACATTCAAAAGTCCACAGTACTGGCAGATGCTGGCTTTGAAATACTATTTGGAACTGATGACCGGGTATTCGGTAACCTTGAACCGAAAGCGACAGTTCGTCGTGCTGGCAGAGTACGTGAATATTGAGCTTGAATACGTGTCTTCCCCTTATCTCTCCTCTTATGATCTCACAGTACTAAGGTTCATTAGCAATCAATTCAAGCAAAAGGGCGTCTTACGAAAGTTTCCCGAAATTTTGAATACTTTGTAGACAGCCTTGAACTACGGTTTCATTGGTGGGGCAGGTGTTGGGAAGTCGGCCATGATCAACGCAATGAGAGGAATGTCGTCTAAACATCCACTCGCAGCTGGGAAGGTATGTTAAGCATGTTTCAGAAATTACAGCTCAGTTTGTTTAACAAGGAATGTAATCACTTTCGTGTAATTTAATGTACTGTAATCTAATGTAATATGTGTGGAATGTAATTGTGTTTGCGAAATTCCGCAACGATACTTCAAACACATTGACGCCAAACTGCTCAACCGGTTGAGGACTACCGTTGCGGATCGTGTGCACAGTCGGTTAAGCACAAACCCATTGGTCTGGAAGGGTGTTTCTCGCATGTGATAGCGTATTCGAACTCACACTCTCATCAATTGTGTCAATTTTGCATGTCTTTAGAGATACTGGTTTGATTGGTGCAATTTCTTCTTCAGTACAACCTTGGCGCTATCCCACCTTAGACCTCGAATACTTCGGATAATTTGTTGCCTAAAATTTCGTACAGATTGAGAGGGAGGGGTGTTTCATATGCTGAACAAATATCAAATCTATTTCACATATAACACAACCGTTGTTTTGTATATTTGAGGTATGTGTGCCGTGATACGGTGTCTCTCATGATGTTACCAAATTTTGCAGAAAGGGTTCTTTTCATTTGATCCATTTGATATGCTGATCATTTAATGATTACCAACACTGCCGCTGCCTAGCTGAAACTGACATTCTTATCCAACTTCCTACAGTAGTGGTTACAGTACTGATCGGCGTTGGTTTTGCTGTGCAGAGTGATTGCGGTTTTCTTGTTGAACATGTGGGTGTGTTCAGCAGGATCAACACAATAGCACATTTGCGAACGGAGAAGCGCTGCGGTACACGTAAAGAATTCGGTGGGTGTCATGCGCTTGTGTCGGCTAGGGACCTGCCGCTCCACTCGAACCGTAACACTAGTATGTGACTGCGTGCACCATCCGTCACTTAATTCGATAGACTGTGAAGAAAATCACGGCAATGCGGGTCCGCACTCGGTTTCTGTGAGGAAATTTCCCATGTGTCATCGCGCAAGTCGTCAGCTTGAGAGAACGGATGCGTTGTGCTCCTGTTGAAGAAGTACAACTCATAAAAACGACAGAATGATACGCAGCGGTAAACGAAAAATTCGCGGTATGGCGGTGAAGTTGTTCGGTTCTGCGTAGCGCAACGCGCCTGCAAAGGATCCCATTGGGTAAGAATGGCTACAACTGTGACGGACTGCAGTCCAAACTTGCATTTATCTTCGGCCGCGACGGACATGTCGTCTGTGTAAAACACCGCTTTTGACGCGGTCTCGTGCGGATCCCGCGTTGATGCATTAGTGAACGTGATGAAGAGGGGCCGCATAGGATCTGAGCCTCAATGCGCGCCTACGGAGATGCGAAATTCGAAGTTTCGGCGACTGTATTCAACCCCATCCGGTCAGCTTTTCCGCGCAGGCGGAATACTTATCGGTTGATCTGGTGTGGAATGCGGTGAGAACCTTGTCCAGAATCCGAGAGGAAAAATGAGACGGATTTTGTTCCTCGCCATGATTCCTCGCCACCAGTTAGTCGAGCGTAGTGGATTGCATAGAGAATATCACAGCTAGGCGCGTCTGAGTATCTTAGGGACATTGGCGAGTGAAAAAACACTATGATTGTATTGATTGGATAGCAGAAAGAAACCTAACGATCAGTCTATTTTCATTACTGGCATTTTACTTCCCACATTTCTGACGTCAGTGAATGTCTCTCGCTGCCGCTCTATGTAGTTTTGTTTGTTTGTTTGAACATTGTTTTCTTCTGTACTCGGATTCATGGAACGATAGCAATGCGAATCAGCGATATTTAGCACAATTGGTTGTACATTAAGTAATGTCAGCAGAAGCACAAGGTGAAAATTGGTTAGGTAGCCTAGTTTTGCATAGTTCTGCATTCATGATTCAGTTCTGTCGTGATTTCCACACCTAAGTTCAATACATTTCTTATCATACCGTAAATTGCAGGTCGCAGCTATCAAGTAGAGTATGCCTCAAGGTATCACTTGCAAGTTGATCCGCTTATAAGTTATCAAAAAAAAAAAACTATGGTTTGCTGCCGCTGGCAAGCATTTCTTTGACAATTCAGGGTCGTGCAAAGCGTGGCCAATGTGAGCGTTTCGAATTTGACGATGATTTGCTCAAATACGGCGTAACCTTGTGGGAACTACACTACCCAAAGAAAATTAGTGCTTACTTCGAATTCATCGAGTGAGTCATTCTCTGAAAGGAATGTTCCCCTTACTTCGCGCTTTGCTTTGTTCTTGTTTCACAAAGACTGGGAATGTGATGAACTGCTTTCAGCCGACACAGCGTTGCAAGCTTTACTGCTCTGTTTGTACTTATCGAAGGTACACCTTCGGATGAAGATCTTTCATTTTCGAAAATCGCTCATCGCAGAAACGCTTCTGTGGTTTTTCTCTCGTCGAAAAGTGATCGCAAATTAGCTGCACGAAGCCGCAGTGACGAAATACCCGTTTGTGACCTTCTGAAGCAACGTTTTGTGGATAAAGGTTGGCAACATGCTTTCTTTAACAAGATGACGCAGCAGTAACTCTGACGAGTTGCAGGCTTATCTCAGTTCGATAGAACTTTAGCGGTGAATGCACCGGAATTGTGTGGAAGAGTACATGTCTTCTTCGTGAGTGCGCCTGTGTTCCGAGCGTTGAGAATCGGTAAAATGTTTTATTGTTCATAAAGATTTGCCAACTTTGATTCAGTAAACGTCATTTGAAGGTGATGCTCGGGGAATGCAATACATCCTTCATGAACGAGCCGTTTTCGACTTCCTAAAGCAGAAGAGGATCGTTGCGGATCTCCTTGATTCCCCTGAGGAGTACAAGGAAGGCTTGCATGCGAACGTCAATATTGACACAGCCGGAGTAACTATAGGAAACTCATGAAATGAGGATCCTAATCGATTTCTCTCGATACTCGTGGAGAAAAAAAGTATTTTAGGTGCCAGCTCTCGAATTATGTCTTTGATCGCCTTCTAATTATGATTGTTGTTTCTTCTGAGGAAAAATTTTATATTCGTGTATTCGTCATACCATTATTCAATCATTGGTGTGCCATGGCATTGAAAAGCAGAAAAAGAAAGAATTAAGGATGGGAAAGCAAAGCAAATGAGAATAGAATTTTGCCAGTACCTACTTGTCGCTTTGGACTCAGTGCTCAAGCAGAGATTGTCGTGAAGGTGCATATCACACAAAGTATATGTTATACAAAGCCGTCATCATACGAGGTTACGAGCTTAGAACCCTGAGGTGACCTAGATGGAAAGTCAAAAGAGGGGTTCCTAACCCTAATCCCCACCTTCCGACCGGAATAAGTGGCTTGCGCCTTCTTACTCGGTCCAACATCAGTAGAGCAACCCGGATCCCGTGTGGGCGACGAGGCAAGAGAGGAAAGTGAGCCCATGCTAGACTGCAAACGACCCCTACCATTACCCCACTTTGGCCTAACAGGTTCATGGAGAGCGCTCGAGCTCAAGCCGAACATGCTGCTGCTACTGACGGCGATTCGTCCTGCCGCATCCGGCTCAGTAGGGCGAGAACCGCCGCTCAGGTGTGAGGCCAGATTGACGGCGCTTGAAGCCTGGCCCACACCTGTCCCGTTTGCCAGGGCCTCGGATAACTCCGCTGACGAGTGCGTCTCCCGCAACATCCCGGAAGTCTTGTTACAAACTACAGGGGTATCAGAAAGTTTCCGGCCTAGACCACTTACACTACAGCTACTGCAGTGAAATTTTGAAATGAATGAGTATAGATCTCTCAAAGGTCAACCCACTTTCCGTCTTTCCATTTTATTAAATTTGACCAATTTTATAAGGAGTTTTGTCGCATGAGAACAAACACCAGACCTAAGCTTCATTTCGTGACCGTTCTCGTTGCACCGAAGCGCCTTTTCGAATTTTCGGATAGATTCTGATAGCAGGGCCCTGAACTCTGCTTACGAACTGGCAGAAGTAGCAAACTGCGTCGAGGAATACAGTCTCGTGAAAATGAATGTTCCGTTGGAGAGTGTGAATTTTATGATCAAGTTTCTGCATTCATTTTTTTTTTTGTTATTTTGAGAATGCGCTGGAACAAAGTAGCATTAAACTTACCTGCTTCCTTAGGGTTTACACAAAAGTAGTCAGGTGACACGAAATTACTCTATCTCATGGAACCTTTGGCGAAACGTCTTCATGTCCAAGTTTCGTGCTCGATCGCACTGATCTCGGACATCTGCCTGTCTCGATCTATTACTCCACGCTTAGGAGTTCAAATCTTGGCACTGACTTCGCTATTCATTGCTGGTCAAGTAGCACTGTGAAGTATTGTTCGCGCTTTTTCTGAAAACGACGAAAAATCTTTCTCGAATGTTCAACGGAATTTTCCTGTCGAGCGCTGAGAAGATTCTGGAGACTCAATTTTCTTCGAAGCTTCGAATTGTTGGATGACTGCCCAAGGAATTTCCAAATATAGTTCCAGATAGCTCAAGTCCTTGCACAATTCCTGACGTCAAAATCTCTCTCCATTGTCCAGCGCCTCTCTACACAGCTGCAACAATCTGCCCTTGCCTTGACTCTTAAAGAGTTTATTAAATAAACTACTACTAAACGCTTCAAGGATAAAACCAAATAGATGTGGCAAACAAGCGAAATCACAGCTATGTACAAATATGTACAAGTGCACTGGTGTGCGCCGGCCCAGACGTTGCGACTGGGAGTTAACTGTTATTGTACATGGCTGTAGCGTACTCTAGGATTGATCGAAAATGAGTGGTGGAGACACGCAATAGTAGCTGAATAGCATCTTTGTAGGGAAGGGATCAGCACAAATTGAATTCTCTGAATCTTCTCTTCATTCCACTATAAGATAGCATTCAATGGATTTTTTAAACGAGAGTTTGAAAATTCCGTAGAAGGAAAGGAAGAAGCACTCCTCTGAATGCGTTATTCGTCTTAATCAATGCTGTTAAAGGCAGCATCCACGTAAATTTTTGTCATCGAGATTTTGTCGCAACCTTAAGTTTTTGACCCCGTTGAGCACCGATATACCGGTCAGTTTTGTCAAAACTATTAGAAAGACGATTTTTAAATGTCCTTATTTCGCTGTGTTAGATCAGAATGGTCGAGTTGCGCGGACCAGGTCCGACAAAAAAGTCGATAAGGTTCTGCCGTCACATTCTTTCTTGACGAAATTGGGTATTTAGCAGGATTTGTAGCTTTGTCGAGCAAAAGAAAACAGAAATAGGGAGAGAGGAGAATGAAAGTTGCACAGATGCATCTGTGGAGCAAAAACAAAAAATGTAGGTTAAAGGGCAAGGAGAAATATTGATAATTTACAACAAAAGAGAGCAATCGAATGACATGAGCCAAAAAAGGGTAAACACTTCTTGGAAAGCGAAAATAGGAAGGTTTCCAGACAATTATAACCAAAATAGTTGATGAGCTGTGGGAAAAAGAGCGCGGAGAAGAATTTTTTCATTGGAAAAAACTGAGTGAAGGAAGGCAAAAACAGCTGATTTGTGTCGAGTGTCGCTTCAATGCTACGTTTGCAAACCGGGACATCTCGTACCAGCAGGCTGGTTCGCACTGTTGCACTGGAGTTCTACTTGTAATATCTCGCGTATAGCATGGCTTCCGACACCATTTTCGTCGCAGAATTGTTGGGACTACGCTTGAGATTCGAAAACTTGTGAAAACTCGAAGATGAAGATTATCTTGGGTGCCGCGTTTGAGGGCTGCGTTCAGCACCATCTTCATCCCATGGACGAAGAAGCGAACATTGCTGCTGACGCCCGAACTCAGACATTCGCGGGATTGGAGCCGCAGCTGAACCAGACTACGCTTTCAACCCCAGCCTAAACTGACGAATTGCTGCGCTTTTAGCAATTCGTGTGTTCGGGCTGCACTGGAGCTATTGAAGAGCGCGCAATGCAGGTATACTTATGCCTTTAGTGCGCTCGACTGAGCGCGTCCCGCTGAATGGTCAGCGGCGTTGTGAGGCGGGGCGTGGGCAAAGCCCTACTTTCGCCCTGTGGTCAGCTGCGTTGTGAGGCAGGGCGTGGGCAAAGCCCTACTTTCGCCCTGTATTGACGACACCGCAATCGATCAGTTGTATTGACCGGCTGTTGCGTCATCATTCGTGTATTCTGTTGTAAACGTGACGATAGTTGGGTATCCATGCGGATAATAGAAGCCACTCTCTCCCTGACTGACATTATTAAGATCCACCGTATGCGCGCGCGTTGAGGGAACCCGGCCGTGTATTCCTCCTAGCTCGGAGACAGCGGCTTTTTTCAGTAGTTTTCTACATTGTACGACAATATTTTGGTACTGTTCATCAGTACTCTACCTCTGTAGTATGTTATTACTGATGATTTGTTTTGAATCGTTTTATTTCCAAATGTTTTCACTCGTGTGGTTCGTTTGTGTTCTACCAGTCTAGTTTTTTCCTTATTCTGTTTTTTTTTTTTGTTTCAACACCTTTGCAACTATTTTAAACACGTTGTTTTCTCTCGTACGCTTCTGTCCTTATTTCACTCAGTGTCAGTCAGTGTGGGTTATATTTCTGAACAATGGTGTTGACGCCGCTTGAACTTGATGCTGCTACAAGCACAATGAATGTGTAGAACATTTCATAAGCCTAAATAATGTGGACACAATTTGACCGAAGCCTTCGCAATGTTTTTCACTTGGTTTGTAGGGTATAAGTTATAATTTTTGGCGAATTTTTGACATGAATCTAGTTTAGGTCAGTAATGGAACTACAGCAATAAGAAGAGAGATCCAAAATGGATCCATGTTCATCATGCACGGGAGATTTTCCACATACATTCATCATCCTTCCAATTTCACCACCTGCAAGGCACGTCAACGTCATTCAGCAATGCTCGCAC
>JARK01001430.1:580533-603303 GCA_000688135.1 Ancylostoma ceylanicum | reverse complement strand
TCATGCCTTTGTGGCCTTTCACATGCACACTCCCCCTAGATTCTATGCAAGCCCTCCATTTTGAAGAGTTGTATGAAAGAAACAGTGGCGAGACTCTGCCTCAGTTGGATGAGCATTAAAACGGTCGAAAACAGTCCCAGAGAAGCTTCTTCCATGTAGCTTACGATTAGATGCATTGCGTCTGAAGTTGGTTGGACTATCAAAGAAATGATTTTCTATTCTTATCTTACCTTCTTCTGCAAATTTTTCCCTTCAACACAGAGAATTCTGCTCTATTACCGATATGAGCATGAAGGAGTTTAGGAGAATTGGTTTCCCCGATGGCGAATTAAATTTTCTGGACTGAGTGGTTTCACGCCTCATCCCTGGGACATAGTGAGGTCCCGTTTATAATGTTCGACGCTAACATGCTTCAAAGTTACCTACGTGTAGAAATCTGCTTGGAGAAGTGTTCATATTGAAGTTTTACACGTAACTACTGTACCCTTCTCGTTCTGTGGAATGATCCTCAGATAATTCTGATTCCTTCTGCGGCTTTTCGCGTACACGTACGCGTACATTGTTCACGTGGACTTCTACAGGCTCCGTGAGAGCCTCAAAAAAAAGAGAATTTGCAGGAATATGTCTTCAATGTGTGGTTGAACGAATAACAATCCAGCTGAACTCGGGAAAAATACTGATGTGATGAATTTTTTTCTGGATCTGAATGATTCCGCCTCCTCCTTAGGGGATAGCGTATCCTTGTTTCCGTTAACTTGAACCCTAATTTGCTCTCGAAACCCGGTGTTGCAAGCGCGTAGACGCTTCGAAAAGAGCTTATGAGCAACTTGAACAGTTAGAAAATTCCTGAGTCCTGCTCCTTATCTTTGGCCACCGAGACTCGCAAGAAAAATCACGCTGCACCGAGCGAAATATTCTTAAGAAAAGAAACAGTGTGTAATTTTGAGATATAAGCGATTCTTGGTGATCTCAATTCTTCATTTCCCTCCCCCTGGGCATCAAAATGTCTTCAGTTCTTATAAAAAACGCCGATTTTGACCAAGGGTTCCGCTAAATTGCTTAACTCAGCAGGTAAACGCTGCAAATTCCCAAATTCCCTAAATGGATCAGTGGAGCATATCTTCAGCCATCTTGCCCTCTCTTTTTTGATTGAATAAAGCACTCAGAGCCGGATATTCTATTCAAGAAGTCAAAAAATCTGCGTCTCCTCGGCATTCCAGCTGCGATGAGTCACCCGCTTACAGGCAGACAGCACCCGGCGACAGACAGACTATTTCGCAACACCTTCGCCGTTTATTGTATAGGGGGGATTTATTGTATAGGGGGATGATGGAATCACATTCTCTGCTCCAGTGCTCTACTGCCATAAGCATCTATGATACTATCTAGCTGCAGTTCATGTCACTCCTAACACATGCAGGCGCACATGTAAACGACAAGTACACGACCGCGTGCGCGATAGCGTACGTGAAGCTGCGCCGGTATGCAGAGTGGGAGTGAGGCGAAATTGAGGAGCTCGTGAACCAGTTCAGGCAGCGGCTCCGAATCGCTGAGTGAGTGCAATGTTCTTCTCATAGTGTTCATATCATATGCATCATATATGAGCATTACAAAATGTCATATAAAATGCTTGCTTCGCTCTACAAGGATATATTTGCATCTAGATGTGATACTGCGTCCAGACCAAATTATATGGTTCTGAAAAAAAAGAGCGCCATTCCTTTCGCATCAACCTAATATTTTGCAGTTTATCGGCAACGCGTAGGCGAAGCTCCGCTGGAAGAGAAGAAGGACCGGCAGAGGCTGATAGTGGCGATTACTCGGAGGAACACGCCATGGATGTGGAAGGAGGCGACACGTCGGGGAACGAAGAACCTCAAGACCTCAAGGTAGGCTCAACTTATACTGCTACAAGTTCGACTATATGAATATTAACGTGCGATGGACTAGATCAACTTTTCGAGATGTTATGCACCTGGGGTACGTGAAACGCCAAATTTCCAGACATCGATGAACTAGGCGAATCAGCGGAACCGAAGCCTGCTGGGCTTGATGAACCTGCTGAGCTTGCTGAGTCGGAAACGGCTCATGCTGACGCAAGTCAACCACCCACGTCATCTGAGCCTGAACAGCAAGATGAAATGGTAGCAAATGTACCATCCGATTATACAGTGCATGAAACGCCTTGATTTAATGCCGGAAAAAATCAATGCTCACGTGGGTTTAGCTGCAGTGGTCCCGCATGAACGCCAAATTGGTAATGGCATCGACGAAGGCACTTCATTCGTCGAGGGTTCCGTTGAAGGTCAGTAGCAATGATGTGCTGATTGATTAGCAGTGCCAGTCATTCAACAGCGGCACAATCGCACAACTCCCAGATGGCATATAACATGTGTGAACTTTGTTGAATTGGATAATGTCAGAAGGTGAGCCAGCCACAAGACCAAGACCATGCAAGAGACATAAAGTCGACGATAGTGTGGCTGCGACTTTGTCACGTCATGAAGAATGTGTGTTGGTTTTTCTTGTCACATGCATATCTCTTTCAGAGTTTCATCATTTTTGTCGCTATGTGGAAATGAATTAGCAAACAATGAATCCGACTAGTATGAAGTTAGCAGAGAATGGGTCCAGACTCAAAAACAAAATTAACTCATACTCTGACACTTGCTTTCAGAGCCCATCGCCAGCATCTCCCAGGGCACAGAAGCAGTAACACCAGCTCCAGCGGCGGGTCCAACAGCTGACGACCGCTAACCTGGTGAGTTCCCAAGACTCGTGAATGTGCAGATGAGTGCACATATTCAACTAACTTCAGTGAATTAGTGTGCTCAACTAAGTTTAGTGAATCAGTGTTAACTTACTTTCAGAACCCATCGCCAGTACCTCTCAAGGCACAGGAGCAGTAACACCAGCTCCAACGGCCGAGATAACCGCTGATGACCGCTACGCTGGTGAGTAAACAAACTGGTGAATGTGTAGATGAGTGCGCAGACCTAACTAACTTTAGTGATTCAGTGTGCTCAACCAATTTTACTGAATCAGCGTTAACTTATTTTCAGAACCCATCGCCAGTACCTCTCAAGGCACAGGAGCAGTAACACCAGCTCCAGAGGAGGAGATAATGGCTGATGACCGCTACCTTGGTGAGTAAGCGAACTCGCAAATGCGCAGACTCGACTGACTTTAGCGAATTAGTGTACTCAACTAAATCTTCTTTTCAGTGTTCGATGAGAGCTTCCGGGTTAGTATTTATTCCAGTAAGCTTTCGGCGCTTAGCGCCTTCCTCACCGCATCCTCTACACTTTATCAAATACACCGTGCCGCGCAGGTGGCAGATGTTCTGGTCAACTAAATCTAGTGAATCAGTGTTAACGAAAAAGAACAGAGCACAAATGTAAGCGAGAGTTATTGAAGTGTTGTGTTCAGATGGGCCGCTGAGCGATGTTGCGAAACTGCTCAGTGAGATGAATCAGAGGCCTTGTGTGAACTGCGCAACAAGGCTGCTGAATGAATACAGGTTTAGCGCATTCCCCCAGCTTTGCGAGGCTGAACCAATTCAGGCAGTTTATGGATTTATTGAATCACATGTGTGAAATTCGAATTTCCCAAATGGACCGCCGTGTGTTGTTTGAAGCATCTCTCATGGCGCGAAGTACGGGAAGCGTCTGGCGTTGGCAAGGCTGTCTACGCAAAAGTGGACATAGAAAAAGGAGCCATCGTCAGCGACTACCGGTTTGTAAGCTTGGAATTGAAAGCGCTCGATTTAGATATTGAACGAAACGTTAACGTTGGACGATGTTTAGTGGCAAAGCGTTGCCGTTCGACGAGGTGGACAATATGGTGAGAGGACAGTCTGACGAGGTCTGGACGTTCGTCGACTCTTATCTGGTCGAGTTCTCCCGTGAGTGTTGTACTTGGGATCTCATGTGAAGATGAGATTCGCATAAGGCAGAGATAAGTTTCAGACCTGTGATAATGTGTATAATTTATATAAATCATCAGATGTACAATCATCAGAATTATCGGCAGTACATGTATTTAGTGCTAGCGCACGAGCCTGTCTACAAGAAGGCCGTCATTTATGGGCGGCTTTTCAATCACAGTAACAGGCACCCAAAAGTGATGCTGGAAAGATCGAGATACTCGACATAAACGTCACACGAAATCAACAGCGTTCTAGTGTTGCGAGCAACGCGCAACATAAAAGCAAGGAGAACAGTAGAGAGTGTTTGGGAACGAGCACCAGCGAACGTTTCTCGTGAACTGTTTACTGCATTGAATGTGAACGTCAACACACACATTGAGGCCGGAGAGCGAATGCTCTGGAATTATGGAGGTGAAGACGAAGAGCGCTGTCTGCACCAAAGCTGCATCTGCAATACAAGCGATCCCGGGCTTGCAGCTGGTGAGTGCAACATTTAGGGAACCAAAAATAGTGGATAGTACACGGTTGTGAAAAGTAGGTACAACAGGCACCTGTTTAACGGCATTCCTTACCCTAGCTCCTCTTCAACCACCATCATTTTCGAGGATGTCATGGGATGTGGTACCATCGTTGTCGCATCATGCACCGGATTGGCAGCCGGCCTCGTTAACATCCAGAAGCCTATTGGTGTCAGTCGCGCTCAGAGCCGCTGTTCCGGCAATGATTGTCGCTCAGACGTCCTTCACCTGTGCCGAGGATGCTTATCGTCGAGGCAGGCGATTCGTCCTGGGCAGCCAAGTGGGGTGCACGTATTCAGTGTTGCGATCATTAGCACCAACATCACAGCGCCTATTTTTCAGGAGGAATTCATGAAAGCGCTGGCGATCCCTGGAGGCGCCAACCCACTGTGTCGCCTGCTCAAAGCCTCCGTCAAGGATGCGTTCGAAAAAGCAAATCCAGTCGTGTTGGTCCTGTGCGTAGTCGGCGCGACAGCACTTCGCTTGTTCTGCTACTGGGCACCGCGTTATCCGACGCCTCAAGGAGGCGCTTCGGCAACTGCTTGTTGTTTGTCGAGGATGTCGTCGAGACGTATATCATGGTAGGTGACGGATTCGAATAGCTCAGTTGGCCGCACACTACCAACGTGACGCCTGCAACGCGCGCTGACGCACGTTAACGAGCGTACGCTACTGAACAACGTTTTTCCGGCAGAGCAGACGCGTCAGACGCAGGTGTGCGCAGCACTTCACGTTGAATATGAAGACTGCGAACTCGCGACGGTTTCGAAGCTCGATAGTGGGTGGGCTGCGCTCACCGAACGCACCACATGTAATGTGTTCGACGTAACGGCTATGCTCGGTGCAAAGTAATTATGATGCGATGAGCGATGCCCGGAATATGTGAACGTGGGGTCCCTCGTTCCTAAGACCCAATGGGGACCAGTTCATTCATTTTACATTCTTACTTATTTAAACTCATTCATTTTTATATTTGGGGCCTAGAGGAGGTCACAGTAAAAATTTGAGGCCTGGAGACCAATTTTCGGGGGCCGGGCATGACGGGGACCAGTTCTCGCATGTTCGAAATCGAGCGGTTTTTGAGCAGGAGATTTATGTTTGCACTCTACTGAAGCTATCATCCACCTCATACACCATACACTGCATTCAAGCTTCAAAATCCACCTATTTTTGATTTTGACAGCGATCCACTTTCTGCTTTGCCATTTCACGCACCGTTCGCACCCGTGCCAGTCATAGCCGCCATCTCGTCGAGTACTGAATCAGTCAGGGATGAGCGGAAGTCAGATTTGAAATTTCGGAAGTCGGAACTCGGAAGTCGGAAGCTCCAAAAATCATCGGAATATCGGAAGTACCGGAAGTCGGAAGTCGGAAGTACAGAGGGCACAAGTGAAGAGGTGTATACGTATGTGTATGTATGTACGTGTATGCATATGGATACCCAGAGGTGTATGCAGCGGTTAACTCACTAGAGTTCATCAAACACGCTCTTCCTAATAATATTGAGAAGTTGTGGAGCTAATAAATCAAGATAATAGAAAATAAATAAAAAATATGTGCCATCCTCTCCTACAGATTTAGAAAAATGCAGTGCACATAGCGCCGATTTCTTATTCGAAAACTGCGCAGAAGTCAGTGACAGTCAGTGGCGGAGGCACTATTGGGCAGCCAGGGAGAAGTATATAAGTTGAATAGCTCGAGTTTCCTTCATTCTATTATATATTTGTTGGGCGAAATTTCAAAAGCAAAATTGAGTGCTTATTCTAACATCAGACGATCAAGTTTTATTAGGGTGAGTCGTAAGTTTTAGGAATCTTCCTATAGATTTTCTTGAAGTTCCAGAGCGCAAATGAAGTTCGCTCTACAACACAACGGGGTTGTTCTTTCACTGCACTTGGAAGCAATCCTTTTTTAACTCAAGAAAGGTAGCAAAATTGCGTTTCTGACCATTTTAGGTCTTTGTTGCTTTTCTCTTGATTTACTGCTTGAAACCAAATATCACATGGCACTACTATTCAGAGATATTTAGCCCAGACATAGGTTACATGAGAGCTTTTGGCTCTCAATATGCTGGGTTTTTGTGGAGCATTAATCACAAAATTTGGGAGGCCAGGGGTCGCCAGCAAATGAATTTGGAAGTGTTCTGGCACGCCAAGTTGAAGATGAAACTTCTTCTTCCTCTTTTGCGTCGCACGAGCGATATTCTTTCAGAATAGCAGGCAAACGGTAATCTCCAGCATTGCTGAGAGAAAAAACGACTGAATGTCAAAAAATTAACTGAAATCCGTTTGCCGTCATTATCTGTTGTAGAGCCGATCACAGTATGATAGGGACAACCGCAGCCTGGGCATTTGTTGCTATACCGTGTAGGGTCACAGTGATTCATTACAAAGGAAAATCGCGAACTGTTGCCCTTTTAGGAAAGCATTTGAAATATTCCTGAAACTTATGAATCACCCTAATAAATTATAAAATTGATAACGAAAGCCATGAAATCAAGTTGACCTACTGCAAAGTATTTTTAGATGTTTTTAGCACTTCCCCCACCCTCTCCACTTCCCCTCCATCTGCGTCTGTCTCTGTGGGAGCTCATGCGAGAAAATGCAACTTGTTCAATGTCCAAAAAAAACTCCTAGAACTTCCGAAAACTTCCGGCTTTTTTCGCGTTTTTCGGAAGTCGGAAGTCGGAAGTCGGAAGCCCAAAAAACACCGGAATATCGGAAGTTTCGGAAGTCGGAAGTCGGAATTCCGCTCATCCCTGGTACTGACGTATTCATGAACACCTAAGGTGTTCACCAAGGTAATCACCGGAAACTCCATCACATCCGAAAGTGAAGGAACCCATTTCACCACATTCAACTTTCGAAATGCACTATTTTTCGACTTCGACGATGATTCAATTTCGGCTGTGCCTACCCGTGTAAGACCGCCGCGGCGGCAGTCTGCCGCACAAACACTGATCTCAACAACACCATATAACCTTCGTATAGCCAGTTCCAACATACATTCGACTACATATGTCCCTACGGTTCATGCAACACACCAATAACACCCGGGTTTGCACATACTGTACACAGCGACATAGTTGCAAGTTTCCATCTGATCTCCTTATGCACATCTCTACCTACGACGGTCGCGGCATCCTTATGTTATCGCGCTGTTCGGGTAATATTTGTTTTTATGGGTAAATCGCGAAATATCGCGAAACTTTCTCAAATCTCCCACAATCTCATATCATATCAGATAGGCGGTCGTCGTGAGCGGTCGCACTTGCTTCGCTCCTCACCTTTTTTATCTTTGCCTTGTTTCTTTCGCGTCTTTCATTCTCTTTCTTGCTATTCTCCTTTCGGTTTACTTTCTTTATATTTTTTTCACATCATCTTATGTTTAATTTACCTTTTATCCTGCACTGTCTCCTAGTTCATCTTCATATCGGTTCATCGCATGCTTACGCCCTAACCTTCTTCCTGCATTGATTTTTGGTGTCACAAATGCCCAGATCTACCCAACGTTCCACTCGCAGTGCTTCCTCTCTCACGAACAAAGTGAAGGACTCTAACAATGGAGCCCTTGGGAACTAACAGTCGAAACCTTCTCAACTAGACTCTGGGGTCACCGATGTCGACTACAATGCTCTCTCTAGCGGAGAGATTCTCAGTGTTATGCTCGAGCGTAATACCGACCGTGAGGAAGAAGAAATGATTGTAGCTCTTAGAAGCAAACGCTCGCAGGAGATTCGCGATGGGGTTAAAGTTGATAAAAGGGAACGAAGCATTGTGATCTCAGGACTGGAGGAATGTGGCATGGACAGGCCATTGCTTGAGCGCCAGAGGCACCTCGAAGGAAGTGTTGCGGAGATCTTGACGCTCTTAATGTCGTCCGTCTACCTGAGGTGACCTACAGAATGGGTAAGTTTTCCGATCTCAGGCCGCGGCTCATCAAAATCCTTTTGCCATCCAAGTCGCACTGGCCTTTGGCACTTTTCAATGCTCACATTCTACGGCGTATTAAATTTGCTAATATTTACGTACGTAGAAGTATGACATCAGTTGAGCGCACGCGAGAGTATGAATTACGTCAGGAAGCCCGCAACCAGGAACGAAGGCAAACCCTCTCGTGAATGGATGGTTTATCGAGGTGAGTTAGTACATGTTTCCAATATCCCTCGTAAACACATCCAGGGAAACCCATGAACCTGCCAGGCTCTATCCCAACAACACCAAATGCAGCCGCATTCTCGAGATATAGTAAGTTGAACACGGGATCCGGGGATCCCCAGGCGAGTTGTAGCGGAGTGCGAATCGTTAATGGATCACATTATTCCTTCTTTCACTCAGAATTTTTAAATTTTTCGGCGGACGACATAATACCTTTTATTAGTGGGGACCATTTCTTATTGTATGGGCAGGTGGCCGAATTCCTCCGCCGAGAACTCGGGAAACTGAGAACCGAAGAGCAAGAAAAACGTCGCCTTCAGGTCGTCATGTTTGACAGCTTTTTTCTTGCAGCATAAAGGATTCCGAAGCTGGGAAAAATTGACAGGAACGCGACAATTTTCGTGTAGAATACAACGAGCATTCAATTGTTTTTCATGGAGGCCATCAAAATAGAAACCAGCCCTCGGAAGCAAATTTAGGTGAAAAGTTGGGCCGCAGAAAATGTGCTTTTGGGCATCTTCAGCTTTTTTCTAGCAGACGCCTGGCGACTATCTGGAGTAATTAACAGCAACAGGTATTGCGGTAGATGTTGTTTCAAAAAACCAGCTCAGAGAGAATTACCTACGAAGAATCCTAGAAATATCAAAGAAAAACCTTCCAAAATGGCTCGTCTCTTTCACCAAGAGTAGACCTGTTGCGCTAGGGCCATGTAGGGAAGGTACTAACATCCTGACCCAACACAAAAAAGGTAATTTGGACTGTGTCGCTTGTGGTGTCACAGAAAAATCCTCAAAATCCAAAAATTAGGAATCAGGATTTTCAGAATGTTCACGTTATTTCGTGTTTCCTTGCCTCAGCCGACACCTCGTATACGTACAGAACGAAAGAGCTTGCTTCGCTCTACAAGAATATATTTACATCTAGATGTCATAACATGTCCAAACCAAATTATATGGTTCTGAAAAAAAGAGTGCCACTTCTTTTGCATCAACTTAATATTTCCTTTCCGTGTGTGCTTGTTCTCCCCCAGAAAAGCTGCAAAAATTAGTCAAGCTTCCAGTTGCGTCAAGAAATTCGTCGGCAACAGAGGCAGCGTCGACTTTCTTGATCTACCCCATCCGCACTCGGCCACCTTGTTATAATGCGGTAAATTGGTAGCATTCGAGAACCATTCTATCATGAGTTCCGAAACAATTGATTACTTTACCCGTGCTCTCCATGGTCAAAAACCCAAGATTATGCCAAAATCTGAGTGACGAATCTTTTCGTTGGTGCTGCCTTTAACGCTCGCAGCATCGTGAATAAATTGCGTCTTCTTCACTCTTTCATTCTACACTACCAGCCCGCGTTTTTATGCATAACCGAATCTTGGCTTGGTCCTAATATCTCTAACAACGAATATATTGGAGGACTACCATATTTTGCTATCAGAGTGACAGACAACTCCACAAAGATGGAGGTGTTTGCTGCTTGGTGCAAGATCAATTCTGTGCCATTCCTACCGGGCGCGATCATTTACGCTCTGAGACAATTTAAAGGCAGCACCCACGGAAATCCTCACTTCCGAGGTGACTCGTTCTGCGTGTGGTCGGCTGCCAGACAATCACAATGGTAACTTGAACACAGGAAAAGCGGCCTACCTGTGGAAATACTGCCGTGGACACAGGACCGAGCATGGCCATTTTGGTGTCCGCCACGCCAGCTAACGCTATTGTTTTGGCATGCTACGAGTGGTCTAGCCCAGTATATCATGTAGTATATGGAATATTGTACAGTATAGAGTATGGAATGTACACCATCCACAAGAACTCGCGACGATACGCGCGTATACCCTCAGCGGAAAACTCGTCCGCGCTGTGGACGCATGGGAAACAGCGCCTCCATTTCTCGTCTTCCGACGTGTTTCACGCTGTTTCATCACTGCCTATGAGTTCATCTTCCCTGAAAACCTTGAAATTCAGCGGAACCTCCAACACAAAAATTTCCGTGGGTGCTGCCTTTAAGCCATATATTTGTCTCTCAGAGGTGGTGTTGCATTGTGACCACAAACCACTTTCTTTCCTTTTGAGCAAAAGTAAGACTCATGATAACCTTGCCAGGTGGATAACAGAGCTTCAGAGCTACAACATCAAAATCGTCCACATACGGGGTTCTGTTGCGGACGCGCTTTCACGTGCACACGAAAGTCATATGCACGCGATAGAAAAAGAAGAATTGGAAGATATTGTTGAATTTCCCTTCAGCTTTCTTTGCGCGCCAGCAGAAACATCACCACTGCGGCAAAACATTCCCGACTACGAAGAAAACAACATGATCAGCTTTGCAACATGACAGCAAAATTAGCCCTACTGATCTTATGAATACGTTGCAGGCTCTTCAGATGTTGTACATGGTATAGTGCTATAGCACTATGCTACATGATCAGCTTTGTTGATTAGCAGAAAAAAGATCCTTTACTAGGGCTAATTTGGGAACTCCGCGAAAATGGCATTATTCCCTTGTCGACTTCCCAAGTCAAGAAGTATGCGTGTGAACTAAGTGAACAACGTACAGTTAAAAAAGGTGGTTGCTTGTACATCAATAAGGCACAGCAAAAGTTCAGGCGCGATCTTGATCTAGTTCCATACTCGCTAAAATCCATGATTTTCCAAGCGCATCATTGCAGCGCGTTATCGGAGAGACACATGGGTTTCAGGAAAACTCCAGCAAAAATTATGCGCAAATATTACTGGCTAACTATTTACTCCGATCTAAAAACCTGTTGCAGAACATGCGTTACACGTCAGATGCGCCGTCAACCCAAACTCGCCTTTCGAGAAACGTTAATACCTGTCCATAGCGGAGCAGTTTTTGAAAAATTAAGACTTGACTGAGAGCTATGCAATATTCACATGATAAGCATTTATTCACATGCCTCACATAAGTGAGATTCTGATATATACATATGTCTCCAGATCCAACCCGACATTAGCATGGGAACAGAACCGTCATGGCAGTATTTATGGACTAGGCTCGAGGGCCAAGAGAAGCAACACGGACGGACCGGGACTCGCCACTGGTCAGGGAGACCCACCAATGCCGGCTACTCGTACATGTCGCCTTCCCGGTGCTACTCATCATGCTCCCCTTTTTCGCCATTGTTGTTCCGCTGAAAAAGATAAATTAGTATTTGCTGACGTCTTAATACACTCTTATATGGGACACTCATGTTGTGAGACCTCAGAGGCAATGTCATACCCGTAACCATAAAGAAAGGTGCCGGCCACAATGCTGTGACTGCAACATTTCAAAACTATTGTGCTTCAGCGGATTTTACCTTTCGTTGCGGACTGTGTATTATTGGAATAGCGGAGAAGGTGAAACTCGTGCAATTTTCTGGTTGATTCTAAATATAATCTTCAGAATAAAAGATTTCTAAACGTTTTTTAAGATATGAATGAAGTGTACAATGGTTTGACGGGACCTTTTGTGTTCGTACATCATGCGGACAATCCGCTGTTGCGATGTGGACGTAGATGACAGCAGCCAGGCCCCAGCACGAGGTCTTCCCCGAGGCAAAATCAAAACGGAGCCTCCTTTGAAAATCCAGCATTTTACAAAGCACCACTTGAATTTGCAAGAGGAGGAAATCACCTTAAAATCAGTAGAAAAGTTCAATTTAAAAAAAAGTCCGTGGTCGTGAAATTATTGTGGACAGGTCTAGCAAATTTCCCAACGACGAGGTTCGAGCCGAAATCGAGTTCACAGTTACCACCATAATCGAGGCAATACAGAGGTTATTCGTCTTGAGAGTACGTATGCCGTAGCAGCGGCGCTACTGGTATACAACATGCGGTGCAGTCCGTTCAACAGCATAACACCGAGAACTCCCGAGGCAAAGTGGCACAAAATCCTCACTCTCGCACTGATGGTGCGAACAACACGAGTCAGCACTATATCAAGCACATTAGATATAAAAAGGAATGAAGGATTCTCATTGCAAACTTCGCGCGTCCGACGAGTCCACGACGTCGTTCGATAGGAGCGCATATTCTGTAGGCTTGAGTAACCGAGAGATTCGAAGCCTTCCTGCTCAGCTCAAACGCAACCGATTGGATTGAAATCTTCAGTGAGACAAGAAGGAAGGTGTTGCTAGAAGTGTTCGAAATATCAGCCAAAACTTAAGCGTCGCACGAAAGATACATGCGCGAAGGCTAATCGGCTGCTGCCAAACAATTTTCGAGAAACTCATTTGGAGCGCACACTTCACGGATCGTTTCCAAAATTGCATAAATGTGAAACTGCTGTGAGCACACAAACGATGAATCTGAAGCCAGCTTTAGCTGGTTTTTAAAACAAGAGCAGGCGATGCAGGGAATGGATCCGCAAATATCTATAAGGGCAATCAGACACTTTTGGTGGAAGGATTTCAAAATAAGGGAAGAATAAAGGGCATCTCGAACAGAGTGACGTCTTAGAGCTGTACTTTGTACTGTATTTTTTGTTTATTGAAAATCATTGAATTTATGCTTTTTTCAACATCCACTGAATGTGTGGGCCGTTAGATTAGCATCTTAAGCATGAAACAGTCAAGGTCAAGATGAAGGCTCAACGTTCGCACATTGTTATACCAGTACCACAATCCTAAGGACCAAATAAAGTTTATTAACAGGAAAGAAAGCGGGAAAATTTATCATTAGATACAATGATGCGTCTGAGATAGAGAGTTCATTCCTCTCGGCGTGCGGTGCACAAGTCTTCACAAGTTGGGTATGGATGGAATTTCCACGTACGTCGGCACAGAATAGATAGTGTATCCATCACGGATTGCGTAATCCGAAAGCCGATCAGTATCTCTCAAGTTCCTCACTGAAACAGCAAAGTTTTGAACAATTAATGAGATTGGATCTTAGAACACCTCCAATATCAGCACATGCATTATTGTTTTGAGTTCGAGTTTGAAGAGAAATGGATCTCGGCATGATTTCTGTTTGTTGTTTCAATACTGATAACTGCATATATCGAACTACCGTACTCGCACCGGCAATGTGCACAGCTCCGAAGGCTGTTCCCACAAAAATTTTTATCGCAGAAATTTCAGTCATTCGTTACGTTTCGGACATGGTGAGCACGTGCATGGCATCCAACCTCGGCAAAACTATGGAAAACGGTTTTCAGATCAGCTTCCAATTTTCTGCTTTAGGCAGAACAAAAGGTCGAGCTGCAAGGCTGGCCTCAGCCGAAAAGTGGACGACTGCTCGTCACGCATTCTCTTCACAGTTCTGATAATTGTAGGGTTTTTAAGTATCTTTTTTCTCCAGCAAAGAAAAACATCAAGGAGACATAGTAGGTGCCACAAAGACTTACCCGTGGAGAGAAACAAGACCTATGTAAAGGAGAATGAAAATGAATGTTATAGACCAGAAAAGACACGCAACTGGTGAAAACATCGGAAGTTGGGGGACATCACTTCAACATAGGAGTGGTGGAGAGGACTACAAGAAACCAATTATTTGCTAGAAGCGAGAGCAGGAGCGAACGAAAATAGCTGAATAGGGTTACACCACATCTCATCCTAGAGATAGGGTTTTATTTGCATAGTCTAACTACTTAAATCCTGGGAACGCTGCTATCTCCAGCAATACACACATATTTCGCTCAATAGAATTACCGGCCTCATCCGGTTAACGCCCAACTCTCAAGCTTTAATTCGTGTTCGCTTTGCCCGCGTCTCCCCCACGTGATATCTTCCTCAACATACGCCAACCTTTCCACATTTATCAGAACCCCCCTTTTCTCAGCAATTCGTGTTTTGTGGCTCCGAGGCGCCCTTTCCACAGCTGTGCAACAGTATGGTGATGTCGACCTTCTACAGTACTGCGGGACCCGTTTGCAAGCGTTTCCTCACTTTTGGGCGCCGGTGCACCCTCATCACATCGCGAGACAGGTCTCTGGGCGTTTCTCCACTTTTAAGCGCTGGTGTATTATTGCCCCAAGAGTAGACCCTTTGCGTAGCGCTATCACCACATCTGTGCGTCGGTGCAACCCTACTGCGACAATACTCCTTTAAAAACTCAACATGATGGAACATGACAAAAGTGGACCGAAACCCCTATAAATTAAGGTAAAAATTAGAATTTGCAACATTTTTGTGCATAACTCGATGTGCTGGACACGATGGTGCAGTTAGTTTCTGACGACAGTAGCTGATTCTCGTGTGTGCGCGCACACACACAACACACACCCATGAACTGCAAATCAAGGAGAACTAAGATACCTGTTCTATTCTATGCTAAAAAATAACTAACAAGGGAAGTGCAAGTGGCCAGACTCGCAGATCGAAATTGAACCTATCTGGCTTGAATCCTTGCTGGACAAGGTCCTACAGCACATATTTCATTTCTGCCCTGGATTCCAAGAAAATCATATCCCTCCATACTGGTATTGCAGCACCCATCCCGCAGCAACAGGGTGGCCGAGTGGTGAAGATGCTGCACCGTTAGGGAGAGGATCGCAGATTCGGATCCCGTCATGTGCAACTCTTTTGCATTCCTTCTTTGTTGTTGAAACTAAATTTAGAAGATTAGAACATAAGACCTACCCCTATTGATGGACCAGCCACGAATGACTACACTACGAGGGTGGGTTGAAAAGTTTCCGGAATGACCACAATAAGTTGCTGATCTCCAAATATTTTTATGGCATTGCGTTAATAAACCCTACATATGAGAAGGCTAAAAGTGTCGAGTCAATCCGACAAAAAATCTGTTCATGACGAGCAGTTTAGTTCAAGCTACTTGGTATGCACACAGCTACTGATAGAGGCAAAATTTATGCGGTCATTCAATCTTTTTATTCGAAAGGAAAGCGGAAAGGATATTAAATTGCATCAGGGTGCCGGTTTTAGTACCTCATCATCTTTATTTCCCAGAATTAAATTCTTGGCTTGGTATGTAAAGCCTAGCTACACCCGAACAGAAAGTGAACCAAGCGCAGAACGTCGAAGAAAGGCCACTGTTTCAAAAATCGGAGGTAAAATGTCTGAAGATGTTTTTGCAGGGGGTAGTTGAAGGTGTTTGAAAGTGACGAGGTTTCGTGCATCTTTTATGCACAATACGTCATTATTTCACAAGTCATAATGAGTTCAAAAAATTTATGAAAGAACGGTGCCGCAATTCCGCAGTCCTAAAAAGAACGCACTCCAACGAGAAACTTAGCCTCTCGTTCCGAACAGCGCTTGAACTGGAAAACAAAAACCGTATCTGGAAATGGAGCCTAGGCTCAGTCCTACCCTCTGGATACATAACTATATTGAAAACTTTGGATAATACAACAAAATCGGGTCAGAAGAAGAAAAGGAGCATTTATTGCTGTAAGATGGTGGTGGTACCTGTTTTCGCTCCCACCGAGAGTAAGTATTTTGCTAATGATCGAAGAAGGTGCTGCACACTGAACAATATTTTTGGGAGCATTTGAAGTGGTAGTTCTAGCGAAGTGGTCAAGTAAAACAGCTTTGTATCTCCATGAGAGTATGACTGCTCCAAAATTTCCAATCGTTTGGCGAAAACTTGTGGATATCAAACTCCTCCGCTTATGCTTATTTTTCTTCACTGGATTCAGCGCACTCCTGCTCGTCCAAAGAAGTCAAATTCTAGGAGAATTCTGTCTAGGAGGAGCTTACGATTAAGCAGCGAGCGAAATTTAGCTGTAGATTGTTGTTTAGATTGTTATTTTTGTAGACTGTTATTTTGTGTACTTCTGAGAGGGTGATTATAGAGAAAGAACGGATGGGTTGAAAGCGATTGGACCAAGTGAGTTGAGCTTCTACTAGAATGGGCAAAAACATGAAATATTGGGTGTATGCGATTTGTTTTGTTTTTATTGTCATTCCCGAAAATTCTTAACCCGCCCTCGTATGTATATTAAACGTAGTCTACTGAAACTTAGTCAACAGAAACGTCACAAAGCCTGAGTGTTAGAACATTATGAAGCGGGTGAGAAGAAGTTTGAGTGATAATCGCGAGAAGTGATAATGTGAAGAAAATTCCCAACATGGTCTAATGTAGGTGGCTGTATGTTCAGCTGGGTTCTGATTCGTGATTGTCCTCTACAACTCAAAATCTTGTCAGTAAGGATAGGTTTCATGTTGTAATCTCCTGAATATAATTTCAGCAACAAAGAAGGAACAGAAACGAAAATGCAAAAGGCACGCACATGGCGGTATTCGAACCCTCGACCATCTGCCTAACAGCTCAGCACCTTCTCCACTCAGCCATATGTGGTTTTTTTTGTCAACGGGCTAAAAATGAAGTATATGCTGTAGGCCCTTGTCAAGCAAGGATTCAAGCCAGATAGGTTCCATCCCAATCTGCGAGTCTGGCCTCTTGCACTTCCCTTGTGAGCACTTCGATGTTTTTCGCGAAGTGACTCATTTGAACCTGGGTGATGCTAAGATTTCACATTCGCAGTGGATCTTGTTACATGTTGAGCAAACTCTAGATGGCAAACGCCTCATCGTTGTTCAGACTTCATATTCAGAAGGAGGGACATCCTCCATACTAAAATTAACCTCAATGAGGCGGGGATTGGCCTCTAGTTGGTCTTTTCAGCAGTGAAGCTTTTCTTTAGATGTCATTGTTATCCGTTGCATTCTGATCCACGATTGAAGTCGAACAGTAGTAGATGACGGGGGTTTTCGTTTTACTCGAGTTTCGCACTCCACTGGATAAATGATGAGGTGTAGTGGGAAATGAGAAAATTGGTTAGACTACTTGTAAAAAGTAAACCAAGAGCTACAAGATGGTTTGTGATAGGCAACCGTACAAAAATTGATTCTCAGCAGGAAATTAGGATAATAACCACTTGAACTTATTGCCCCACCCAATGGTTTTCCATCGTTGCCAAAATTTGCGCACGAAAAATAAAGGTTGAAATCCCGTATTGAATCCGAACCTTTAGCAGTTTTTCGCTTGCTTGAATTAAATACTGGAACTAGAATAAACTAGTCGTTGAGTATCAATATAGGCGTGTGAAATCACTTGAAGTGTAAGTCTGACGCTCAAAAGAAGCATGATGTGAAAGTTGGTTTGCTAACCAGGTTTCGCTTGATTACGAGCTCATAGTTCCTACCCAGCATACTACATAACCCCTGTGAGCACATTTCACCATGTCCAAGCGAAACACACGAAAAAAATTACCATCAGATTCGCGATCAGCGTGGTGGATAACCCTTGCGAGCATGCTTCTGCCACGTCGCGAGCAAAGCTTGCAATAAATCAGTAAAATTAATAACTCAATAATCATCACCTAAAATGGTTGTCAGATTTGTAACCAGCGTGGTGGATTGCATGATTGGCACATTTCGATCTGATTTGGAGTTAAACCGAGAAAATCGGTAAAATCGATCAATAAATCGATTAAAAAATCGAACACGCGCTCTTCGCCCAGATTTTTAAAAAACGTTGTCGTAAGGGTTTCTATTTTTCGAATTTAGATACAGAAAGGAAAAATGCCAATTTTTCATTATACTCAAATAATATTAAGGGACACTTGACGTGCCAACCACAAATATCACCTGCATTTTATAATGCAGTCCCATTTCAAACGGTTGCAGTACGCATGTGGTATCTGATAAAATTGTCCGGTACCTAACACCGTGGAAGTACTTGAAATGCTGTATGGGAACACCAACTTTACTTCATAAACTTGACAATTTCTTCCGAGCTGAAAAAAAAAACAATCCAACCACAAACGTGCACATACCGTAAGTGGATACCATATAATTTGTATTTGGTTTAGCAAAACCCCGGACAGAAAATGAGAAAGGCGGTCGGCTTCACTTCGAAAGACTTCATGGCAGAAGACACAAAGTCGTGCCGCATGATTACATTCTCAAAAAAGAAACATTGTCGGCATTGTATGATAGTTGTATGGCAACAATCCCAAATCATGATAGAAGCAACGTAATGATTTCAAAACGCTGGCACATATTCCTGGAGAGGCCCCTGACATTACTCTCGATCTTGCATTTTTTTAAAACTGATTTAGTTGTCGATCAATACCTCCAAAGACGATCCATTGAATTTGATGGGGAACGGTTGTCTTTTCTTCTATGATCCTTTTGACCTGGAAGCAAACCCATTGACTGTTTGTTCCGTCATGCTAAAAGAAAAAGCACTCCACTCTATATATTGAGGAATTATCAGATACTTCAATGAAGAACTCGTGGCCGCAAAGTTTCCTGGTTTTGTTGTAAACGATCACTCGAAGTTGCCTTGAAACAGATAGTCAGTATTACAAAAGTAGAGCATGCCTTACGGGAGATTCAGGCAACTCACATAGCGAGAGTCGGCTGTGGCTGTGCGCAACGCAGTGAACAAGGGGTGTCACGATAGTTGTCAGTGCCGAACGCATTCAAGTGCCTACAATTATATCAGTGGCCAATGGACGTGCAGCCCCCGAGGACAACGACTACCAATCCACCAATTGTAGACAGAAATCAAAGTTTTCATGAGGCTGTTCATTAGTTTAAAAAATAGAATCCACTTTTAGTGCGTATTGGCGTTGATTGGTTGCAATGGTTGTCCTAGGGAAGAGAGGTTGTCGTTTCCGTCCCCTTGCTATTTGCTGTCTTCACATGAAGGGTTCCGTTTGCTGTAGTAGCGAAAAACAACCTCTCCCGGATTTCAGACGTCTTCTTCGCAAATTTTCCCATTCTCTAGCCTTCTCTCCTACGTCGTTAACACCGAAAACTTTAGTGCTCTACGTTTCGATATAGTATCGACTCTTTGGATCACTTTTAGAAGTTCCGGATAAGACATTGCATCACACACGCGAACCTTACTCGTTTGTGTTCAAAACCATTGAGTGTGTTGCTACGCAAGATCTTTACGATGAATTCCACCAAGAGATAGGTGCACTTCTCGCTTCACTTTATCCTTTGGGAGATTATGCAACCGGATCCACGAACACCAAATGGTGCACCTTCAAGCGCAAGGAGAACAGCATTCCCGTTCCTTATTTATGAATTTCACGCCAACCAAAACCCCGAAATCCCAGGAAAAACTAGAAAATTCTTGTGACCGCTAACTTTAGGACCTCTTTATTGCTTTATTACGGACTTCTTTATTACATATGATGCATTGTGTTTTTTTACAATTCAATCTATACTCTCTAGTGTTTTGGTGTCAATTTCAGTGGATTCAACACATTCGCGACCTTACGCTTTTGGCGTGGTGTGTCACGTGGGACAGACGCGCTTTTGCACAACTAGGACCCGTGCTCAACCGCTTGAGCACCTGGTCCCACGCGGTAGGAATTTTTCCTCTGCTGTATAGCACTTCGAAAATGCGCGAATTTGAGACAAACCAGAACGCAAATATGCACGAGCTTGAAGCTAATTCAAGAAATACACCTGCATAAGAGGGAGTGAGTAAGTGAGTTAATCTTCATATAAATTGTTCTTTTACTTGTGGCTTTCAACCACGCATTAAAGATGTACGAGAGGATGTCTGTTCTGCCCATCGCGTGTATAGATTGCTTGAACATTTATTAGTATAAGACTGTACAGGAGTTCGCTCATTAAGATTGCTTCACAAAAATATAACTGTGAAAAGGGCGTGCTCACCCGGTTGAGCACGCGGTCCCACGCGTCGCACCATGCGTGCTCAACCCGGTTGAGCACATTGTCGCGAATGTGTCAAAAGTCGAGCTGATCCACTGAACGAGGCTAGAAGATGTGCCAAGTTGTGTGACCGCGGATGTTCTCGTCGTGTAATATTAATAATTAATGTTATTTGTGATGTGGAAAGATATATATTATTCAAAGAAGAAAAAAATTATCAAAGAATGTAATCCCATTTACCCGCTTCGTTCCCTAATCCATCTACGTATAAAGGTTAAGTAATTAAGGTCCTTCCGGGAACTCGTTAGTATGGCGAGGAGGACCTTATTTCATGTAATGAAAGAGAAGGAAACTTACGTAAGTATGTCTTCCTTAGTATTGTCATTGTCCTTAGTCGTTAGGTAATGTCGACCATATAAGTCTAATGAATATAAGAAGTGAGAAGCTCAAGAAAGTCAGTGGGAGATATCTCCTATCATTTTTTATCATGAATTAGTAAATAGAAGTTAATAGAGTTGAGTCATAGTTTACTTCAGTTGGATGTGAAGCAGCCTTGTTGTGGTGAAGAGTACGTGTTACACCCTCTTTTGTATGGGCGGTTCGGAAAGGAGTCGGTGTTGGTGCATTCACAGACTGAAGATAGGCTGTACAGTTGTGCACTATTAAGCATGTGTGATATTGATTAAAATCAACCGCGCCTCATTCCATGTTCCTTTGGCCAGCACCGACTACCGGTTGAACGGACTGTAGATTTGTTGTAGTATGTCACGAGCTTGCGGGTGATTACTCATCCACGAAACGACAGTTGCGACGGCGCGTTGCTACGTGCTTCGAATTGTGGGCAGCCTAGTACTGCCGGCAACATCGGCGGCAGACCATCATCCTGGCGTCGTAGTAGGGAAGTTCAGCCAATAGCCTGAGGACAAAAACGAGGATGAGCGTCATCCAAGCAGCGCTACAAAGACGAATGAGCTGGAGGAGGCCATACATCAAGCTGAACCAACGTGCAGACAAGTTATAGGACCCTACCGAAATAAATAAGATAACCATCAATAAGGTAAAGATCTAAGATATAACGGAACATTCACTACGTACTAAGATAGCAGAGGACTACTCCACATCCGAAGCCCCGAACGTTTCAAGAAATTTTTCCGCTGAATCCTTGCATAGTAGGCTTATTCGACATCGTAACCCCATCCTTGTGATTTGCGATGGTCTACGATAGATAAGCTCTGGAATCCTTCATCCCAAGTTTTGCACGGAAGGGTATTTTCGACTTCTAATCATGATTCTACACTATCGAAATCGACAGTTTCTCTCTGCTACCCTCAATACTTCTACCGTAGTTCGTTCCACCCCCAAAAAGAGGGGTTGCGGTACGAAGTGTATATGTACGATATTCGTGTTTAGCATCTGCATCTCAAAGAACTCCTCCGCGGAAATTTGAGAAGAATTCCGTGGAAGACCGTACTTAGCGCGAACGTATGTATGAAGTTGGGCTTACTGGACAAAGTGGGGCGGTTCGTATTCAGCACCTCAGAGATTCCTAGTGTGTAGAGTTTATGCGGAAAAAATTTTGCAATTCACGGGTCCTGGATCAGGGATGTGCCCAATTACAATTTACGATTTACGATTCACGATTGGCCGGCATTTTCTGTGATTTTTTAAATGATTCACGACTTACGAAAAACTACTTGAAAATTTTTAAAAAATCGAGAACAGCAACGAAGGACCATTGATCGTGTGTTGAGACTGCAAGTTCGTCTGTGTTTGCATTTCGCACCGATATTAGTAGCGAATCCACGTAGTTTTGGTAACGATTTTCATTATTGTAGGCATTGACCCGCGCCAAATTCATTTTGGAAACTTTTATGGAGGAAAACTGCTGGAACCATGTAGAGCTAGGGCTTACATGAAGTACCGCAAGAACAGTAGCCACATTTAAAGGCAGCACCCACGGGAATCCTCTTCTTCGAGGTGAGTCGTTCTCCGTGTGATCGGCTGCCAGACAATCACAATAGTAACTTCAACACAGGAAAAGGCGGCCTATCCCTGAATGTACTGCCGTAGACACAGAGCCGAGTTTGGCCATTTTGGTGTCCGCCACTCCTGTTAACGCTATTGATTTGGCATGCTACGAGTGGTCTAGCCTAATGTATCATGTTGTATAAGGAATATTGTACAGTGTAGGGTATGGAATGCACACCATCCACAAGAATTCGTGACGATGCGCGCGTATACCCTCAGCGGAAAACTCGTCCGCGCTGTGGACGCATGGGAAACAGCGCCTTCATTTCTCGTCTTCCGACGTGTTTCACGGTGATTCATCACTACCTATGGGTTCATCCTCCCTGAAAACCTTGAAATTCAGCGAAATCTCCAACACTAGAATTTCCGTGGGTGCTGGCTCTAAGCTCTCCTTTACCTTTCTGTGCGAAGCTATCGCAGGGAATACGAGCTGTACCTCTGTATATAGTCTGTCGAAAAGTTTCGTTTTGTCTCTGTGGCTTCAACAGGGGCGTGCTGCAATGCGCAGAGAGATTTTCTCGACCAAGACTTTATGAA
>JARK01001430.1:550836-572444 GCA_000688135.1 Ancylostoma ceylanicum | reverse complement strand
GCCGTTCGTCAAGTCTACTTCATCTTCGTGTAGGTATCTGTAGTGGTATTCATAATATATTTCCTGTTGTTCAACCACTTGATTAGAGTGCTCGGAAGAGAAAAAAAAAACTTCAAATGAGGGTGTTTCACATATTTCTGTGTCTTGTGTTGATGTCTGCATGATCACTGTGAACGGGAGTGCGCAAACACGGTGCTCTCAGGTTCAAACCCAAGCCACTCTTACCCAATCGTTCCTCATCTGGTCGTCCCCGGCGATTCTTTCACAAGTTCGAAGTCGCTTTAAGTGCGATTACTCGGATGTTTCCGAAACGAGCCGTGGATTCCGGTGACAGCCACTTTATACTGTCATAAGAAATACGACTTTAACAAGTAGTTCAATAGATCGAGTTCGCCGAGGAAAACAAACTCTAGTGTTTAACACTTCAACAGCCATCAATGTCTAAACATAGGGAGGGGAACGATCGAAGCGCTTTGTTCCTTGTGATATGCTTGTATCTTTGTGTCGGATCAACCAATGTAATAACCGCATTCCGCACAGTGCTCGACCACGCAGTTCTCCAGTGGGTTTCTCCAATGCCATCGATTTTTGGCTGCTCCAGGACGACTACCTTTGTATGGATGCGGGTGGCGAAGTGTCGAATTGGTCGTCCGTGTTTGTTTTGATTGACCAGAGAATGTTGTTGATGTTGAAGTTTACGAGTGTAGAAATATTACTTAAAGACAAGGGCTCACCTCGTTTTTCATGTCGGCGACATCAGCAGATTCTTGACCTCCTCCCCACGCTCATTCCAATATTGTACCGCAAAAGTCACTGAAGTGACGAAAACCCGGCTATTGTTGGATCAAAGTACCCGCTCCTTGGAGCAGGGGCGGGATTCGCTCCAAGCTGTGCTGGCTGCGCGGCACAGCAGCAACGTCGGATGAACACGTCTTGGCCTGTCCGATCGATGAGATCAGCGGGTGATACACGTCTTTGCACGTAAATCTGCCCCAGCAGACTGGCACAAACCCCACCACGAAAAACGGGTTTATAGGCCATTTTGGGACATTTCAAGTACATTGCCGGAATCAAGGCATCGAGGAGGTCCGCAATGGGTTAATAACTCAGACGCGAATATGAGGTGGGCCCTTGCCTTTAAGGAGAGCATGCAGATAGGATGACCGATGAGAGAAGGGGACGCTTCTGTATACACAGTTCTGATCCGACGATTCCGACCTTTGGAGTGGTTGAAGACTCGAGAACCTTTTTGTCCGTTTTTATTCTTCCCGATGTGCCCTGGAAATGGTAGCGGTTCTCATGTCGCAATGTACTTGTCGTTGTTCGTCACCGTCTTTTCTCGCAGTTGAGCGAATGGCAGTGTTGAAAGGATCCCGCAGTGTAACGTCTTCACCAAATTTCTTCGCAGTGTTTTTGAGAACTCTGCATTTTCCGCTTGTGCATTCACAATTCTTTTAAAGAATTTATTTGCTGTCGTTGGTAGAAATCCTGCAGAGCGCTGTGCGCTGAAATTTATTACCCGCGTCCTTGCAATTACTGAGAGGCTCTTAAAACTTTTCATGGGTTTTCTATTGTGGTGACATGCTCGTTAGCCACATCATAGCGCATTCCACGAGTAGAGCTTTTTTTATCGCTTAGAAATCTGCATATCCAAAGTAAGCTTGGATTTGTTCTATTCCACGCCAGCAGCTGTGACCATGTTCCAACAAGCTTCCGGCCTGAACATTGCGTAATTTATCACACCAGTGTAAACCCTTTGCAAACTCGAGATTTCCCAAACGTTCCGGCTTTTAGGTAGATACCTCGGGAATTTAGAAGGTACTTATATGTCAAGTACACTTTCCCAGCTGGTGCGGAGCACTCACTTGTTGGGTTGGGCAATAAGTTTGCGCGGTTTCTTTTATCTTATATTTGTACGAGAATCAAACTTTGTGCGTATCGTGAACCATTTCGTAACTCTTGTGTTACTGTTTACGAATGTTCTAACTGATTTCCTCAATTCCGCCATATCGACCGAGATATCAACAACATCTAAAGAAAATCCGTTACTGCTGATATAACAGTGCCAAAGTGAATGCTCGCCTTAGAAAGGTTAATCTTAGGCTGGAAGATGTTCCTCCATCTGCATATGGAGTTTGAAGAATAGTGACATGTTTATCCGCTAGGGTTTGCTCCGGGTATAAAGAAGAGCCGCTACGGATGTTGAGTCTCACAACAACTAGGTTCAACTGGTTCGCCTCGGGTCACTTTCAAGAGATACCCGACTTGATAAGCCCCAGATGAGTTCAGCAACAGCGTGAGAGCATACGATCAGCTAGAGAGCGCTTGTAGCAGGACAGATACTGGTTTTGATAACAAATTAGTGAGAAAGAAGCAAACTAAAATCATCCAAGGTTTTTTTTTTTCAAATTTTGCAAGTTCTTTCAAGACTCAGTTTATTCTTCTCTCCAGTATTCACATATCTGACTAATCAATGGCGGTTATCGGCTAAGATTTGCAGTGTGGCGTAAAGTCACAATAAGCCGAACAACCGTCATCACCACACAACACTGTTACGGTAGGTTACTGACAGCTGCCGTACTTCAGCAAGGATGGTGGTGATTAGTTCGGGTATCTCATGTCTGTCCCCCATTCGCTTCGCAAAAAAAAAAACATCGGAAGGCTCAGTACTGTGTGGCCCTTCACACAGAGAGCTCGCGTATACTTTGGGCTATTCCCACCGAAACGATGACCGAGATACTAGAATCAAAACTAATTCTATTCATATAACCTCTACAGGCCTGATTTAGTCTCAAACGACCTATTTTATGTATTTTCTTAGGCATTTGCTAGAGTTCCACTTACGAGTTGCAACTGAGGATCATAAATTGTGTTGTCTTGAACAATTTGGCTTTCCATGGAGGTGGAACGGGGGATCTGCTCTGTCCCTAGTAGCTTTATTAGTGGAGGAAAGGTGCTACATAAAGCACTCGTTTTGATTGTTTGTGAAAAGCAGAAGTTCCGATCACCATGGAAAATAGCACAAACTTATTGCCCAACCCATTTTGTTGACGTATACGAAACACTCAAATTATGACCTTTGCGGCTCATTCTCACAAATTATCTATATTCTCTGAAATTGACTCAAATGAACTATTTAAGTGAAGAAATCTTCGCTACTGCTGAAGAAAGTCAAGGGTCACCTTTGTTCCGATGCTTGGAAAAAGAACTTGTGGAAGAACTTTTGGTAGAATAATCTGGAAGGCTGAATCTTGCTATGATGTTCGTATCGGCTAAGCCTTAAAACGTTTGATACGACAGCCAAGACATTAAACAAGAAGTAAAAACATTCACAGAACCACGTTCTTCCTGGTGTTTGTGGAAACACGGAAGTCTCCGGATTTAAAAAAGTCAAAATTCAAGTTGCCACCCTCTCTGAAAAAAAAAAGTTTTGTGGATGTAAAGTACTTGATGTGCAAAACCTCCGAATTTCGTATCATGGTTGTGATGTAAGGAGTTAAGCATTCCAGTGTCTTTGCGCATAGAAAAAAGTCATTGTTGTAGCTCTCATGTTGATAATGCTATCGAGAGGAAAATGTTGAAAAAAGAGACAAATGCTCACCCTTCAAAAATCGTGGAAGTTTCTGGAATCTAGACACGTCTCGAATGTCGAAAGTCGAGAGCAGGAAAAAAGCAGTTGTAGATAGAAATTTTCGAGAGCCGGAGTTCTGCATTGTGAACGATGGCATTCATTAGCCCGCCAGCTACTCGTGCCCCCGACTGTGAACTGGGTGACGCAAAGCCTAGACATTTCGAGAGAGAATGCTGCGTAGGCGTTTGCAGATATGAAAAATGCCTAGTCATCCTTGTTCCACGAAATGTCCAGACACCAGTCCCTCGCATAATACCTAGGCAACTCTAATCTGGCAGACTGTGATTAGTGAGAACTACGGTTTTATTTGTCGGCACTTTGCTGTTGCTCTCATGGCACCACGACATCTTTCAGATTCCTTCGTGTGTTTTCTTTTCTTGACAACATGTGCATGCTGTATGTGGGATTTTCATTGTCCAGCTTTTCGCGGCGCTTTCCACTCCCTTCTCATGAACATCCTCTTCTTCTATGGATAAAAGCTATGTACCACTCATTACGTGGACGGACTAGCGAGCCAGGAACATGAGAATATCTCTTCACGCATAGACCTTATGGCCCAAATATGCCAACCCGCTCCAAACTAGCATGATGCGCACTCCGGGGAAGGAAGCAACTTCGCGCTAAAAATATTTACCGTTTAGATGCTACGTATGCAAGCAAGTTCCTGCCCGAAATTATCGTTTTGTTTTTGTTCTCATCATAGCTATACTCAGTAACCTACTTATTCAAGGACGTAATCATGGTTCACCTGTGTGGCAGATCACTGGTTCAATTTTCCCGAAACAGTCGATCGTGGATGTCGAGTATCTCTGCATCCCTCATTTTAACATCGCTAACTTTAGAGAATAATTTCTTACGCATAGAATCATCTAGCGGTTAGACGGACAGATGGGGAGAGGGAAGACCGCAAGAGTACGGGGTATAAGATACGATATCCCTGGTCTTCTTCTGTATTTTCTAAATGTGTTGAATTGGGTGTGGAAACGGCGAGGAACGCTCCGATCAGGAGCTTACACCGTTCCTTCAGTAGAGTTTCTTAAATGTTAGTGTAACATTTATTCTTCTGGCAATCCTCCCGCAATGCATTAGTTTATATAGGTGATACAGCAGTATCTTTCTGGTTGTGTTTCTGCTAAGGGGAACAAGTCTTCTCACATGGTTAAAAGGACTTCGGCCCTTCCGCGACACGCCTTGCCTTTGCTAGATCCGAAGAACCTTGGCACTGAGATAGGGCTAGGATTCGACGTACAGGTGCCAAGCAGGCCTCCGCGAGACTCATCCAGAATGGTTAGAAGTACTTGCCTTTTACCGCCTTGAATGAAATGGACTCAAGCTTTGAACTTTTTCACTGGAATATAATCAGAATAAGACATCTCGTTTTGTGAACACGCCGACGTAGAACACCCTAGTTTGAAGGCGACACCCGTGGAATTTTTCACTTTTGAGACAAGTCGGACCCGTTGTCATTGATTGCTACTGAACCACAGTGTTGGCAGAACAAAAAGAACCGACATCCACCCGCGGAGACAGTGCAGCAGGGGCATGGCCACAGCCCATTAGTATCGCCTTCTGGCGTACATTTAAATGCAACACTTCCCCTCGCATGTGTACAGTCTGGTAGCATACACAGGGCCCGTGATCTGACATTGTCCGCAATTACGTCCGCTTGATTTCTAAGCCTACTTCATTATGTTTTAATGTGAATTTGGTGTCATTCCTTCTATTTTGGCGTGCTGCATCCATCTCCTTCAAAAGGAATTCTGTGGCGTTCTCCCATCTCTGGAAACAAGTGTGGTCGTAGTTGCGGACAATGTCAGATCATGGGCCCTGTGTGCGCTACCAGACCATATGCGCAGAATACACTATATTATGTTTGAAATCCTGCGTTTTGCACAATTTCTTAATTGAGTATGAGTTCTTCGCTCGTGGAAGCCCGATAATACAACGTAAGATCTCGAATACGGAATTTTGCGTGACCGCTGTTCTTGAACCATTAGCTTCTCATTGTTCAAGGGGGATTTGTAGGAAATCACTATCAACTGCGAGAAGGAGCTCCACATCATTTGAATGATAGCGATTTTTCGAAGCTGACATGCCACTAGTAGAAGTAATTCTAAGTCACATGATTTAGGTTTTATGTGAGCGCATCCTCCCTCCCTTAAAGGCAGCACCCACGGAAATCCTCACTTTCGAAGTGAGTCGTTCTCCGTGTGGTCGGCTGCCAGAAAATCACAATAGTAACTTGGACAGAGAAAAAAGCGGCCTATCTGTGGAGATACTGCCGTGGACACAGAGCGTGGCCATTTTGGTGGTCTAGCTAATGTATCATGTTGTATAAGGAATATTGTACGGTGTAGGGTATGGAATGCGCACCATCCACAAGAATTTGTGACAATACGCGCGTATACCCTCGGCGGAAAACTCGTCCACACTGTGGACGCATGGGAAACAGGGCCTTCATTTCTCGTCTTCCGGCGTGTTTCACGCTTTTTCATCACTGCCTCTGAGTTCATCGTCCCTGAAAACGTTGAAACTCAGCGAAATCTCCTACACAAAAATTTCCGCGGGTGCTGCCTTTAAAACCCAGCAATACAGATAAACAGCAATAGTGAAGGCAGTCTGTGTGTTCTTGTTTCTGCCATGCACAGTGTGATATCATCTACTTCCTCAATGTCTGTTATAACCTGTATGTAGGTCGCGGGTAAAGTCTTTCTGATACCTGAGCAGAACGAAATTTCTCGCGAAGGTAACACTTGTCAATTTGGTCACTCCAGAGTTCATTGTGTTGTAGAACATTATTAGCTATGGACTTTTGACTTTTGTTCGTTGTTTTTGAGATTGTTGGTCTACATAACATTCCGACACGTGGGACATTTCAATATCCAAGTTTATGACTCTCAGGATGTTCCTCGAACTATTGTTTTTTTTTTTGTTTCGATATTCAACCGCTTGAATTACGAGATGTCCTCTCAAGAAGCCAAAATCCTCAACCATTCTGTGGCGGTATTTGTGAACGCTTTCGGAAAGATTTCAGGCTTCCCCCTCATCCGAAGAGGAAGAAAGTTCCTGATAGAACGATGTATTTTATGAACTTATCAGGCGACCACGACAGGCGCATGACGCAGCACGACAAAAACAAAACGATAATTTCGGGGAGAAACTTGCTTGCATACGTAGTATCTGAGCGGTAAATATTTTTAGCGCGAAGTTGCTTCCTTCCACGGAGTGCGCATCATGCCAATTTGGAGCGGGTGGGCATATTTGGGCCATAAGGTCTATGCGTGAAGAGATGTGCATGCTTTGCTGGCCAACACTTCAGTGGTTCTGTCTCCGCCAGGGCCTGAAAGGAGCAAATGATCTATGAAAACAGCCGCACAAACTACTTTTATAGATTATTTAATCTTTTCAGACCCTAACGAAGGCGAAGTCGCCGATGTCAGTGTAGAGCATATTGACAACCTCGTGTTCGACTAACAAGCTTATAAATTATACACAAATACTATGCCGAAGTTTACGAATGAGTGAACATGGGAACTGAGAACGTTATATATTTTGCTATTTTCAACATGGCTTGTTACTGCTGACTGAGACTAGCCGCTCCTGCGAAGCGTACCCAATTCACGCAGAGGAATTTGTCCAATAGATAACGGTAGCTAGATCTCCGCCTTCTCGGGATCGTTCATGAATCCCAGCGCTGGATTTTTCTTGGGCTTGTGGTTTTTGTTGTTCCTTCCATTATTCCTTTCGATGTTCTCCCGTTCACATTCTGTGATCTTTGTGTAACAGCCCGATGTGTCTATACTATTCTTGGCTGCCGCTATACTCCCCGTAGACTGCGCTTTCAGTCCCTGCCTACAAAGGCCTTGTTACACTGCCGCTGTAGTCCTTGAGGACTGTAGCACCCTGCGTCGCCGTCGCTGGCGACTGTAGAGCCGATGCGCATCGATTGTGGGCGGGTCGTCGCGGCGGCCGCCGTCGCCAACATCAGCGGCCCCCGGCGACTGTGAAGGCAATGCGCATCGATTGCAGGCGTCGCCAACATCGGCGACGGCGACGCAAGGTGCTATACTCCTCCGAGGACTGTAGCGGTTACCTTACTTGGTTATTTTGGCGAGCAGTAGCGTCGCTGAAGCGCCGCCTACAATCAATAGGTATCAAAATAAGTGTCCCCGCGTAGCTGCGACTAACACAGCTACAGTGAGCATCGATGGCGGTGCTTTTATCGCGGACACGGAAAGCATACGGCACAGTCACGCCGCTGCGCTGGAATCGCCGCCGTAGTGGCAAGTCAGGGTTTTCTTGATAAATTTCAATCGAATTCAATATTAACTGTCAAGAAAACTAACTATTAAGGAAATCCTATAGTTTGCCGGCGCGGCGAGGAATCCAGCATGAGCAGCGCGGCCGCGCCGCATACTTCCCGACTCCGCGAAAAACGCACTACCATCGACGGTCACTGTGTAATCTTTTGAGAGTATGACAACAGCGTAAACACACCTAAGCCCATACTTCCTTCATATTCTCCTATGAAGCGCTACTGTTTATATGATTCTTACCTAAACGCGACGATGCTTGCAACATTCTGTTGCAGTTTTCCGACCTTTAATGCATTATGTTCCAGAAGTCCACCACTACAGTAATGTCACTACAGTAATGGGCTGTTCATAAATTTCAACACCTCTTCTCCGTCCAAATTCATCTGAAACGTCTCAGAAATTCTCGAAGCAAAGCTTGTCTAGCAGGTATGGTTAGAAATATTTCAATTTGTTGTTGTGTATGTACACCGTATAGGAACTGCGTATGGGTTAGCACTGACCCAATTTCGTGTTGCCTCGTATGCAGGGTCAAAATTTTCGCTGAGCACTGCTTGATCTACAGTGGGCGTCGGTGGCGGTGACCCATCCACGGCCTCGAAAAGAACGCGGCGCGACCGCGCCGCTCACAATGGAATCGTCGCTGCAGCGGCGAATATGGGTTTTCTCGGTATTCATTAATCATATTTGATGTTACCTAATCAGAAAACTAACTAACTCTCAAGAACACCACATAGTTTGTTGTCCTGGAGGGGATTCCTGCTCGAGTCGCGCCGTCGCGCCGCGTGCTTTTCGAGACCGCAGATGGGTCACCGCCATCCATGCCCACTGTAGCATTACCAGTTTTCGATCCTACATATCCAGAAAAGAGTTGGTGTTGGCGTATTCCTGCATGGAAAGAACGACGGTGAATTTGACAAGTCGCGCATGTTCTATCCTGTTAGTCACAGTGATATTCAGCTGCCTAGCATGTTAGAACAGTCTCGGAAATGATGGGGGAGTACGTGGAACACATGCATTCGAGGAGTGCAAAACCGACCCTCCAATGAATTGCCTGTTTGAGATTTCCAGGGTTATATCTACCGCATCCTCATTCGAATTTTGCATGAGCATGTATGGTGGAATCGCACGCGAAGGGGAATGTGTCGACTCCGAAGACGGGATTACTGCTTGAATTACCAATTCCATAACATTAGCGGGCCTTTTTCCCTTCCTCTAGTACACACTCAGAATTTCTTGTGTTCCTGTACATCTATCAGCAAATATTAGCCAGCAAAACCAGTTGGGAATATTCTCGTAAATTTTTTTCACTTTAGTGAACTGAAAGGCCTCCTTCTTTTCTCGAATTCAATGTCTCACTTGTTACATTTATTTTATTCTTATCATAGGGCCAAGGGTTCTGTGAGGATCTTAAAGGGTGTGTATCATCATGAGGGAAAACGGGGCGTGGTACTGTTTCGCAATTGGTTCGTTCGAACTCTCCTCCCACCCATTACGACTGACTCGTTCCCTTCGCGCTCGATTCCGCTATACATGACTATGCAAAATTTGAATGCGACCGGGACGAGTTGATCGTAAAGGGCGGGAAGACTCCGCCTCGTTTTCCCTCATGATGATACACACCCGATCTTGAAGAATAGCTGAGGTTTTGGGTATAATTGATTGGGTCAAGAAACCTTAACCGTTTTACACCGAAGAAGTTGATCGCAATGCTAGAGACATCTTCTACGAAGTTACTCCCCATCTGACTCACTTTATTCATCCGGTTTACTAAAGTTACTCGATCATAAACAAGGAACAGCAAGTGTAACGTTCTATTCAAATCCAATTCTGTCCAATATTGAAATGCCAGGAAGCGGCGCTTTGGCTCGGACAAGTGTGCCACGTTACCTCTGGGTTAGCCAAACAGTTTTCTGCGAGTCTACTTCACAAATTTTTTCCTGCAGAAAGTTTGGTTCGGTTAGTCCGCTCCTCGATTGTTTTGCCCAGTGTTGGAAGCTAGCCAAAAACTTTAGGGCCATGATTCCGCGTTACAGAAATGAAAATTGCGAAAATTTCCGTGGACAAACCGAATGGAATCCAATGCACGACAAATACTGAGCGCTGCACATCTGCAGTTTCATTACACATTACGAGTACAGAATATGGATGATTCTGCATTGTTTTCACACGATGAAGTGATGCGAGCTCGTTATTTCTGCTGGCGTCTGCTGAAAATGGCAGGCTTGACTGTCTAAGTCGAAATCGTTGCTATTTTTGTAACGGTATATGTGGCAGACGGACGCGTGTGGCACAGTGGTAAGAGGCTCGCTGTACACGCGCACGGTCGATGGATCGCGCCCGTGGCCAACCAAGCCTTCCATCCCTCCGGGATCGGTAAATTGGTACCAGAGGAATCTGGGAGGATGAAGCACTGACTTGGTTCATCGGACGCCCTCAAAAGTTGCTGAGTAACTACTCAGATTTTATTAATGATGTGATTGGCTTCACAGCCTGAAGATCACAAAAACGTAACAATATTCTCTCTCTAGATGGTGCAGATGAGCTAATATCGTATCTTTACTTCAACTGTTCTTTGAGCTATGCACGACGTTGGTAAGAAATTTATGTCGGCTAACGTTTCGGCGGATCGCCGTCTTCAGAGCCTGAAATGGGCGAATCTACACGCCAACTATCCGGCTAAATCTCTCCAGGTCCATACAAACGAAACCTTATGCCTATTTTACGTCACAGATTTAGCTCACGGATCACCCTTTTATGTGGCAGCAGTGATGTTACGATGCTAACGATCGCCAGCTGTCGTTAGCATCGTAACATCAGTAACATCACTGACATAACCGCTAACTTATTTTTGTCGTATCTTTGTTCGATTCTATTTCTCCTACTTGAGCAAAGAATGACAGTGTTGTAACTGTCAGTTGGTAGGTTCTACTGTTCTCCACATTCCAGTCTGCTGGCACCGGAGAGACTTGATTTCTTCGTTGTGAAACTCAATCGTATCAGTTCCTGGTTCCTGAAACAGTGTACTTTTCGATGCAGCACTTTCAGGCTGGTACTATATGATAGTGTAAAGAGACGGTTGTCTTATGTGTAACTGCGACACATTCGGCCCTTTGCCCTTCGACGTTCTTGCAATTTCCCGGACGTTATTGAAGGCTACTCCGGCTCGCGAACCCAAATTCCAGTTCCTCTTGTTCCCTTTCTATATCCATATAATTAACAAAGTTAAAAATCAGCTCTCGTTCCAGAAATTCCTCCAATTTGGTTCCCGATTCTTACGGATTTTTTTCATTTTTTATTTTTTCAAAATTAATGTGTCCCATTGGTCCCTCAACATAACCGCTGTGCTTCCCGTCGCTGTTAATTTTACAACGAATGTTATTGTAGGCGCGCAGCCATTCGTTCGATCGGTAATTATCGACAGTAATTTCTTTCTGAGGCGCTGCGATTGATGTCATCTCTCGTTGTTCTCACAAACATTGTGTTTCGGTCTGTGGGCGAGGTCCGGCCCTTGTGACGCCACCTCGAGTGGGCATGGTTGCTCTCATTCTCAGTTCGCACAGCACTTTGACATATGCGAGTTCTGATGGGGTATACAAAAAAGAGCTCCTTCCACGGAAATGATGCCGTACTTGTCCGCAAGAGAATGATACTCGTGAATCATAACATCTGAACGCGTTTTCGCGACGAGTTCGGCATTGTAAGAGCAACTTAGTTGATAGCCATCAAAAGCGGATTTCTTCCGCTTCCTGTGCCCTTTCTGCGATAGGCCTCGCATTGAACTAAAGGCAATCTAACTGGCTATGGGCTAGAGGTGGGTGGTTATCGTCAAAATCATGAGTCGTAGGGAGGAACCGAAGGCCAAAGGCGTTATTCTACTGTTCTCATCGAAGAAATCAGTGTAAGAGCGGTAATGTTGACTTTTGCGCAACAAAATCACTGAAGATTTACGATGTCGGCACCACTACCGCCGGCAGCCGGCACCAGCAGAACTTACTGTTTACGACGTCTTTCTAGTTATCACTGTATTCTAACACTAATATTTTTTCTGGCTTCTTATTAACCTCTAGTGTTTAACAATGACTGTTTCTCAGCTATTATGTACTTTGATTTATCGTTCACTAGAGTAGTTATTCCTTATTATTTATTGCTAAGAAACTCGGAATACCCGCGGGACTGACTACTTCTACTGTCGAAGGTTTGCACCTTAGCTGACTAGCTATAGCATCTGCTGCTCCTCATTTTGCATTTGTTGAACCTTAATTTGAAACTGAACAGTAGTTCCTTTAAATTAAAGGCAAGGCCCGGCCAAAACATACTTTGTTGGTTTCTCGCTTGAAACGTTGAATCTACGTTGGCAGTCACCCTGAACAACAATGAAAGTCCGAAAGAGATCCGTTAAGTTACGCTAAAGGGCTGACATTCTAGTTGCATAGTCCGTGCTTCCAGTGGGCGACCACTAGACGTCGGGCCACGTAAGTGGTGTTGCAATGGCAGGTGTGGTGTTGCACTGGGAGGTGCCGCACTACCTGTGTCGCTGTATTATTGGTGCCGCAGCACCCGTGTCGTTGCATACGTAACTACGGCAACACCTCAGTGTCGCTGTGTGCAGGATGATTACGTCACGTGTTGCTGTGTTGGAAGAGAGCAGCGGTGGCAACACCATCCAGACCAAAGCACCAGATACCATAACCCTGGAGCATTTTCGCTTGAAACCCGGGATAGACCCTAGGAAGCGCTCTCAAACTCGGGTTACGTGATGTACGGGTGGGTTACATCAGAAAGAGCCTAAAACCTGTAGGTCGAAAATTTGGACCGGACGTTGCCTTTAAAGGCAGTGTCTCACCTCATGTTCGATTTCGAGTTATCAGCAGAATATGGGCCTACTCGACGCGCTAAGTTCAGCGATGTATGTTATTTCCAACAAAACTGTCAAGAAACCCGTTTTTGAGGGATCAATTCATCCTGGTGCGTACGAGTTCCTCGGCAAGGAAGGTGCATATCTTGCCATACACCTTCGCTGATCTCATTGATCGCACAGGTGTTCTCATTGCCAAAAGGCGAGAGCCATCTCGTACGCCGGCCGAGGATTTGTGCCAGTTCTCGGCCGGTGTACGTGAGGTGAGACACTGCCTTTAACTCATTCACGACCACGCCTGTTTTTGCGTGTCTAGCGCGTGGCACCAACGCCCCTTTCAACAGCGCCGCAGCCGCATGGTTTCGCGCAGGTACTATAACAATACTTAAGATAAAATAGATTGTTTCAAAGAATCTTCAAATTTTTGAAGATTTTTAGTGTCGCTGAATAAAAACGAGAGCGTTTAACCTTATTTCCTCTACTCTTGGGTTGCAAAAGTTTTATTAAGATATGTATTTCCTGTTACATCAGGAAAGACATCCAAAGAATACACGCCTGCAGGCCCTCATTTCAACGAAGAAGTGAGCCTAAGGTGTGGTTTAATGTATTTCTATGGCAAGATTTGACTTCCGTATAGATTTTGTTGCTTCACTGCATATCAAATGTGATTCAATCAATCTCGTTTTCAAGAAATCCTCCCTTTTCACGCTTGAAGTTTAAATAAAGAAGTAGTCTATGTCTCGAAACGCAACTCACAAAAAAATGCTTAAAAGTATTGCATCAATTCTGTATGGAAATGCAGCGAAACAGTGCGAAAATCCGGTCCAGGCGCTAATTAGAAGAGCGTGGCTCACCGGTGAGCCGCGCGGTCGTCAATGGCTTGAATTGTTTATGGAAAAAACAGCTTTTCGTTAAAAATCTTTTACTGTAGAAAGTTTTTATATGATTAGAACGAAATACATCCTACCATCAGTTGACTCGGACATAACGTTTTTAAATAAACCGAATTCGAAGTAACGCATCCCTATAACTTATCGGATTTGTTCCAATATGCCTCCAGTTGAGGAGTCTTTCCTACATTCTCCTCGAATGCTCGAATATACCAAGCTACACCAATCACGCCAACCATACTGATTTGAACCAGATAGTCTCGTAGGATACCGGTCGAAATCCGACCGCTTTCTATCTACTTGGTTGAGTCATTAGAGGTTGTTCATTTGTTGACATTAAAACGCGTCTGCAACGGGGTGTAATGTGACGAGTCAAGTGCTGACGGGTTGTTTTCTACCGAAGTAACGGAAAAGTGGGAAGAAGAACCTGAAATCCCGTTAACGCAAGACCCTGTTACCCATCAGTTGATGTAGTACTTGATTTTCATCACTACCCTGGAAAGTGAACTGAACACATCCTGTGGTCAAGATGGGAGGGCAGGTAAACACATCATGGTGTATACTGGGTGTGTTCACTAACTTACATAGATGACTCTACCCACAGTCGGAAATACATATGTATGTCCCCGTATGCCCACTATGGATAGACATTTTCACTAATGTTGGACGAAGCCACGTCCTCTTCAACTACCTGACGTGGCCTAGATGAAGTCATCTGTAATAGAAGGTAGTCACAACTTACCCCCAGAAATATTCACTTTGTGGGTCAGGTCGGGTGTGTTACGCCGAAGTTTGTGAGGACGGCCTCGCTTCACGCAACCTATTGTTAGGTTGTTTCGTAACTTCTCATTCTTTGAAACTTTTCCCAACACGGTGTGAGCCAGAGGATAAACACGTGGATGGACTAATTGTAGTGTGTAACAGAATGGATAAACACCAGTGGAAGCAGATAGGGAACCATTGGGTTTTTCTTCCCAGAGCTGGGACTGCATGCATCATTGGGATAACCTAGGGTAAGCGTGACAACAACTCACAAGATTGCCCATCGTTAGCACGGGCGTGGAAGCGTTTACCATGGGTAATCTTATTTATGCGTCCAAGCGAATCCATCACAGCATCTCCGTCACCACTGGGTGACGGCGTACTCATACCATCTCAGCCAAGTCGTTAGGTGGGTTTCCTTCTCTACCAACAACTGGATAGTAGCGTATCCGGGGTGTGTATCATCGTGAGGGAAAGGGGGCTGTAACCAGACGACTCTGATCGGCGCATTCCAGCCGCTCGTCACGCCCACGTTGTTTGACTCGTACGGCGCATACGGCGCTAAGCACAAAGAGACCATGTGTCATGGGATTGACGCCGTTCGAGTTCAGACAGATGGGCGTGCTGGGCGGCTCGAATTCGCCAATCAGAGTCGTTTGGTTACACCCCTTTTTCTCTCACGATTATACACGCCCGCGTACCCGTCCCACATGGGTTGACCCTCAACGTGAAACCCTTCTTACTACGGGGTACCAGCTTGCTTTTACCCATAGCTCCGATAATGATGAGATAGGGTCGAAAAAGTGAAGGCTGTTCTTCAACTACAGCTTAGATGAGGAGGCAGACAGGTCAAAAGAGTTAAGTCCGTCGAGTGATTCCTTCGATATGGTTTGTAGCAGTTCTGCATTGCGCACAAAAATGGGAGAGAGATGTTATAATCAATGGCGGAAAGTATGCGGTAATAAATGAAGGTACACTGGTTCGATTTCGCTAAATATTTTGATAGCTTTACAAAACTGTATGGTGCGCAGTTGTCATTACATCTAAAATCTATGGAGAAATCAATTTCTAATTCGTACTTAGGGAGTTGCGTTCTTTGAAACTTCTGGCCAATACTAAAGAACCGCCATTTGCGCATTGTCTGCTTGATTGGTGACACCTTTGTGCGATCAGAGGTCCTTACAATAAATGCCCTCGTATGAAATGAAATGAAATGAAAGTGGGTCATATTTAGAAACGCTTTTCTGTTGAATATCTCTTGCAACTCAAAAACTTAGGTGCTGCGCAGTTGTTGGCTGCCGAGCCCCATGAGATCCAGAGTAGAATTGTATACAGCAATTAGTTCCTTCAGTACTGGGCTGAGAAAGCTCATCTGAAAAGGGGGAGAGGAGGTGCACGAACTAAGGAGGCTATTTCGAAACGAGACACATGTATATGGTTAGACGACTCGTCCCATAAGACGTTACAGATTATACTTGTATTCTGCTAATTGGTTATTACAAGCTCAAAATTCTACGTCGATGATCTCCTATCATATTTGCATATATCTCCCTCCCTCACGGCTGTGCAGCTGGATGGCTGAGTGGATGGCGTGGCAGACTCGTAGGCAGAGGCTTGAGGGTGCGCATCCCGTATACAAGTTCTGTTTTGCAAACCTCCATTTCTAAACTTTAACAGAATTTGAAGCTGTTCAGGAGGTGAATACTTATTGATTTTACACTACGTAAGTTACAGGAAGTCTTTCGCTATATAAAGCCAACTTCGCTGCATTACAAAAAGGCTTGACTCAATGCCTTCTTGGAATTAGTCACTCGTCTGGCTCGAACAAGAAGAGTTGCCATCTGCCGGAAGAATCTTTTACTAAGGATGCACATCGACAAGTGTTCAGAATAGTGACAATGAGAACAGTGGGCAGAGACAATAAATGTGACGCTGTTGCAGTTGGTGGAGACGTCGCGGAGGAACGTTTCTTCCTCGTCTTCTATCGTCAAGTCACACTATGCGGCATCGAGTAGGATCCTCTCAAAGGCCTTCGCCATGTTGTGCTCTTCGTGAGTTGTGTTAGTGATACCACTCTGACCAAATTTGGCCACCAAAAGCGCTACCACGCGTTAGCAGTAAAAAAACATTTCAAGCGGTCAAGGAATGAGAAAGTGAGCGATTAGATCATCTGGTATGTCGAAATAACTGGTCTTTCCAGCGACATCACATTAATACCCAGTATAGAACATTTATTCATTATTTCCAAAGAAGCGCTCATAGTCATAGTTCATTCATCTCCTGAACAGCTCCGAGCTCTGCTAATGGGTAGAATTGGAAGTTTGCAAAATGAGACCGGCAAACGGGGTTCCAACCCTCGAGTCCCTGCCTACAAGTCTGCAGCACTATCCACTACGCTATCCAGCTACAGCACTGTGTGTTGAGGGAGATACTTTTATGTATGTCAGTATGGTATAAAGCCGTCGACGTGGAATTTCGAGCTTGTATTAACCATTTAGCAGAATTCAATTATAATATGTAGCATCGTTTGGGACAAACCTCCGAACCATATATGTATCGTTACGGAATCGCAGCTTAACTTTGTGCACTTCCCTTGCGAAATAATTGCCCGTGTATCAGGTGGGCTAGCGGTAGAGCACGAAGTTTAAGAGCGTGCTCGACGGCAAAGTGAGACAGACGGGACATTTGTCCCACCCTGGAAGTGAACAGAGTTTCATGTACTATGTATATCATACTATTCAGAATTTCATTCTGAGTTCAGCAGACAAATGCGCAATACTGTTTTTTCCAAGCAAATACGATATTCTCGTTTTTACATTTGAACAATTTCATATGGGATGCAGCACGAATTAGACTTCATGTGAGCATCGTAGAGGCGTTGAATGCGTATGTGCCCTATACAGTATACTTTGGAATATTCGAAAATTTTTTTCGAATAATCGAATTTCGAATTTATTCGATTTTTCCATTTTTTCGAATAATCGAATTTCGAATTTATTCGATTTCTCTATTTTTTCGATTAATCGAATTTCAAATTTATTCGATTTTTCCATTTTTCCGAATAATCGAATTTCGAATTTATTCGGTTTTTCACTATTATCGAATAATCGAATTTCGAACATATTCAATTCGTCACTTATTTCGAATTTTCGAATTTCGANTTAATCGAATTTCAAATTTATTCGATTTTTCCATTTTTCCGAATAATCGAATTTCGAATTTATTCGGTTTTTCACTATTATCGAATAATCGAATTTCGAACATATTCAATTCGTCACTTATTTCGAATTTTCGAATTTCGAATATATTCGTTTCGTCATTAAATGCGAATATTCGAATTTATTCGGTTTTTCAAACCTCGAATAATCGAATAAATTTGAAATTTGATTTCGTTTTCATCCGATTACTTGAGCAGCTTGACTATTTCGGAAAGCGGGGAGTCTTTGATGACCTTAGAATTTGAAGTTATGGTGGTGAAGGTTTCTTCTACTATGATAGACGCTCTGAGTATGTTTGACTTCAATCATGACCTCAAAACTCGAAGATACAAAGAAATATACCGGCCCAAGCAGTGCTCTGGGGATTCTAGCTGCGATATGGCACCAAATCTTAACGGTAGGGTCTCATCAAGATGGTCTTCATGTGTCTCTTGCTTGAAAAGTTCCATACGATGACAGTGACCTCAAATCTTTTCACTTCATAAGTCGTTCTCGAGGCTTATGTAGAAAATCACAACAGCAACACCTCCTTGTTGCCGCATGGAAGTCCTTTTTGACAAGTCTTGCTGTGGTAGATAGTGGGGGCAGCCTTACGCAGAGCAGAGCAGAAAATGATACTGCAATCCCATAGCATTTTTCTTTGGCAATCATTTTTCTTTCTTTCTTCTGGGTTGACCTTGAGGAGGACTATCAATGTGGAATTACGTGATTAACGAATGAGTAACATTATGAAGAGCTTCGAAAAGCAGATACACTGCAGATCATTCGTCCTCTGCGGACCATCCAATATTACAGAGAAAAGCCTGGCAGCTCGGAAAGCAGAACTGTGCAAACACAAAATTCCTCCAAATATTCGAAGTTATTCGATTATTCGAAAGAAAGCCGATTCGATTTTCGAATGAATTCGAAAGTAGACCCATTTCGAATATTCGAATTTCGAATAAATTCGAAAATGAACTTTTTTCGAATAGTCGAATCTCGAATAAATTCGAAAATTGACTTTTCCGAATATTCGAACTTCGAATAAATTCGAAAATGAACTTTTTCGAATATTCGAATTTCGAATAAATTCGAAAATGGACTTTTTTCGAATAGTCGAATTTCGAATAAATTCGNNGTGGATAAATCGGCGCTAACCCATGTTTTCTGAGTTATTTGGGAAGTAAAAGAACCTAGCAACTATTAACCCGCGGTTGCAAAGCAGTTCCCGTTGTGAAATTATTGGTTTTTGAAGGTGCGTCTATACTTATGAAACGGTCGCTATGAGGAGGAAGTGCTGAATCTACTCGTCTCTACCCAGAATTCCCAGTAAAACGGCGGGAACTAGGGTTTTCTAGCATGCTAATTCGACTCATGTTCATAGATTTTCTCCACAAGTTATTGAGAATTGTGTACCTGCATTTTCTGGGGTGCGTCTATACTTATGAAACGCACTGTATACCCTGTTTTGAGTGCCTGCCAACTTTTCGACAAATATCTTCGAAGAAAGCGCTGTTTAAACGAGTATCGTTACAGGTATAACATTTAGGATAGGTATGATATAAGATTGCAAAGATAATGCAAAAGTTTTGTTCTTGAGATGCCACTACTGAACTATTGTTCATTTACATACATGTTTATTCACTTATTTATTTGATTTTGCTTATGTTTGTTTGTCTGTTTGTTCATCTATTCACGCGTACGACATACTCATACTGGATATTTCCCTATGAATCCTTTCCGTTGGTATTTGTTCCATGGTTGATTCGTTTGCAGAGGTTCGGATTTCACACTTTTCCCGCAAGCATTTCCGAAGCGGCTTAATCCTTCCCGGTGAGCGCTTCTGTTAATCCATCCCATTCGTTCAGGATTATTTTTCCTGGAGGGTACGTAATGGTGCGTATTAGGTTAGATTGACATTTTTGCTGGTTGTGTAGAATCTAGGTTTTCGTGTTTGATTCAAGGAACGTTGTTCACACTTCACCATAAGATCAGAGAAACAGAAAGAAGAAACCTCAGAACCTATCCAATAGTTGGACTGCTGGGATGCTAAATCACTCTCTTGATTCTGACGTTCCGATTTTTTTTGTTCAATGCAGCTTTAAATGTGCATTACTAAGTAGGTAATTTAGTGTAGAATGTAGAATGCTCTGGAAAGATTTCAGTAGTTCAAAATGAAGCTCATAATTGAAATGGATTTTCGCGCATACGCATCTCATTTTGGATAAGAGTTCAAAGCTTTTCCTGCTTCCTGTGCACCTCTGAAGCCTGCATTGGTACACCTACTAACTCCTATCATTCCACTCTTAACAGTAATGAGGTTGAACATCCCAACACTACTGGTTTCCCCTCCCGAAATCGATAGGCACCATTACCGCTATTGTTATCACCATCGCCGGTTAGTTCTGACCCACTATGAGCTGGCAAACTCAAGGGATATTTTGAGCTGTCACAGACCCGTAAGAAGCTCTCTAGGATTACTTCTTGGTCAAGGTTTCTTGTGTTCATGATACTTCTATGTCCGTTAATGCCGATCAGATTACCTATGGTGAACATGTTGACGTGCCTAAATTCACCCTTTATCTGGCGCCCATAAGCATGTCTTTCCATACGTGGCGAGTCATACCTATGGGTACGAGGTCACCCATCGTCCAAGTGATGCGTGTGTTACTTCTTATGTTACTCTTTTCCTCTGTCCCTTCACTTCTTCTCGACATTATCCTACAATGTTCTACGTATCCGGCGATGTTCTACGCTCCCTTCCCCTCATGGTTTCATGACCCTTACCACCTGCGGCTTAACCTTGGGTAATTTTATTGGAACAGGGATATGAACCCGTAGTTCGGTCCTAAATATTTTGAATTTTTGAGGCTGAGGCTGACTGTGGTGGAAATCCTCATTCTGATATATTTATTAGTGGTTTCGGGAATAATCACGGGTGAAAATTGTCTATGTAGGTTCATAAGCAGATGGTCACAGACGAAGTACGGCTTCCGGCATTTTTGGTAGTGGAAAGATGGCCACTAGTGGGTGCGTGGCTAGTGAAGTTCTCTTATCACAAGCAGCAAGCACTTAGTTTACCCGCTAGTTGTTTGTTTGCCACCGGTGGTCGATCTTTGTTATCTTCCTAAGTGGAGAGGTTCATTATTTTGGTAGGTACTTTGTTGGCAGTGCTGCGAACGCTCGACGTCCACAGCTGCGTGATTTATCATGCCCGGGGTTAGAAAGGTAATTCTGGTTTTCGTGCTATGCCTTGATTGTTGTTTCAATGTAACCAGCCTGATCGTCCGGCTAACGCCGGACCCTCAGGCTTCTTTTCTTGCTCGCTTCGCTCGCGTTGCCTATATATGACATCATCTTCACACCATACCGATCATTCTACTTTTGTCAAAACTCCTGCTTTTCGCAACCTCACGCTTTGTGGATCCGAAGCTGTGCAACAGTAGGGTGTCGTCTCTCAACTTTGTTCAGGACAGTTGGACCTGGCTGCAAGCGCTTCTCCACCTGTTAGCGCCGGCGCACCCTTATCACACCTTTCGATCCGACTCCATGTGTTTTTCCATTTTTTGGACGCCGACGCACCGTTATCGCATCGCTCGGCCCGAATCAGAGCGTTTTCCCACTTCTGGGCGCCGGCGCACCCTTATCACACCGTGGGACCCAGATCCAGGCGTTTTCCCAGTTTTGGGCACCGGCGCACCCTTATCACACCGTNATCACACCTTTCGATCCGACTCCATGTGTTTTTCCATTTTTTGGATGCCGACGCACCCTTATCGCATCGCTCGGCCCGAATCAGAGCGTTTCCTCACTTCTGGGCGCCGGCGCACCCTTATCACACCGTGGGACCCAGATCCAGGCGTTTTCCCAGTTTTGGGCACCGGCGCACCCTTATCACACCGTGGGACCCAGCTCCAGGCGTTTTCCCACTTCTGGGCGCCGGCGCACCCTTATCAC
>JARK01001430.1:494355-539169 GCA_000688135.1 Ancylostoma ceylanicum | reverse complement strand
CCCCCCCCCCCCCGTAATGCTTACGATTTTTCTTCACTTTCAAGGTTTAGCATTTCATTTTATGGAGTTTTCAGAAGAATCGCAAAGAGCTATCAGGATTCCGCAACCTCTTCTCCCGATTCCTGCGAGCTAAGACCCACGTGGATTGGACAAAGATCGAACCTCTCCCAGAGGGAGCAATTAGAGGATACAAGCACGTGAGTGAGCGCCGTTAATCTTCGAACATGACAGTTGAGATTGTCTGTTACAGCTGGAACATCCAAGCAACGATGAGGTGATCGCTTCGATGCTGAACAAGTTGGTTGTGGTAAAATTGAACGGAGGCTTGGGTACTTCTATGGGTTGCAAGGGTCCCAAATCAGTGATACCTGTGCGAAATGAGCTCACGTTCCTCGATTTGACGCTGCAGCAGATCCAGGTCCGCTTTGATTTAGTTTTGATTTGAAGACGTGCCTTGAAGACAGCAGAAAAAGTGGCTTTTCCAGACTCTGAACAAAACCTATGGCGTTGACGTGCCGCTTGTGCTGATGAACTCTTTCAACACCGAAGAAGACACAAAGAAGGTGCTGAAGAAATACGCCAACGTCAAGGTAACGTGCTCTGCTCTTTGCTCCTGTATTGTTGGAGGTTATCTATCCATACAGACCCCCTACTGAGACAATTTCAATCCCTTCAGGTATCCGTGCACACTTTCTGCCAGTCACAATACCCGCGCGTCAACCGCGAGACTCTGATGCCCATCGCAAAATCGCTCGATGATGCTGATGTGGAGTGGTGAGCTAGATTTCTGAATTACATATGAAGTAACAAAGAAAAAGAGGCATTGCATCCAAGAGCTAGTTTTCCTTCATAGTGAGAATTCCCTCAATTTTCTGTTCATCAGCATTCTTTTTTCACATTCAAAAGCCATAATGAGCCCATTTACACTGCTCTCTACTGTGAGCGAACATTGTTATTCTGAAGAATTGTTTGGAGTGAAAATTCTCGATTGGAAATTAAAGCAAAATCCTGTTTCTCAGACTTCTTAGTGATGCGCGAGCCATGGAAACTCCTAAAGAGGGAAGGATACTAGGGGGGCCCAGCCAATCCTAATAATATGTCCACTATCATACACAGTTTCTGACGCTGATTCGAAATCTGTACCCGTCACCTGCTGCGGGGTTCCCCGTTTTGAGTTACAGCGATTTTTCTCCGTTTTTGCTGTGAAAAACGAGGCCTATGATAGGCCTGGCTGACAAAGATAGCTGGAGAGAATTCATAGAGGAACGGGAAGCAGAGTGGGTGGAAATCGCGGTGAAAAAGACAGGCAATATGGAAAAATTCTCAGATATCGCGTGGGAAGAGGCTTTATAGAGGATGATGAAACAGCATCGACCACATTGGCGGTGGTGTAGTAGCAAGTGTCTCGTTCATTGAGAAAGAGGTGAGGGGTTCGAATCCTGTCAGGTGCAGCATCTCTGCACTTTTTCATTCACTACTGTATTTTGTCGAAAAATGATTTTGAATACTGCCACGTCATCTTCTTCACTTACAACCACATATTACGGAATTTCGAGCTCAATTCGTGTAATATTTTTATCGCTCAATTGTCACAGCACTTCGAGGACTACCTCCTTATGGCTTCTTCTGCTAAAAAAAAACGAAACATAGAACCGCATGGAGACATTTGGTAGGATGATGCATAATGTGCAGAATGCCAAGCTTTTCACACATTGCCCTCGCAAAAACCAAGTTCTTCTTCATTTGCTGACCACTTTGCAAAAAACTGCTTTCTTCCAATCACTCCGTATAATCTTACCACATGAACAGACCATTGAAATTTTTTGTTTTCTTACCTCAGAAACCTGTGAACGCCTTCCATACAGCCGATGTAAAAATTTGGTTTTGAAAATTTTCGACAAATGTTTTCTAACCCTTAAGAATTCCAAATCATAAAAGGGAAGCTAATGTGGCACTACTGGAAGTTTTTGTGAATGAAATTTTGCACTGAATAAGAAAACGCAAAAATGCCTTTACACCCAAAAACGAACCAGGGGACATTTAGCTATGGAACGAGACGCTTACCACTGCGCCATAACTCACCTTAACCAGACGCTTTAGACATCTTTGAAAAGTGTCGGGCTGCAGAGCTGTGCAGGAAAACCGCTGTAACTCCTCACACAGGGCACCGCAGCAGATAAGGAAAACGGATTCGTAATCAGCATCAAAAACTGCATCTAATCACGTGCATGTCATTACGAATTGCTGGACCCTCTTAGTCCTTATAGTGAACTGATGAATGATTCAATTTTGTTATTCAATTTTTATACAGTCCTAACCAGGAAAGTGTACCATGGGGGGAGGGGGGTCCAGCAATTCGAAACGAGAAGTAAGTCACCTGATGCAGTTTTTGATGCTGATTACGAATTCGTTCTCCTCATCTGCAGCGGTGCTCTCTGCGAAAAGTTAGTGGTTTTCCTGCACAGCTTTGGAACGCGACACTTGTCAAAGATGTCTAAGATGTCTGGTTCAGGCGGGTTGTGGCGCAGTAAAAGCATCTCCTTCTATAGCTAAATGCCCCTCGGTTCATTCCCATGTGTATGAGGCATTTTTGCATTTCTTCATCCAATGTAATATTCATTCAAAAACTTCCAGTACTGCCAAACTATCTTCCCTTTTATAATTTGGAATCCTTGAGCGTTCAAAAACGTTTGTGGAATATTTTCCAGGTTATATCTTCACAGCGGCTATAACCGCTTACGGGTTCTTTGGGAGTAAAAATAATAAATTTTAACATTTCATGTGTTCGTGCGGTGGGATAATACGGAGTGGTTGGAATAAAGCAGTTTTTAGCAAAGTGATCAGCGAATGAAGAAGAACTTGATTCTTGTGAGGACAATGTGCAAAAAAACTTGACATTTCGCTCATTGTAGACCGTTCTATCAGAAGTGTGTATGGAATTCTATGCTACGCTTTTCTAGCAGAAGAAGCCATGAGCGGGTACTCCTCGAGGTGCTGTGAAAGCAAAGAGATAAAAACATCGCACTAATTGTTCTTAAAATTTTGTAATATCTGATTGTAGGCAGAGAAGATTTCGTGGGACTATTCAAAACCTTTTCTGGACGAAATACAGCAGTGAATGAAGAAATGCAGAAGCGCATCCCCTAACGGGATACGAACCCTTGACCTCCGCCTCGTAGAGGCGAGACACTTACCATTACACCACAGCTGACCTTTACGATGAAGGGGCATCAATTCCTACAAAGCCTCTTACATGCGAAATTTGATGATTTCTCCATATTGCCTATCTTTTTCTCCTCTATTTTTACCTATTCTGCTCCTCTTTCTACCCTGAAATCTCTCCATCTATCTTTCTCAATGAGGAATGCCAAAAGCCTCGTCTTTCACAGCGAAAACGGAAAAAATTGCTGTAACTCTGAACAAGGAACTCCTCAGCAGATAAGTGGTACAGATTTGAACCAGCGTCAAAAACTGCATATGGTAGTGGACATGCCGGTAGGATTAGCTGGACCCCCCCCCATAGTATCCTTCCTTCGAAAGTATAGTTTGGAACCGCTTCCCTGCCCTATTCATCACTCTTCCGTTGGCACTCTGATTCTCTGCTTATCCACACTTTTGATCTACGCTCTCATTCCTGACTGAGGGGATTTATTGATATTCCAGCACATGTATATTTACTTACTCATTCCATTTATCTAATTCATTATTCAATACATTGAAAGTGCGCCACAGAGAGGAGCGGGCAAGTAAAGTGAGGACATAAAATCCTCTACTTACATTATGATTGAAACCAAATTTTTATGACCACATGTTGTAGTTGGTCACATTTGTTCATTGACGTATATAGTTGCATATTTTTCCTTCAGCTGGTACCCACCTGGACACGGTAACTTCTACGAGGCGTTCTACAACTCCGGCCTCTTGGATAAGTTTATTGCTGACGGAAAGGAGGTGGGCTCTTATCTTGTGACGCTGGGCTTCTGATAGATCTAGGATTTTTTCTTTCAGTACTGTTTCCTCTCCAATATCGACAACATGGGCGCTACAGTAGATTTTGCGATCCTAAACTTCTTGCTATCTCCGCCAGCCGGTCATGAGCATCCGGAATTTCTGATGGAGGTGGGCACTAGAGTTTTCTTTCCCTGTTTCAAAGCATGATTGAGGGAGCTACCGTTCAGGTCACTAACAAAACCCGGGCAGACGTCAAAGGAGGTACTCTCATTCAGTACGAGAGCAAGCTTATGCTTCTTGAGATTGCCCAGGTTCCTAAGGATTACGTGGACGAGTTCAAATCTATCAGCAAGTTCCGGTGGGTGACAGCATTTTTTTAGCAGATCTTAGCGAGCTTGTTGGTATTCAGGATAGGAAAGAAAATGCGTCTTTTTGTCTGTAATAACGCTTGCGGTGCGATGGTGACTGATCCAACCCTTTCCCCCGTGAGATCTTTTAACAGAATCAAAACGAAGCCCTATCTGGGAAATCAAAATTTTATGAAGCACCATTCCAATATGCGAGTGGAGGGAACTGCAAACTGTTAGAAAAAGATCCGATTTTAAAGAAAAAAATTATCGACGAAAGGGGCAATAATAAAGCAACGATTGAGAAAAAGGAAAAACTGCACTGCAACAATTATCCAGAAAAAAATCAGAAAAAAAAACTATACGCACTATGTAGAGGGTGGCTTAAAACTTCCTCGTCCTGTCCTCGGTCGCCTCTGTAAACACAATGAGTTTCTCAAAAACAACAAAGACCCAAATCTTTTCTGAGGGTCCACCCACCACCCGCCCCCTCCTATGCGAAGATCAGCTTATCACCGGAAAGACTAGTGTTGTAGCCTGGGCTAATCAGCTGGTTCGATGGGAGGACATAGTGAGATGCATATAGTAGCAAATTTTCCTGCGTGAAACTATAAGGAAAAAGCATGAGAATGGAAGGAATCGCATTACACATACATACACATATTAGAACTTAGAGAAGAAAGTATAAAACTATAATAGATCTGACCAGCTGACCAGATGGCTGACACCACACCGCAGACCTAATTGCAGCCAATGTCCCAAACACATCCTCAAAGTAGCAGACCCACTCACTGTGCTCACCATTGTATGTTTCCGGTTTTGTTTGATATTGAGACTTTCAGAATTTTCAATACGAATAACCTGTGGGCCAAGTTGCCGGCCATCAAGCGAGTGGTAGAGAACAACGAACTGGAGATGGAGGTCATAGTGAATCCGAAGCATCTTGACCGAGGCCTCGATGTCATCCAGCTAGAAACGGCTGCTGGTGCTGCCATCAAGAACTTCAGGGGCGCGTGCGGTTGGTCCTTCCTTATTGTCTTCGACTCGAATGAAATTGTTAGTGGCTTCATGCTAACCGAAATTACAGGCATCAACGTTCCACGATCTCGTTTCCTGCCTGTGAAGAAGTGCTCTGATCTGCTGCTGTTGATGTCGAATTTGTATGATATCGACCATGGAAGTTTGACTTTGTCAGAGCAAAGGTCGTTCCCTACCACTCCTCTCGTCAAGCTGGGATCGAGCTTCGATAAGGTACACTATTGCATATCATGGAAAATCCTCAAATGTTCCCATTCGGAAGCTGAAGGGTTTCGAAAACATTTACAAATAGAGAAAAATTAGATTTTCTGAGCTGAGCTCCGCCCACTGCAGTTGAGCCCCGCCCACCATATTTTGGTTGAGTCATCTTTGGCAACTTGATTCACTCTTGAGCAGTCTTGTTCGTGCACCGCATACGCGGCTCAACAAGTCCGTGCTCTATCGGTCACTTTTTGACTACATTGGAAGGCCAAATAAAAAATTTGTTGTAAGTGGCCACCTGCACTTCCATTGCTAAGGCCTGGGATTCAAGCAAAGTAGTCCAAGTGATTGTGATTATGACCTCGTAGAGCATGGAACGCGTTTTTGGACCACTATGTATGCTTGGTCAAACAGTCATAAAGTTAGGGAAAACAAGCGAGTGAAAAAATGCGAATTTATGAATCCACCTACCCGACATCACCCGGTAAAAAATGTATATTTCTTTAGGCACCCTCGGATTTCGAAAGCATTGTGGATGTGTTTAGTCGGCTTCTGAACGACTTCATTGTTTCAGGTGGCGGAGTTCTTGAAACGCTTCCAAGGTATCCCGGATCTGTTAGAGTTGGATCACCTCACTGTCTCCGGTGATGTGTGGTTCGGAAAGGATGTGTCATTGAAAGTAAGTACTTTCTCCACGTAAACTGTGTTCTTCATTTCACAATCTTGTGCTTGCGCGAAACTTTATATGGAGTATAGCACAGTGCAACACTGTTGCTGGTGGCATCAATTAATATATTTATGGATTTCGGACGGAGAATCACTGCCGCTTCTATTGCACCGGCCAGCCAAAGTCGATACCTATCAAAACTGATGTCTATGCGTGATGCTATACTCCACGCTGAGCACAGCGGCAAACAAGTTGTCTAAAGGTTACACCATACCGTGAACTGCTTTGATCCAAACCTCTACCTGAGAAGACTCTCGGACCTCATTTTGATGTCTTCCTACTTGGATTATGCGTTGGAAAATTTTCATCCGCACATATTTTCTGACAGTGATTGTAAGAACACGATGTACATAGAGTTTGGAGCTCCGCAATTTTCATGTTTTTCGTCTATTGCTGAACTATTCTTGCAGGGCACTGTGATCATCATTGCCAACCATGGTGACAGAATCGACATCCCTCCAGGATCGATCCTAGAGAACAAGATAGTTTCCGGCAATCTCCGCATCCTGGAACACTAAGAAACCATGCTCTTATCACCTACCACTAGCTCCGCGATTAACCTCTTTTTGTGCCTGAAGACTGTCTCTGCCTTGTCCTCTCACCTGCTAAACTAGGCGCGCATCAAACTGAGAATCCGCGAGCGTTCACTGAGATTGCTCTGATTTTATATAGCTTTGTAGAGCTCCATTAATATCTCATCTCTTTCCCTCACTGCTTTCTCGTTAACTACTCCATCTACAGCATTACTACGGTGTAGCATTTGTACTTGAAACAGTTTTCAGTCGGCTTTGTAATATTAGTTCCGGCCGCGTTCTTATTCGTTTCTTAAAACAAAACTTTGTAGAAAGGAGCGCTCGCGGCCTTGTTTTATATCATGTATAGAGTGTAAGTTACAGAAAGTATAAAGTATATTTTAATAAGTTAAATTATGGACGACTTTCGCTCGTCAATGAAGACAATAGCAATATACATTGATATCATTACTAGTCGCGACTCGACTCTGGCGAGTTTCGCACTTGTACGCTTCGCGGGACAATGGTATTGACGTACCTTCACTTAGCAACAAAGGTCGACATTTGCGAGGCTCGTCGAAAACGGCGAGCTCTTGTCAGTTATGCCTTAGATGCAATTGTTTGTTGCATAGCGATACCATCTTGTGTATTTCTTGGGAACTGCTTCATTTCCGAGGTACAGTTGTCAACGCCCATACAGAACCACAGTAGATGGCACCGCGCCGCTGCAATTAAACTGCCTCGCAAAAACAGTATCTGCCTCCAGGGTTGGCCGCACCGCGGCGGAGGATCCTGGATCAAACGTGCCTGGGCATCTCACTAAAATGATCACATATTTATTTATTTATTTATCTATTTATTTATTTATTATTTATGTACGCTGTAAGGGCGCGCCAAAGACATACTACGCAGCAGTTAAATACTACGCAGCAGTTAAAAAGAAACAAGCTAAACCTCGATAACACAAAAGCAGAATCGCTTCCGGAGGCTACATTGTTAGGCACAAAGAAATAAAACAGGGCTACTATAACAACCAGAAACTGAAAAAAACCTTGGAAAAAAGTTGCTACAGACTAGTTAGAGAGTAGTGACGTGCTCAGAGTACCGAGGGAAAGAAAATTGGAGGAAAAAACTTCAGCATTTCTTGCACATTAGACCAACGATCACCCACGAGTGCCATTGCTTCAACATCATTTGAGAAATGAGGAAAAAACAGTGTATCAATTAACAGAAAACATTGCTCAATATTCATAAAGCAGATAAATGGACGCTGGGATGCGTCACTTCTCCCGAATATATATTAGGGAGAAATCTGGCTTTGGATTTTGGTTCATGTTAGGTATTCCCACCCCTAACAATCCAAAACCAGACTTAGCTAACATGAATGAAAGCAAGATGAATCTGGAATAGGACAAGGTATTTCGGCCAAAGCATAGTTTAGGGATCATGTAGATATGGTGTAGATATATGTTTTTGGCTATATGTGTATAGGGCAGGTCGGGGTGGAGAAAAAAAAAGAAAACGCAAAAATGATGATACATTCGATAGATCGAGCCGTCTCTACAAAAACTACTCTGTGACAACTTACAAAGTCAGAAAACATAGCCAGTGATATTGCGCTAACATAAGATACTATGTATATTAAATGAGCGAAGGTGGCAAGACATTGCTCTGATGTTAAATGGCAATACATTTGGCAAGAGAATGTGTTTGGCAAGACTGTTTGCGGGATAAAATTTTGCTTGGCGATACATTTTACGGGAGAAGGAGTGAAGAGCCAGTTTGGCAATACAAAAGGCAAGAGATTCTGTTGGCAAGACAGTTTACGGGTGTTTGGCGACACAAAAGGCAAGAGAATGTGTTTGGCGATACATTTTACGGGACTTCTTGTTTGGCGATACATTTTACGGGTTAATATGTTCATTTCATTCTTAGCGGGTCATTCAATCATCATCGGTGTCGATTCGGACGGCGCAGTTGGTAAGGCAGCGGACTCCTAATATCAGAACCATGGTACGGTTCCCGATGTTATCAAAATTTATACGCGTTCAAGTTTGTTTGGCGATACAAAAGGCGAGGTTTGCATGACGATACATTTTACGGGACTTCTTGTTTGGCAATACATTTTACGGGACTTCTCGTTTGACAATACATTTTACGGGACTTCTTGTTTGGCAATACATTTGACGGGGTTCGTTTGCCTGGCTAGTTTGCAAGCTCGTCTGCGAGGTTGCCAAACAAACCTCCCAAATGTATTGCCATTCAACATCAGAGTAATAGTTGCCTAGTGAAACAGTTGCAAAATGAAAAGCAAGTCGGTATATAACTGGTTTTTCAGCCTGGTGATAGGTGACCTAGTGAAGTGAATGGGCTGCTAGGCTCCGCATCGAAGTTCCACGAACCTCGACCGTTCCTCTGCTGGATGAAAAAGGAAGTGAGAATAAAACTTATTACACGGACTGATCTCACACATTACGCATCAAAACAAATGAATACTAAACTACTTGTATATATAATATCATGACTTATAATAACGCGCTTGGTCTGTATGTGTGTGTGTCTGTGTGAATATGTGTCTGTGTGTCACGAAATTCGGTCATGCGTTTTTGAGGCAACAGTAGGTCGGTTATCCCACTCTAATCATTCTTCATGTTGTTTACCGACTCAACCCACATCATATAAATGGTNGCTAGTTTAAGTACGCAAATCTGTTATGAGGCCCCGCGCTCAAAGAATCCTCAACTGGATGGAAGCCCGCTCCCAACGAAAAATCTTTTTCTTCAAAACCTCTGTGTTGCAGTACAACAAAACGGGAAAATAATATTGGTTTCTGCATTTCAGCTACCATAATCATGAATGAGCTTCTAGCCATCACCAAAGCGTCTGCGACACAAAAAAAAACTGCTTATTACCTCATCCCTGATTGTTACTTCTGTTTACACGGTCTAAACTACATGCTCATATGTTCCATTTATATGCTAGGTCCAACGCTAGGACAAAATTTTTACATAAAGGAAAATATGTTTGGACAAGAGGGAAAATGAGAGGGTCTTAAAATTTCGGGTAGACGTTAAAGGCAGCACCCATGAAAATTTCGCTCTCACAGATTTTACTGTAATCCTGTGTTTCTCACTACAATGAAGGCTAATGCGATGATCATTTCGACAAATCCTAAGAAAAGGGCGGTTTTCGCTGCCACCAGTTTAGCCAGTTTGCAGAGAATGGCCGAGTTGCCTGCGCTTGAAATGGAAGGATCCAGGAATGGAAGCAAGTTTTATCATAAGGAAGAAAGTGATTATAAACGAAAACACCCATCCATTTCATGCTATAACTCATCCCGTTGGACTGTTGCACTACGTGTAGCCCCTTATTTTTTGCGAACGCTGATGCCTGCGACGGTACAACTTTCGTAAAAGTGTTGGCCATTGCAAGGTATCCAAAACGATCAAAATCTCGAACACGAAAATTTCCGTGGGTTCTGCCTTCAAATTCCATAACTAACGAATAATGACTTCAAAAAAAGTTTTGACGAAGGTTGTAAATTGGCCAAATATCAGTCACTATAGTTTGCAGTGCAGTTAGTCTCGCAAGGACAGGTTGGGTCAGAAGTTTAGTTGAAGCACGTGGATTTTGAAGTGTCCAATCACGTCTGTTATACCGGTGCGATCCTCGTTGCGCACGTCGTACGATTAGCGGAAGTGCTTTAAGAGGTTTTAAGGCCCACTGTTCGGCGACTTTCGTATGTGTACAAAAACACGCTCGGATTTTTGAAGAAAAATTGGAATGATAAATTGGACTGAGATTTCAACTGGAACGCTTCTTCTGCGATAACATGAACTCTATTATTGCTTTGCGAAACACAATTATTCTAAATCTTCGAATTTTTGGCCATCGAATCCTCGAATACTCGAATTTTTGAATAATCCAGGACCCTCGAATATTCGAATTTCTGAACATTGCGACACCATCGAATTCTCGAATATTCGAGTTTTTGAATTTTCCGGAATCTCCGAATTTCCTAATGTTCGAATTTTCGAATATTCGAACATTCGAATAAATATTAGAATTCCATTCCATTTGGTCAAAACTCCAGTTACTAGGTCCCATCTTGCTCCAATCTCTCGTCAAGTTGTTGGAAGCGAATTAAGCCGAGCAGCTTTTTTGCGCTCTGTCAGTCTATGTACCTCCTTGACAGCTTCTCTGCCGTTGTTTTTATTCCTCCTGAGCTTGTCTATCTAACTGTACTTTTCGATGCAGACAACTGCGAATCTGTACGGATCTGGTTGATGGGCCTGACATTGTTTGAAGGTTTCCCACAAATTTGCCCCTGATCTTGGGAAGAAATTACACGAAGGCGTCCAGGCGGAGAGAGCTTTCCGCAGACGTCAGCATCCTTCAGAAACCTCATGATGGGACAGCGAGAATGACCGAGCAGGTTGTCCGTAAATCGCACACTATGTTCAACACAATATAGAACAAGAATCAAACCCGTTCTTCCGGTGAGAGCCTCTGATCACGCGACATAGTGATATGCGACTTGGGAACTTGGCCTGTTCGCTACTTTCGACCCACGATCTTGTGTTGAGTTGTAGGTTTTCCATAGTGCTGGCAAAGTGGTTTTATATTTTCGAAACGGACGAAAAGAAAGGGAAAAATTATGGAAAAGTAAATTCACTTGTACAGGTATGGAATTGCAGGTATTTTTATATGGGGAATCTGTTGGTGGTAACCGCAGCGCCAGAATAACAAATAAGTTTGAATTTGGGTATGGTCTTGTATTCTTAAAACGCAGTGTATTAATCGCCTGGAAATACGCATTTAGCGTGACTTTCAAGCAAATGATGTATAGTGTGTATTATAGTTATAACCGAATATTCGTATTCGAATAAATATTCGAAAAATTCGAATATTCGAATATTCGAGTAGTCGAATATTCGAGAAGGTCCCCATATTCGAATATATTCGAATTCGAATATTCGACAGGAGGCATTATTCGAACATATTCGAATATTCGAAGCTCATATTCGATATTCGAAGGCAGTTCAAGACACAAAAAGGGTAGACGACTCTTCCAAGCTAGGAGGGCTGTGATGATAACTATGCTCGGACAGACACTGTAGATAAGTAAAAGGGAATTGATATAAGGAACCCCAATATTATGGAGCATGCCTTTTTTCATGCGAAATTCTCGCAATCTGCTCATTCGCAGGCGTTTTCTTTAAACTTATTCATGACATCTGCACTCGGCTATGGACACGATTTAACGACCACTACACTACAGTATTAGGTTGATGCAAAAGATATAACACTTCTTTGTCTAGAGCCGTTTTTACACAACTTTATTGGACGGTAACTCCGGAAAATCATAAAACCCCTTGGGTTTGCAGGGACCTTCGCGTATGAGCAGGCCCTTGATGATGTGCGCACTGACTCGTGGAACTGCTAGGCCAAGAATAAGGATATCCCGTCTGTATATAGTTATTTTTGGTAATTTTTTTCTCGCAAAACAAAACCTTCTGCAAGTTAAGTAGACGCTATACTTTGTCCAAATAAAATTAAATGCGCTCAAGAAAAACAACATTTTGATTACATCAACCTAATATGTAGTATTGCTAGCAGAATTGGCGTGTGATGTCAGTGAGTAGTTACTACTGTCTTGAAATCTCTAAGGTTGAGTTGCTGATTAAGATGAGGATTGCGCTGAGGACCTGCCTTGTCCACAACATCGGCGAATTTTCGGAGAAACCATAACGTCTTGGACCTCTTTGAGGAATCTATTAGGAGAAGGTGCTCGGAGTGAATAGCGTGGCAAAAATTCTAGAAATAGCGACCAATCAAAGGAACTGTGTTTGTCTACGTCTCGCCAGTGGAGAAAATTGAGTTATACCATTGTTGAGCAGTGGGTTCGGTAGGCCATATGCAATGCTCACTTTTCTCAGCGTGTTGTTTTTAATGTTGCAGTAAAATCATTCAAAACAGAGAAAAGTGAGATTGGCTACGTCTTTTTCGGTCTTCATGGTTCCTATTAGGGGCAAGCCCACCCGCCTTCGGAGCACTGGAGTGCCAACGCCTTTACCAATTTCTCAATACGTAAGAAAATGCAAATGAGAAGGGAACCAAAATCTTTGGAAATCAAACAGAACATCACGCAAGCCTTACGCTTTGAGGACAACATTCATTCGATTATTCGGTTATTCGATTATTCGAATATTCGAGTATTCGAATATTCGAATAGTCGAATATTCGAAGAGCCTGATATTCGAATATTCGAATTCGAATACTTTCAAAATTCCCAGTTCGAATATTATTCATTCGTTCGAATGTTTGCGAGAGACTCGAATATTCGGTATTCGAATATTCGAGGCCTGTCTTCGAATGTGTTAACTATAGTGTGTATATTCCGAGGTGGCCGACAACCCCACCACATGCCATGAGGCGTGGCGCCCTGCTGGTGGCGTTCCAGCGGCCGATCATGATAAATATGAACGAAATTCATCCGATGCGTTTGCCGGCGTCCATCATCTGTCGACGATCAGCTGGCCGGCCGCTGGAATGCTGCCAGCCGGTGGCCACGCCGCATGGCATGCGGTGCGGTTGTCGGACACCTCGGAATATACAGGGTATACATTATCTCTCGAACGCTGCAGTACCAGCATTGTACATGAATTGGCCGAACCTTGTATAAGACCGGCTTGTGACTATCAGTTAGCGCACTTTCATTTGTGATGACTCCATCCTTGTGTTATAGGTGCCCACTTGGGAGTTTTTCACACTGAAAGATATTTTTCGTAGCGAACCCAATCAGAATGTACGACCACTCGAAGGGAAGGATCGCGATGATGTTATGGAGGTATTCGGAATTTCACATGCTTCTAAATTTTCTTAACCTTCTGAGACGAATTGATTGAACATAAATTACTATGACGTGTGGTATTCTTGTTTGCTCAAGCTTGTGCAGTGTATCTATGTCGAGAAAGAAAAAAACACATACTCTGCAATGCTTATTTTGTGACTCTCATCCTAAGGTACTCGAGACTTTATGCATTTTTTCCATTTTCCTACCCGTCTTGTCTAAAATCTTGATACCATATAAATAATATTCAATTTATTCTTTCACTTTGATTCATATGGAATAAAGTTCTTCTATTCTTTCATATTGACTCGGGTACAACAAAATTTTTCTTCTGGAAAGAATCACCATGAACACTATATAAGTACATATGCTCCAACACATCCTGATTTCTGGTCCAGTGGTGAGAAATAACCAATCTATCGGAGTCAAAAATTCAAAACAAGAAAATGACAAAGAACAAATCCATTTAGCTCCTTCCCCTAGACAGACTGATGGTAGACAAGGGAAATGAAAGTTCTCCGCTGAACTCCTCTATAAGGAGGAAGGGGTTTTTTTCAATTGGGGCTTGCCTGGTAGTCGTCGTCCTCAATCATTCTTCGCTTCCTAAAATAGTAAGAGACAACTGACCGCAGATGGACATAAAATCAATTCTCCAGGTAGTAACTGCTGCCAGGCAACACGCTGAGTCTGAGGAGCCTGATCTGGAATTTTTGCAGGTTCGAAATGGATACAGGTGGGATAAAAATTGTCAAAATACTCGGATTGAAAGGCGATTTTTAGTTTTCAGGCTTTTTGATCCTCAGCGGGGAATGGATTACATGGTCGACCTGGTCTACAAGGATGGTGCTACTCAGGCTACCATAGAACGTCGGGTGCATTTATGTCGAATGGTGGCAGGAACGCAGCTAATGAATCAGGTATATAGGTCATTGTGACGTCGAAGTTCAGCGGAGAATTTGCGAAATATGCGAAATTGGTCCACACTCATACATAGAACGATTACTGCTATATTGAGTTCCCTAGTCTATTCTATGATAATCGACTCGCCGAGGTAGGTCCGATAAATTGAGATAGCTCTCCATTCACCATTGACATTTCTATTGATAAAGGAACCTTCAACTACGGCCCTCCTGGAACAGTGTAGTTGGGGCGTGGCCACGAACCCTATTTCCTCTTAAAGGTAGCACCAGCCGAAATCCTCGGCTCGGAGCTGAGGCGTGGCTGGTAAAGTAGAGAGTGAGCACATCGCAAATGTGAGAAGAACAGAAGGAACGGTGACCTACCTGCAGAGAAACTGGGATCGCGGCGGGTTTTCAACGAAACGACGCGCCAGTCAACGCCATCGCCATGGGTGGTCTGGCGCAGTGAATGCGTGCAATACGTACCATTCGCAGGCTTTCGTGGCGGGACGCACGCACACCCCACAGCGGAACACTCGTCCGCGCCTTCGACACATAGAAAAGACGCCTTCATTTCTTGCATTTCTCGCGTCTTTCACGCAGTTTCACTCCTGCCTATGAATCTACCGTCCCCAAAAAACCCGAAATTCGGGAAAATCTCCGATGCAAGGATTTCCACGGGTGCTGCCTTCGAAATTAGTGTGAGCTAGTGGTCTTGCCTTAAAGGCAAGGTCCGGTCAAAATTTTCGACGTACGGTCTTTGGGCTCTTTGTGATGTATCCCACCAGTACGTCACGTGACCCAAGTTTGGGAGCGCCAAGGTCAAGGTTGCTAAGGTCAATCCCGAGTTGCAAGCGAAAATGTTCCAGGGTTACGGTATCTGGTGCTTTGGTCTGGATGGTGTTGCCACCGCTACTCTCTTCTAACATAGCAACACGTGACTCAACCATCCTCCACTCAGCGACAAATAGGTGTTGCTGTATGTAGTTACGTATGCAACGACACGGGTGCTGTGGCACCAATAACACAACGACACAGGTGGTGTGGCACCTCCCAGTGCAACACCACAGCTGCTGCTGCAACCCCACTTACGTGACCCGACGTCTATTGGTCGTCCACTGAAAGCACGTACTATGCAACCATGCAACCAGAATGTCAGCCCTTTAGCGTGACTCAACGGATCTTTTTCGGACTTTCAGTGTAGTTTAGGGTTACTGCCATCGTAGATTCGTCATTTCGAGCAGGAAACCGACAAATTACGTTTTGACCGGACTTTGCCTTTGAGGAGGTTTAAGCGGTTAAGCTCCATTTGTGCGTGAAAAATGAGTTGTGAAATAGTACACCTCAAGAAACAGGAGGTTCACACTTTTGTTTTGCTGGAAGAAAAGATTTTATAGGTGTTGGAACCCAACACGAATTATTGATCCGAGCGTTCTTTCACTGAACTCCAATCGCTCTGTAATCTCCGGACCGGATTAGCGTTGTTCCTTCTTTGGAACTTTGGGTGGCACACGGTGAAAGGGCCAATCTTGTGCTGTATACGTCCCGTTCAGAGACTGTAATAAACTCGTTACTTTCATATGTCCGACTATCTTTGAACCTCGGCATTGTGGTAGATTGTCCCTCTAGGTCGTCACCGAGCACAGGCCCACAACGGCGTCGATTATGAAATCCAAGTCACAATCCTTGCCTGTGAAAGTGAAATCTCTGCACGCAAAACTCTCGAAGCGTTTTGGACCCATAACAAAAATCCAAAGATGAATCGAAGAGAGGAGTGTCCCACTATCACCAGTGAACTGCTCCCATATCTCGCATTGTGTAACATCTAGCCCGAGATATGACTTCTGGTAGAAAACCTCACACTGTTACCAAGTGCTGACGTGTTCGGTCGTCACGTGAACAACACCCGGCCGTTGGACGTGTAGGGAGGTTAGTCGTCGGTTTCACTGGGGTTGACTAGTGGTTCCAGTGCATGGCCTGGAACTCGAAGCATGATTGAGGAGGGTTGCCCGAATATTTTCATGAACAGGGTCAAGCGTGTGACGATAATGTATCAATGGGGGATCGCCGTGGAGGGGTGAAGGGGGTCGCCTGGGGGTCGCCGCTGTCACAGAGTACTCGGAATGTGGCCGCCTTAAAAACAGTTTGTTGGGGCAGATCAGGAATTGCACAACTGCGCATTCCTGTACTCCTAAGTTGGACAATATGTCGCAACCTGAATATGGAGCAGATGGAAGCCTATTCCTAGAGAAGTACCGCTGATGGAAGCTCTGATCGCTACACATCTCCGCAGCCCTTTAAAATCCTGGCTATGGTCTTCATTAAGACAACACCTAGAGTGCGCAAACACTGTAAACTGCCNTGTACCGCTGATGGAAACTCTGACCACTACACATCTCCGCAGCTCTTTAAAATCCTGGCTATGGTCTTCATTAAGACAACACCTAGAGTGCGCAAACACTGTAAACTGCCGAATTTCCGAAGAGTTTGTCGCTTTATTTCTTACCAAGAATGAGACTTCCTCCAAAATGAAACGATGCAGAAGAAAGTGCAAAACCTCCTCTTTTTTATTGTTACAAAAAAACCTGCAGTTTTTGCCAAATTCCTACGCGATTTAGGTTTTGATGAGACCGTGTGTGTCCGCAGTGATGAAACACTAGGATCCTTTTATTCTGAAAGTAATTCATGTGAACCAGAACGAAAAATAGAGGTCAGCATCGCATTTGAAAGAGCTTTTCAAGCTCTATCAAACTTACGCAAAACCTGCATAGCACTCTTCTTTCTTGAAGTTTTTTTCTCGTCGATAAAGTACCGATAAAGTGTCGATAAAAACGCCTTTTTTTATCGACACTTTATCGACGTGCTTTTTTACGTAAAACAGTGTAGTTCTAGGGAGTTTTAGATATGGTCAGAACGAGAAANCATTTCTTACCAAGATTGAGACTTCCTCCAAAATGAAACGATGCAAAGGAAAGAGCAAAACCTCCTCTTTTTTACTGTTACAAAAAAGCCTGCAGTTTTTGCCAAATTCCTACGCGATTCAGGTTTTGATGAGACCGTATGTGTCCGCAGTGATGAAACACTATGATCCTTATACTCTGAAAGTAATTCATGTGAACCAGAATGAAAAATAGAGGTCAGCATCGCATTTGAAAGAGCTTTTCAAGCTCTATCAAACTTATGCAAAACCTTCATTGCACTCTTCTTTCTTGAAGTTTTTTTCTCGTCGATAAAGTATCGATAAAGTGTCGATAAAAACGCCTTTTTATCGACACTTTATCGACGTGCTTTTTTGCGTAAAATAGCGTAGTTCTAGGGAGTTTTAGATATGGTTAGAACGAGAAAAGCCTCTTCTTCAAGATTTTTCTTGAAAAGCCGTAAACGGTTTGGTTAGCAGACTGCAATTAGCTGTTTTACAGTACTATGTCTGCGGGCAACCACAACTGCCAGTCTTTTCATCATTACTTGTTTCTACAGCCCAGAAATTCCAATACAACCTACACACACCCTAAGGGATTAATGTATGTGCAGATCCGTGCGGATGTATGTGGAGACGTGCAGAATATCGTCTTGCAAAAGTTATGACGTTGGCAGAGATCGAACCCTTGACCTTGGTTAAGCATTATTCTCGTGTTCTAGCGTATGGAACATACTCTAATGATCTGTTATGTGTTGGATACATCTGCAAGGGAGAAACAGACTATTGCACGTTGATAATTTCATTTTGCAAAAATGCCTGTAAAAATCGAATGCTTGCGCCTGTCTTAGCCTGATACATGTGTTCTAGCTATTGGAAATTCTATTAGGTTGTTGCAAAATCGATGTCGGATTTTTGAACCACAAACTTTGGAAAATGCTTTGGAAGGCGAAGTGGTGTTTCCACCATATATTTTGTACTGTTCCAAAGCCCGTTTCTTCCTCTTTCTGCCTATCCATTATTATTCAGATCCACAAAATTTTGTTGTGGTTTTCGGGCTTGAATTAAAATGTACTTGTCTTCTAAAATTTGTCCCAAACTGTTTCGTGGACTCGAACTCGATAGCAAGAGAGCGGCTTGGACATAAAATATTACCAACCTATGCAGGAGGGAATGTTGAACNTCATGAATTGGCTTGACTCTTTCAGGCTCTGACGAAGGCGAAGACGCCGAAACGTCAGCCAATAGACTACTGATTACTATAACAACCTCGTGTGGCTCATAACATCATAAACAATACAAACTCGTTACTGTTGATTCATAAAGTCACATCATTTTGAGTTAACGGTGGCTAAGAAATCACTAAGTTTCCCTGAAGTTTTCCACACAGACAGTGGGCATATCCCGAAGTCGAGAGAATGATAAAGTGAAAAGTCCTGCCTAAGTGAATTGAGTTCAGCGTTTACGAAAAGCACGGTTTTAAGTGAAGTGCGACATATCGGGAGCGAAGCACTGCACAGGCCCATTTTGATAACAACAGTCACCGCGTATTGAATCGTTCCTTGTCTTCAGACTCGGCACAGTAAGGGTTGTCTTCAGGGGGTGCGGAATCCTCCATCTTCCGTTTAATGCTTTTCGTTTTACGATCTTTGACCTTCTTGGCCTTCTTTTTTACGTTTTACGTTTTGATTGTTTGATGTATATGTTGAAGACTCCGGTGCTTTATATGTTTACTGGTTAGCTTTCGGCATTAATGCCTTTGTCAAACCTAAATGTTACCAACAAATCGCTTTCTCATCATAAGCTAACAAGCATGCAAAGTACAATAACAATAACAATACCAAGTGGCCGATAATTAACAAGTCTTTCGACTTCGGAGCCAGTGATGGATGTTACCTATATTTGGTAGCTTAGCTAACACGTGAATTGTGTTAGCTGCCGTTAATTGCTGTTAATTGCCCCATTGTGTCATCTTGTGGTGGCCCCTCAGACAGATTGAGTTGGCTTCTAGTGCAGCTGCTTTCACCTTTGCTTCAGTTTGTTGGAGCACATATAGTGAACGTAGAAGCATTTTTGTTCTCACTTTCGGAATGTCAACTACCACCTACAGCAGCTTATGCCAGCTTTGATGTGGTATCACTGTATACCAACGTCGACAACAACAGTGCGATCAGATCCGTGATTTCCCTCTTCGAACAACACAAAGGCCAAATATCGACTATGGGTTTCAACGCAGACGATATCACAACCATGATAAACTCTGTGTTATCCTGTAATGTCTTTCGCTTCGAAAACCGATTTTATGAGCAAAGACGAGGCTTGGCCATGGGAAACCGTATCGCACCTCTACTGGCAATAATATTCCTGGACCACGTCGAGCGAATGACACTGACTTCGGGCATCCTTCTTTACAAGAGATATATTGATGACGTGTTTGTGATGGGTACGACTGAAGTGGAGGTTGAAACCTTGTTCGAGAAGCTGAACTCCTTTGATCCAAATGTATCGTTCACGATGGAGAGGCCTGATAACGATGGTTATCTCCCTTTTCTGAATACTAAGGTTCGATTCATTGATGGTCAGATGGAACATGTGTGGCACAAAAAGGAGGTATCGGCCAACATTTTGGTACATGCAAGGAGCGCCCACCCACACTTTATCAAAGCGAATGTGGTCAGAAATCTGATCAGGACGAAGGACAAGTTGTGCAGAGCTATAGACTCGACAGTAGAAATGACGATAGCACGCATACTTGAAGAGAACGGTTATAGCGGGAATCCTGCCACAATCGCTTCCTGGCTCCCACACTCAACACCGGATGGGATTCCACTAATCCTTCCTTATGTGGGAGACCGACCAGCACGAGCAGTCAACAAAGTGGTGAAACAATCGGGACTACCCATTAGACTTGTGTTTCACCCACCGCCGACACTGAAGCACCTCTTGACTTCTACCCGCATCTACGAAGAGAAATGCCCCCAGGCTGACTGCCAGTACTGTAACGAAGAGAAGATATGTCAGCTGCGGGGTACGGTATACCTCATCAAGTGTGATGGTTGCGGAGAGAAGTATGTGGGAGAGACTATGAGACCATTACGAAAGAGATTGGATGAACACCGCAGGGCGTTGACGAACCCTGCCTCCTACCCGTCGGAAAGCTTTTCAAGGCATCGCACCTTGAAACACACAACTGAGCGCGCTCCGACCTTCAGAGTAACCGTCCTTCACCGTCATCTGACACAAACTTTAGAAAGAAAAATCATGGAGGCGGTTGAAATAAAGAGGCACAACCCCGAAATCAACAACAAGGAGGAGCTGAGGGAAGTGCTGCGATTGATTTCTTGATTGGAAGTATAAGCGCCTCAATATCTTTAGCTTTTCCGCAACAGTCTTATTTTATAGTTAACAGCGTAGGGGTGAGGTTGGTTGCTCATGTTAAGTTGTGTTCACGTGTTAGCTAAGCTACCAAATATAGGTAACATCCATCACTGGCTCCGAAGTCGAAAGACTTGTTAATTATCGGCCACTTGGTATTGTTATTGTTATTGTACTTTGCATGCTTGTTAGCTTATGATGAGAAAGCGATTTGTTGGTAACATTTAGGTTTGACAAAGGCATTAATGCCGAAAGCTAACCAGTAAACATATAAAGCACCGGAGTCTTCAACATATACATCAAACAATTGAAGCATGAAGCTCAGAGACAGAACAGTATTGTTTTACGTTTTCCTTAACTTTGCTCAGGAAGTGGAAAAATGCAGAAGGTCAACGTATGAGTGAAACCTCTAATCGTTCTATTTAGCTGTGAAATCAGTTCAGTCAAGTTCCCTTTTATTTAAAAACTAGACGATATGCCCGTCTGCGCTCGGGTGTTCTATTTCTCGCGGCGATTTGAAGGCAGCACCCACGGAAATTTTTGTGTTGGGAATTTCGCTTAATTTCAAGGTTTCCGCGGACGATGAACTCATAGGCAGTGATGAAACAGCGTGAAACACGCAAGGAGACGAGAAATGAAGGGGCTGTTTCCCATGCGTCCAAAGCGCGGACGAGTTTTCTGCTGAGGGTATACGCGCGTATTGTCACGATCTCTTGTGGATAGTGCGCATTCCATACTCTACACTGTACATTATTCCTTATACAACATGATACATTAGGCTAGACCACTCGTAGGATGCCAAATCAATAACGTTAACTGGCGTGGCGTACACCAAATGGCCACGTACGGCTCTTTGTCCACGGCAGTATCTCCACAGATAGGCCGCTTTTTTCTGTGTTCAAGTTACCATTGTGATTGTCTGACAGCCGGCCACACGGAGAACGACTCACCTCGAATGTGAGGATTTCCGTGGGTGCTGCCTTTAACGCTGATAACAACAGCTGTTAGACCATATGAAAAAATCAAAATGATCATTATTTCGGTGATCAACATAACCCGTTTTTAACTCACCTTGTCAAAAAGTAGAGATGTTTGCTTTTTTAATCCTTCCAAAATGCTTGCCATACTCACTTTCATCGTATTGGAGAACACCTGTAGCAATCTTCTTACCCGTTGCTCAGCAAAAGCAGAGAAATCGGTGAAATCAATAACTCGGTATTTCCAACGAATGTGGTTGCCCTATTCGTGTACACTGTATTAAAGGCAGCACCAGCCGATATCCTTGACTCGGGGCTGAGGTGTTGGTGGCAAAATAGTGAGTGAGGACATCACAAATAAGAGATGAACACAATGTTTACCTACCTGCAGAGAAACAAGGATCGCTGTCGCGGACACGCCGGTTTTTCAAAGGCTCGACGCGCCAGCTAACGCTATCGCGGGCGCAATGGATGAGATGCAATGCGTACCATTCACAGGGTTTCGTTGCGGCACGCGCGCACACTCTACAGCAGAGCACTCATCCGCGCCTTCGACACATGGAAAAGAGCGCCTTCACTTCATTTCTTGCGTTTTTAACGCAGTTTCTTCCCTGCCTATGAATTTAACGTCCTCAAAAACCCTGAAATCCGGGAAAATCTCTGACGCAAGGATTTCCGCGGGTTCTGCCTTCAGAGGCAGCACTCACGGAAATCATCACTTTCGAGGTGAGTCGTTCTCCGTGTGGTCGGCTGCCAAACAGTCACAATGGTAACTTGAACACAGAAAAAAGCGGCCTACCTGCGGAGGTACTGCCGTGGCCATGGACCACGCCAGTTAACGCTGTTGACTTGCTATGCGACGCGTGTTTTAGCGCAGTGTATAGTGTAATGTATTGAATGGTGTACAGTGTAGTGTATGGAATGCGCACCATCCACGGGACCTCTGTGCATTACGCGCGTACAGTTCCTAAAAAATCGGCGGACTCCCGTTTGGCGGAAAGGTGTGCGCGTCGCGGTCGCCCTCCGATCGGCAGCCTGAGATTTTATGGAAAAACGGGTGATCGACGATATCGACCGACGTTGCGAAGCGGGGATACAGGGGTTTTTACAGTTTTGACGCGTCGCGCCGCGTCCTATGCTTAAGCATAGGGCGCGGCGACGCAGTGCGAGCTGGCTCGAGCTTGCTGCGTCAAATGCCGCAAGAGGGTCTTTGTACACTTTTAACCGCGGCGCGTCATTTTGCGAGCTCGCACTGCGGGCTGCGGCAAGGAATGCTCGGGGGCATTCTTTGTCGCTGCGGCAACGCGACAAATCAGTTGATCTTTGCACTTCAACGCATTTTGATCGTATAGCTGTTTTCACAAATTTTAGCAAGTTGCGGCGCGGCGCGAGAAACGAGCTGAATTCTCGCATTTCAACTCGCGCTAGGGTTGCGGCAAGCGTCGCAGGTTGTCGCAATTAAAGGACTGGAAATGCAAAAAATGCAGCGAAATAGTTAGCAAAACCTAAGTAAAACCGCGAAAAAACTGTCACTGGAGGTGAGCCCGAGTTTTATGGGAGAAATCACTCAGGAAAAAACAAACATCAAACAAGAAAAACGTTCAAAATGCATGCAACTACGAAGAACAACTGATTTGCTGCGTTGCCGCAGCGGCAGAGAATGATCCCGAGCATTCCTTGCCGCAGCCCGCAGTGCAGGATCGCAAAATGACGTGCTGCGGGAAAAACTACAAGGAACCCCTTGCGGCATTTGACGCAGCGAGCTCGCGCCAGCTCGCACTGCGTTGCCGCGCCTTATGCTTAAGCATAGGACGCGGCGCGAGCGTCAAAACTGTAAAAACCCCTTATTTCTTCTTTGCTTTTTTATTTTTTAAGCAGTTTACCTCACGGAGCTTGTGCTCAAGTCTCGTGACAGTAATTTCGCGCGTTAACTTGGTAGAAACTACATTTCTTTCGTGTCAAGTTATGCTGATGGAACATTTCCGGTCCTTCAATTGCGGCAAGCTGCGACGTTTACCGCAATCCTAAAGCGAGTTCAAAAGCGAGAAGTCAGCTCGCAGAGAGTGGATTCTCGCGCCGCACCGCTCCGCAACTTTCTAAAAACTGTAAAAACCTCTTACAAGGACCCCCTTGCGGCATTTGATGCAGCGAGCTCGCGCCAGCTCGCACTGCGTTGCCGCGCTCTATGCTTAAAGGGAAGGTCCGGTCAAAATCTTGCATATGCAGGTCTTTTTTTTTTTGTTTCTTGGGCACCAAACAATGTGTGTAGGACGTATTTGAAGTTTGAGAGCTCGATGTAAGCTCTATCGCAAGATATGGAACCGAACGTTTGAGGATTACGGTAGCCGTAGGAAAACATGCTCCAATTCAAGAAGGGTGCTCGCGTGCATAATGAGCAAAGGTGGGTAGTGCGCATGAATAGAGACACCTCAACGAACTCTTCCTGAAACCATTCTCATCAAACGGGATATGCAGTCCTTTGAAAATGAATTTTTCCTACGACGCCACAATAAACAACATGTGGGCGCGCAGTATAACGTTATTTGAAAGCACGGCCGCTGCAAACCTGCAAACGCCATACCAAAACTGGTCGATGGCGTTCGTTGTGGGACTTTTTCAGGGTTTTTCAATTGTCTCCATCCAGGACGTTGTCGTGGGCGACGGATACAACAAAAATCCAAGAGGCGAAATTCTGCCCGGACCTTGCCACTAAGCATAGGACGCTGCGCGACGCGTCAAAACTGTAAAAACCCCTTATAAGTTTACCAGTCTGGCCGTCCGGCTGACGCCGGACTTCCAGACTTTTCTTTATGCTCGCTTCGCTCGCATGACTTCACCCCGCATCTATACAGAAGAATTACGGACATGCAGATTCTGCTCCGTTTCCCCTGAATGCTCTTCCCATAACAAATGGACTGATCAAAGAGAAATGCTCTCAGAGCAATTATATCATTCTCTCAAGTGAAATAGCTAATTGTAGCTATATGTAACCGATTCAACCTGGAATGAACACGGGAGATGGTTTATCATTCTTTGTTTGCTGTGAGCGATCCATTGATAACTATCAGCATGAATATATAAAAGAGGGCGGAGGGGTGTGTTCAGACACAAATGAGAGTAGAACACGCAGGAAGGACGTGATGTGGGCAGAATGTGATAGGTGGTATAATAGTCACTGCTGAGGCAGTGCATTTGGTGCTTTCTCTCTGATTTAAGGCGCCAGAACACAATAAGAACAAACATGGACCTGATTAAGAGCATTTCCGCGCTACTCTGCACCGGCGCACCTCTTCTCCATCTGTCGAGCCGTTTGCACACTTTTGGACACCGACGCATGGTCACCCACCGTTGAACCCGTCTCCAGGTGTTTCCCCACTTTTCGACACTTTGCCCCCTTATCATATCGCCGGACCCGTCTCCCTCCCCCCCCCCCCCNAAATTCAAACTGTGAGACCCATCCCTGAGAGAAAGAATAAGCCGCAAAAATACGTTAGCTCAGAACGATCTCGCCGCTTTTCCTGGTTCCGAAGAGCTTGGCTTTAGGCCTAGTGGAACGCAAATTCAGCGGAAAAATGACAATGATGTGCTGATTCGAATGAGTGCTAAAGCGGCAGAAAAGATTCAGTTTTTGCCGAGTTACGACAATTCAAAGTCCAACTGTCAAAATCCGACATCGATTTTGCAACAACCTAATATTTTTGACCTGTTTGCCGTCAGAAACGTCCAAATGGAGGCAACTAAATGTTCTACATGCATTCTGCAAAAATGACTGCACCGGTTGAAATCGAACTCTTGTACCTGTTTCGGTATATTTTGTTTTCTGTTGGATGAAAGTTTGAAGAAGAAACCGATTTGAGCTTTGAATCCGCTACAAATCCCAGACTTGAGAGTTACACCAAAACAGTGAGTAGAAAAATTTCCCTCCTTCAATTTGAAATGGAAATACCAATTTTTTTTGTTGCAACAGCGTTTTCAAATTTTTCTACCGAGTACTTAATTTTAACGGGAAAACTTATGTTTTTTCAATTTTTCTCTAAATAGGGGGGAGGGGTCGAAATTTGGACGGGCAAGGAGGGGGGTCGCCTAGGAGTCTACTTCTTATCGACACCACGCTTGACCCTGGTTCCACAGATGGAGAAGAGGTGCGCCGAAGCAAAGAAGCGAGAAAATGCCCTTCATCAGGTGTACCTTTGGTCTTATTGTCTTCTGGCGCCTAAATACTGTAAGAGAGTACCAAATGCCCGGCCTCAGCAGTGACTACTACACCACCTGCTCACATCACCTCCCCTCCTGCGTGTTCCATCCTCATTTGTGTCTGAGCACAGCGCATCGTCCTCTTTTATATGTTCAAGCTGATTGTTATCAATGGATCACTCACAAGAAACAAAGAATGATAAACCATTTCCCGTGTTCATTCCAGGTTGAATCGGTTACATATGGCTACAAATAGCTATTTCACTCGAGAGAATGATAAAATTGCTCTAAAAGACGCAAGCGCGAAGTAAACTCAAGCTAGGGAAGCGAGCATATGAATAGTCTGAAAGTCCGGCGTCAGCCGGACGGCCAGACTGGTAATACTAATAATATAATAATAATACAATACAATACAATAAATAAAAAGCTATAAAACGCGTACGGCTGTTGGACCTTTTAGTGAGATTGGTCCCCACCTCGATCAGTACTGCTGAAGTCAAAAGAGGGTTTCTCCATTTGCGACTTTACGAGATTCGAGAGCACCACTGTGTCACCATACGTACGATAGGGGTGAGACAGGGGTCAAAAAAGTGAAGGTTGTCTGGGCCGAAAAGTGAAGGTTGTTCCGCAACCAAAGCTTCAATGGTGCTGAGGAAGCGCTCACCAAAGTGAACGATGACATATACTAGAGAGTGAAGGCTCTTTCAAATATGGATTCAACCGAAACTGTTTTAATATTGCCCAGAAAATGAACAAAAGACCATTTGTTCGAAGATGGAATGCCGAAGCTGAAATTTGCGCCGGCTCCCTGCTTTCGTGCCGGGACCAGTGCGCAGCCTAACGTAGAAAATGCCCAGCTCGATTTTTGCTAAATATTTCGGTGGTTTCACAGAACTGTATATTGCGCAGTTGTCAGCGACTTTCTTCATAAAATTCCTTACAAGATGACACCAACAGCGACAAATTTTACCAAAAATCCAGGAAGAAATCAATTTTTAAATCCTAGACGGGGGATTTGCGTCCTTTAAAATTTCTCACCAATTTCGAAAAATCGTGAATCGCGCAGTTGTCTGTAGAAATTGCGACGTCATTGCGCATGCAATGCCCATTGAAGCAGGTGCCTTTATCTGAAACTGGCCCAGAAAACGGGTCATGTATGAAAACGTTTTTTTACTTTATATCTCTTTCAGATTAAAAACTCAGAAGTTGCGCAGTTGTCAGCTGCCGAGCCCGTAAGATTCCGAGCAGAATGGTATATAACACTTGATACTTCCTTTCACGCTGGGCTGAAAAAGCCTGCCTGAGCCAAATACCCCGTGTAGCTCAGGGGGGTTCGCGAGGGAGCACGCAATATGGGAGGGCGCCAGACGCGAGGGTGAGCCAGACGGGGTATTTGGCTCACCCTGGTTTTTCCGTCGGGAGTGGACGAAACTATCAAGTATTATATACCATTCTGCTCAGAATTTCATTCTCAATTCAGCTGACAACTGCGCAACACCCAGTTCCTTCAAATAAGCAAGATAATCCTCTTTTCACGTTTTCACGAATTTCTCAGCCATTTTCAGTTGCCCCTCTGTGATCTTGCTATCATCTAGTCCTCAATAACATTGGCAAGAAGTCTGACAACTGCGCAAAGCTTAATTTCCCAAATAAAGAACGATATTGACGGTCAAACCGTAATTTTGCCGCAAATCCCCACCAATTTATATGGAAACTTTTTCTCGAAAGGAATTAACCGGCCATGTTTGAGCTTCGGCTTTTCTGAGACTGTATTGTGTGGAGAATTTGTGCCACAACTGCGCATTTCATGAAAACATGCTTTGCCCGAATTACAATGCATAGTTTCATTCCCTTTCTTTGGTCCGGGACTGCGTTCCGGGACCCATCTTATCCTCTTCGCCATAGGTGAAGGTTCCCCATCCGGGCACCATCAAAAGTGATGGTGGCCTGAGACACGTCTCAGGGTATCGGACGTATGTGTGTCACCACAGTGCAGCATGCTAGCAATTATGTAAGGCTCTCATTATTATTTATTACATTGGTTAACCATGAGAATACATTGCACAGTACAAATACAAGTAATCTAATTGAGATCATGTTCAAGTATGCCAGTATTATTTAGCGAAGAATGGTGGGCAGAAGACTTTACGAGTTAGGGTTAGTTCTTCAGGTACTCACCAACTGCCCTCTTGTAAAGAGAAAGTTTCACTGGAACTCTTTTGTTTTTTGCTAAAACGTTCCACCTCTTGTAATGGAGCTACGCATAACGAAAAAATCAGAAGACTTTAATTCACAGAGACTATGCAGGATTTTATACATAATGATTAGGTCATTTCGTCTCCTTTCATACAGTGACTGTAAACGATATAATTCGTTCCTATTGTTTGAAGGTCGCATATTCTGGTATGAGAAATTTGAGGAGCCCACTGTTCTAATCATGACCTTTCTTGTGAAATTGATCTGTACTTTTCCAATGATATTAATCAGAGATTTTTGTGAGGATTGAATAAAGTGGTCCCAAGCTCCATTGTTGGTGTAACACAAATTTTGTAAGATTTAATCATTATTGCTGCATTTTCGGTTCGAAGGGCTTTGAAGAGACAGTAAATTTGTCTTGTTGCTTTCGCCGTGATTTCTTTACGGTATTTGTCAAGGGTAAGGTTTTCATCTGTGATGTATCCGAGGTCAACGATTTCCGATATTTCAAAGACAGACTCTGATGTTCCGGCCTACATGTAGCACTTTGTTGTTTTGTTTCGAGAGTGGAAGTTTCCATTCAGTGGCCCAAGTTGCAACAGCATCTATAGCTTTTGTAGGCAAATTTTGTCGTTTGATGTAATTATAGAGTTGTCAAATCATCAGCATATGCAATACATCCTACACCTTGTTTTGCGATATACAGTGCATGGCAAAACTTTACGCCCACCCTAGAAAATCGTCGATTCGGACGAGGATCAATATTTCATGATAGATGGAGTTTACTGTCGTGTTCAGCATGCTTGAAAACCCCGAAAACTTTTGCTAGATGGTAGGTGCACAGCTGGAATTCTTCCCTTGAGGCTGTACAAGTGGTATGCTTGGTCTCTACTGCCATGGATCATCAGCAATGATGGCATCCAAGTCCCTTATAGGGTTTGAATTGTAAAAACAAGAGAGCTAGCTCATAGGGGTGACATTGAAGGACTGCGAGTTAGCCGAGAAGAGAGTCCCGAGTCGTGATCCTAACGGAAAATAAAGAGATAGTGGCCGTGTTGAAGGAAATATCACAGCAAATGTCTTTGTAGAGTACCGCTATGAATCGCTGGGTCCATTCGAATCCCGCCTCCGCTATTCCGATGTCAGAGGTCTGCGTGATAATCGAACATCAACCGCCAAAGTTGCAGCGAAAAGAAACCTCTCGCTTCCTCCATGAATCTCTACAGTAATGTAAACGTCAGCCAGCAAAATTGTGACCTGACTTTAGCTCTCACTAAAGGAGTGTTTATACTTCGGCGCGACGCGACCCTCGCGTCCTAGCAAACTGTTCAAATGTGATGTCGTCGTTTATCCTTTTCGCTTGAAAAACGACGCGATGATTTCGCCGATGTCGGAGCTTGGAGTAGACTGTTGTTTCTTCGATTTTCTCGCTGCTTCGGCCTGAAACTTACGGGACTAGACGACTTATCATAAGAAATAAGAAATATAAACCTTGACGCTTACGCCAAATCGATCTATGTGTGTAATTCTGCGTGTAGGCGAATTCGCGGACTTTGGCATGGCACAACCGCGCGACATGTTGGCTTCGCTACCCGTCGCATCGCGTGTGCTGTAGCTGTCGCCGAAACGTCATCGCCTCGCGGAAAAAGTATAAACACTCCTTAAAGCGTTATTTTTAGTGTGTCGCAATCCGATTCGCGTCGGATGCTGGCTGCGACGATCGGATACAATAGGAAATCGGATTGACGCGTCGTGGTCCGATTCTTATCACGATTACACGTCGGATGTTCCGATAGATTAATCTCGCGTATTTCCGTTGCAAATCAGGCTGTTTTTCTCGAATTTTGACGTTTCTTTCAAGTTTTTCTTTCTCCTTCACACGGTTAACATCAATGTGATGTTTGTCTCGTCATAATTTGAAGCATTTTATTGTCAACAAAATCTGTGCCAGAACGTAGTAATGAGGGTGTACTGGTCAATGGACCGATTTCGTTGCTTTATTGCTGCTTTTAACGTTATTTTTTCCAATGAAAAAGGCTGTGTTCATCGATGCTTTGAACCAGGTACATAGAACGTCACCCACTAATGTAGCCGCTATACTCCTCGAGGAGTATAGCGGCTACCTAAGAAAAATAGTTCACTGAATTCGTACGTCTGTTTTTGTGAATAAACGTTCGTGTTCCACTCTATTCGGTCCAAATAGTATTGCATTTAGGCTAGGGACTCCTCTTTTCCATGGCTTTTGCTTTTTGGAAAGACTCTAGATATCACAGCTCTTGTATTAAGTTCTGAACACTCCTAACCATCCCTGCCCTCTCCGTTCGACACCCCCCAAGTCGATACCACCTCTCCTGCTGGAGAAATCATAGTTTATGATTGCTTAGATGCTGCCATTTACTTGTGGTCTTCTTCATTAAAGGCAGCACCCACGATAATTTTCATGTCGAAAATTTTGAATGTTTTGGGGTCTAAACGATAGTCCCAGTAATTCTACGCAAGTTGTACCACCAAAGGCATCCGCATTCTCGAGATATAACAAGTTAAACACGGGATCCGGGGATCCCCAGGCGAGTTGTAGCGGAGTGCGAATCAGCTGTTCTCTGCCACGGTCGGTCAGTTTTTCAGAGGTAATGTTTGTTTCTCATGCTCATTTCGAAAAGTTCCCCATTGTGATAATCTGCCACCCCCTACTTAAAACGCCTCAATTGCTATTCGACCATATGATCCCTTGCTTAACTCAGAATTGTCAAATTTCCACATATGATATGAATTTCAATTGTTTGGCTCTTTACACTCAACCATAAGTTTTCTTTCTTTCCATGAGGTATCTTCCCGGAGTGAGCATCCTAATTCCTTTTCCTTTGTACTTGTTCTCCTCCAGAAAAGCTGCAAAATTAGTCAAGTTTCCAGTTTCACCAAGGAATTCGTCGGCAACAGAGGCAGCGTTATCGACTTTCTTGATCTATCGCATCCGCGAAACTCGGCCACCTTGCTATAAAGCACTGAATTGGTATTATAAGAAAACCACTTCACCATGAGTTCTGGGACAAATGAACACTTTGTATATGTTCCTCATAGCGAAAAACCTAAGATCGCGTCGAAATCTCGGTAACGAATTTTTTCGTGGGTGCTGCCTTTAAAGGCAGCACCCACGAAAAAAATCGTCACTCAGATTTTAGCATGATCTTGTGTTTTTGACTATGAGGAGCACAGCTGAAGAGATCAATTGCATCGAAACTCATGATAAAATGGTTCTCGGATGCTACTAGTTTACTGCTTTATAACAAGGAGGCCGAGTTTCGCGGATGCTGTAGATCAAGAAAGTCGATAACGCTGCCTCTGTTGCCGACGAATTCCTCGGCGCAACTGGAAACTTGACTAATTTTGCAGCTTTTCTGGAGGAGAACAAGCACAAACGAAAGGGAATTAAGATGTCTACTTCGGAAACATACCTCATGAAAAGAAATAAAACTTATATTTAAGTGTAAAGAGCCAAAAAAATTGAAATTCATACTATATGTGAAAATTTGACAATTCCGAGTAAAACAAGGGATCATATGATTGAGCAACAATTGAGAATACTCAAATGAATGGTTGCAGATTATCACAGTGAGGAACTTTTCAAAATGAGCATGAGAAACAAACGTTACCTTTGGAAAACTGACTGACTGCGGCAGAAAGCAGCTGATTCACACTCCGCCACAACTCGCTTGGGGATCCCCGGATCCCTTGTTCAACTTGTTATATCTCGAGAATGCGGATGTCTTTGGTGGTGCAACTTGCGTAGAATTACTGGGACTATTGTTTAGACCCCAAAACATTCAAAATTTTCGACACGAAAATTATCGTGGGTGCTGCCTTTAAGGACATGATATCTGAAAAGTGAAATTTATCGTAATCCCTTAGAAGCAGTGTTCACCTCAGAATCGTTTTCGAGGTTTCAATAAGGAAAGGATCATTGGAAGACGTTGATCAGAATGGTGTACATTCCTTATTCAGTGCAACAGTGTAAGTGTACAACAGCGTAAGAAAGTCTTTTTCGAGCCATTCCTTTTTTTGAATTTGGAGGTTCCCCTTGAGACATTTGTGGTAAAGAATTGCTAGGTGCCAGAGCTCATTCGAGTATAGCGGACAACATTCCTTATCTTCTTGCCTCGAAATTCACTCAAACGCTGATATGCATAGGGACTGGTCGATTTGGAAACAATCAGCGAATATTTGGAGCGGAATTTCTCGGTCGACGTTGCGGAGGAGGAGGACTAGACGGGTAATACGGCAGTGGCTTCGGCCTTGAAATGTCTCTAAGTGTTTCCCTATTCATCTATACTGATCAAGTTTGCTCATGAAAGCATCGGCTATTCTTCTGCACTAACTCAGGTTCTTAAAATTTTTTTTTGTTTTGTTCGCAATTGCTTAGTGAAGCACTTGCTCACTCGATGATAAACAAAATACTTTGGGCATTATTCTGAATGCTCCACAAGATTTGGTACGGTATTCTTGAACGCTATTACATCGGTCCGTATCATTTGAAGGCTTGTTAGCTATTCCTATCCTCCGTAATCCACATTTTTCAAGGGTGGGCGTAAAGTTTTGAACCGCCGCGTTTTCCTTTCAAGAACAAATAAAAAAAAATTAGAGAGTCGCCTAGAAAAGATCTAGCAAAAGTTTTCAGGGTTTTAAGCAAGCTGAAAACGATAGCAAACGTCATTCCTCGAACGCTTTGGCAAAGTCGAAATAAACAACATCTAAAAGTTCTTTTCCTTGTTTTTTAAAAGTATCTATTGATCCTTGTCAGACTCGTTGTTCGTTTATGCTGTGAAGCCCTGAATTTAAGCTGTTTCTTTCTCAACTCAAACCCACTCAGATTTTTCGTTGATTTTAGCGGAGTCCGTCTCCATATAAGCCCCTGGATACTTTTGTGTGCGAATCACGTGTATGATTGACCTTAATGAGAACACCTTCTTGGAAATGGATGAGTCTTACTTCTGCTCCAATGTAATCACTCTATGACGAACCATCAATGCAACACCTTACAGCTCTGGCCATTTCGCACAACTCCTAAATTTTTTCTGTTTTTTCTTCACCGACACGACATAAAAGTGTCGAAATGTCTCAATTTCATTTTTATATATCATAGAAAGGGAGGGAAACTGTTTGTTCATCTCTTCGTTCTCTGTTCTTTGTGCAGGTAAGGGTTGTTTTTCAGAGGATATCGCTTATGTTTTCTTAGCCTTTGGAAATTTTGTGCAAATGAAGAAAAGTTTATGACTTCATAGCTTTCAATTACACATTCATTGTGTATGTCTATATGTGTGGGACATACATGACTAAAATTGGTTTATGGTCAGTGAAACGCGGGCATTGCGGACGTGTGGACCAATGAGATGGAGAGGTCCTCATCGATGATGTCAGAGGGTAGTCCAATCTTTGGAACGTCAAATCCAAATCGTTCGAGGATGTTCATGGAAAGGATATCGACTGGATGCATTGCAAGCGTTGCCGTGTTTTTTCAAACTTCTTTTTAGTTCATTTTTTGTTGATCTTTTTGTCATGCAATTTGCAGAAAGAAAACAAATCCCTGGAACCGCGAACGCCTCTGTTTCCGTCTCGGAGAACCAGCTTAAAACTCCAAGGCAAACAGGTAGGCAGCGCTATGTTTCAATTACCAGCGAATCCTCATTCAAGTTGTCTACCTTTCAATTAAAATTTCAGCATCCACCAAGATATGCGAAACGCTCGATGAACTGAAACACAGGAAGGCGCGCCATCAGCTTTATGTGTTTGATAAGTGCTTTGATAATTTTAGTTTGTTCAGAATTTGGAGGGCATTACGACATGTAAATTGTAGATTATTGCAGGAGAGCACGTCGCCGTCATGCTCAGGTGAATGACGAGCAAAAACGAAATGTTGGCAAAGACCCCAAAAGTGGAACTTAAAGGCGTCATGGTGGTCTACGAACGTCAACTGATTAATTGCTTTCTACTATTTCCAGGTGTATTCTAGTAGCTGTTTCGTTGTAACATTAAAAAGGTCACTGAGGTTGTTGGAAGGTTGTACAAACTATACAAACTTGTTTATTCTCCGTTAGCAAACCCTGAATATTATTATGAAATGAAGATTGTTGGTGATTATTATGAAATGAAGATTGTTGATTTTTGTCCCACTCCGTCGCGCCTCGCGTAGAAATTCATCACTATTTATCGAGCAATTCCCGCCTCATTGGAGATGTTGCCGCCTTCGAAATGTTGCTCGTCTTCCACTGTCAAGCTGCTGGGAAGATGACTCCGCACTTCTTCACCCCTACAGCTTGAACCAGCAGATTATGAAGTATCTGAATGTATGTGAGAAGTATCTGAATGTATGTGAGCGTATTCCATTCATGAAAGGCAAAAGGACAATTGAAGCCGTAGTTAAAACTGACCATAGCGAGAACTATGTTCTTCAGTCGGTCTGGGTCAGCGTAGATCGGTTCGGTGTACACCCGAAAACGTGAAGTCATTTTGCCGAAGTAGTTCCCAACTATTCTCCGAGCTCTGTGAAGAAAATTTTTGAAAATAGGAATTACTTCAATGCTTGCTCTGTTGCTAACGTCCCTGGATAACTTGTTGTTGAAGTAGGCCTTTCTAAGATCGCTAATCGAATCTGCAGAATTGAATGGGTGAAAGAATCGAATAGTTTGGCTGAAGCTCTGGTCTACTAATACATGGTGTTCCACCTTAAAAATTTAGAATAGTAGCACATAAGATCTTTTCAAGCAATTGTATTTGCAGAAGTACTAACCTTTCCAATGTTTGTAAGCTGCACCAGTCCAGGAAAATCATCAGAGTGCTCTCCAAGAAAGAGTTTCATCGCGCTGTTTCCGAAAACTCCAGCGACGAAGCTTCTCCCAGGTGCACCTGTCCAGAACATACTGATACTTCCTGGAAATAAATCACACCGATTTGAGCTCACCTAGATCGTAGGCAAGAGCAGTTGGTGTCGACTAGAGCGAAGAGAACAATGCTGTGGAAATTCTCATAATTGTAAAAGAGATCCCAAGTTTGGAGGACACTAAAAATCGTTTCCAACCTATGCATTATGTTTATGTGAAGCTAAGCTCATGTGGAGAAAAACAACTTACTATAATTTCCACATGCTTCCCGTCTAGAACCCCCACCGCGGCTGCGCAATCCCATTCCGTCCCGAACAGGCGCTTTTCTCCCAAGTGCTGAGAAGGGTGGTGGGAAACCCTCACCACGAAAAACTAAAAGCATTGTCATTATTCATTTTGCCACTACTCACATCATTGACGCACCATCAATTATATAATAGCACTTGCTACTTCAAGAACCACGTTGCACGCCGTAGACGTGCCCAACGCGAATTCCCCACCCACTTGCATGAATGATTTGGTATGACTCACGTATGGTGTGTATATTTCGCGGTGGCCGGCGAGCGCACCGCATACCATGACGCTAGAAACTCGGCTAGTTGGCTGGAAGCGCTCCAGCAGAGAACCAGCTGAGTATCAATCCCCAGCTCGCGTCATGGCGGACGGCGCACCCGCACGCCACCCCGAAATATACGCACCATATCTAGAAATGTGTTTTCCAATTAATAGAGAAACCGATGCCTGCGATAAAATCAAATACCTCAATAATAAGCACAGCCTGTACCACGTTGTGACAGGAGACAAGAGAGGAACTGCATTCTAAAGAAAGAGCAATTGTAAAAATGAGGACACCTTCAAAACAACAAGAAAAAGGCGTAAAAAACTCATGCCTTCAGAAGTCCTCTCGCTTCAGCCGCCTCAACATCCCGCAAACAGAAATGCGGATAAAAGCAATATACAAGCGCAATGCTGATCTTTTTAAGACGACTCAAAGTTACGATTCCTCCACTTCTGATTGAATGGTTCGCTAAGAACATGAAAGGAAGAAAGTCAAAACATTACTACAGTAACTGCTAAAAACAGGCCCTGCACAAATCTTTTCAATAAAGCGCCGTAAGCCCGAAAACGCCAGACAGGGGGGGGGGGTGGTCCTAACGCGGCGGCACTCATAGACAGTGGTAGCCCTGTTGCGCAGACTGTGAGGCGGCCGGCCGATTTTCAGGGACTCAAACATGCTCTCGTTTTGGGACCAGCATCCTTTGACACTCCTCAATGCAGTAGTGCTTTTTCAGTCGAGTGGGATCGCTTGGCTCAACGGTGACTCAGAGATTCCGAGAGGTCGAACGCAGCCTGAACACGTTTCTGTAGCACTTACACCTCGAGGTCAAAGCTTATTTTATTGCCCCACGAGCTGCTTTTGTTCCCCTCTTTGCTGCTATTGGGGGAGGTGGGCGGGAGATCTGGTTTGCCTGCCACAAACCTAGGATGGCAGCTCTATTTGGGCGAATCTTAGATCTAGCCGTGTTTCTAGCGCTGACTTGGGTAGGCGCTTGCTTACTCAAGCTTACTCAAAAGTGTTCTCGAACGCGGGTGCGTCTCCCGTAACAATGCTCGGTGGACGCAGGCGGAATTTTGCTCTCGCCACGCATTCGCACGCGTCCGCAGCACGACACCTCGTCCGACCAATTTTTGCGCTGCGCCACCGTTTTATCCGGGCCTCAGCTGGCCAGACGAGACCCGAAGGGCTCGCCTTGTCTTCGCCGAGGGAGACACGACTGAGCTCCGATGTCTAGCGACCGGCTTATATACACCTCTCAGGAGCGGGACGTCACGTGATAATGAGGAGGAAGAACGCAGTTAGAACGCAGGACCAACGGCACCACAGTCGACCGTACAGCATGCACCCAAACACAGAATGAGCTGCACCCAGCGCTAGGGATGCAGCAGTTCCTCATAATGCAGCAATGTCTGCTTTCCATTTTTTAGGGCGCAGCTAAGCAGATCTTGCTGCGTTTGTGCCGGAATCTCTGAGGAGTCGCGCTCTTCTTTCCAACTGCTAGACTTCATTTCCGCACTAATTTGCTGTGTCTCCACACGAAATTTATATCTGGTCTTATATCTGGATATATATCTGGACAACGTTTTATAAACCATATTTTGAAACACACTCCCCTTATTGCAACAAACAGCTTGCAAAGGATGCACCCTTTGAAAATGAGGTGAAGTGCGTCACATTTCCTGGGCAGTGAAAGGGAAAAAACCTGGGCAAATGTCGAGTTTTCCATTCAGGACCACTTAAATATGTACGTCCTAATCTCCGTTGAGTTGAAATGGGGGCATAGCAAAAAGTTTTTTTTTTGCACATTTCCTTATAATACTGAAAACCTCTTGAAAGATCTTCTCACGGCCTTACAGAAGGTAAATTGAGATCGGGTGCTCTGATCTTTAGTCAAATGATAGCAAAACCAGCGCGATGAGAAATCGCAAAAGTGTGGACATTTAACGTTTGCACTGCTGATAGCAAACTGCTTAAGTGAAGATCTGTCATAGCGGTTCAAAGGGATATCATTTTCAATTCTAACTTGGCAGAATTTATTTTTCAAGCGGTTACGACCAAGGCACTTTGGCGGAGAATCACTGTCAGCCGCGAAGCGCGGCGAAGCTGCGCTTCGTGTGTATTGAATTGAACTGGCCTAAAAGTAACGGGGCACATGAGTCCGAGACAGAGCGCCGCGAAGCGGCGCTCTGGCTCCGGATTAATTTCAGGGCTCAGCTGACCCAGAGGTAAAATGGTACACGAGCCCGAGACAAAGCGCATCGTAGCGGCGCTCTGGCTCGATCATAAATGTATATGCACCCTGAAAAAGGTATGCTTCCAGGAGGAAAACGTAGCCATGATGGCCCCTTCCACTTGCCAGTTCCCCTGTTTTATCCGTAGAAACTGGAATGTTGTACGATGACGTCGCTGGTACTCAAATCCTGGCGAACGTGATTGGACATCCTGCGGCTGCAGAGGCCCGCACCTTAACGGAAATTCTCACTTCCAGGATGAGTCGTTTACGGTGTAACTGGCTCCTAGACAATCACAACAGCCAGTTGAACACAAAGGATTACCGTCTATCTGCGTAGGTATTACAGTAGACACGGATGCTAGCGTTGCCATTTTGAAGTCCCCCGCGCCAGTTAACTCATGGGGCGCATAGCCCAGTGCAGTGGACGTAACGCTGAGTGTGCCACCCTCAGAATTTCGTAGCTGAATGCGAACACACCCTATCAGGCGGAACTCTTCTTTCGGAGCACGGGAAACGTCCTTTCATTTCCAGCTTTCTGAAGCGTTTTACCCTATTCCATAATTACCAATGAGCCCACGGTCCCTAAGAACCCTGGTGAAGTCATTTTTTGAGGTGCTCATATACAGGGTGGCCGAAAAGTATGGGCGCCTCATTTGGCGCTCCTGCTTTCTCACGTTCAATGTAATTTCATTCCTGTTTCACATATGAGCAATACGTTGTCAAATGCTCTTTCTTCTGAACTACAACTCATTTGGTTCCATGAAGGTGTGCGACAGTGGGCTCACCGCGAATCTGTTGTGTGCCCCACCCATTCTAGAGAGCCCAATGCAGCAATACAAAGAATGTCGGTATCTCTTCTGAAACCAGTTCAGAAGATCACCAAATCATGGGATGACGTAGGAGCCCCTGACGTGGAAACACGCACGGGTTGTCCCCGTTTAGTGAACACAGGGAGAACTTTCAAGACTATTGAGAAGAGGGTCAGTCAAAATGATGGGTCAGTCTGAACAATGTGTCGAAAAGTCCTGCACTCACAAGTTGGTCTATTTAGGTGATCGCCATGTAATGGTTGAGACTGCGAAGTTGTTGACTGATTAGGGTGGAATAGCCAGTGAATGCATCAAAGCTGAAAAAGGCAGAAAAGTCTTCCAGGTCATCCTAGTGCGCCGCACGAAGATGTGCTGTGAACTGATGAGAAATTTTTCACCAGTTAAGTTGTCCACAATTTCCGGAACAACCACCATTCCATCAGTTAGAGCTACTGGTTCCCAGAGAAAAAAAGAGAACCGTCACAATGTCGTCGTTTCAGAGAGTTGTGATGGTTTGGAGAGAAGTGCCCGCAATTGTGAAGATATTCTTTATTTTCACAGAATAAGATGGTGAAATCGACGCCAAGTTCTGTCAAAATGAGAATCTCCGAAAAGTGCTCGTCCCATTATAACAAAAAAATCCCAACATGACTCTTGAGCAGGGCTACGCTCGGAACAGCATTAGCGAATTACCCAACGCATGTTCAGAGCCAGCGTTCCTCGGATTCTCCAACGAGAATCAATGACCCTCCTGCTGTCCACATTAGAATCCAATGGATTTCTCCATCTGCGTATTTGTGAAGGAGAATATGAAGAATAAAAATAGCATGTACTCAGGATCTCTAGCATGCGAACTCAGGCAAGCTGCTTGAAATTTAATGAGGATCGCTTGCGGCGCACCTTTGTTTTCTGAAAGCAAAGATGGGGGTCTGCATCAGGGCTAAGAAAGGCCTCTAAGGGAGCTTCTTGTAAAACTGATTAGTCATGCAGTTATATACCAGAAGCCATGACAAACACAAAGTGATTGTGGCTCACAATAGAAAAGTACTGTTTTTCTTGGCGTCCATATTTTTCGGCCACCCTGTATATATATATATATATATATATATATATATATATANCGCTGTGTAATGGTTGAGACTGCGAAGTTGTTGACTGACTAGGGTGGAATAGCCAGTGAATGCATCAAAGCTGAAAAAGGCAGAAGTCTTCCAGGTCATCCTAGTGCGCCGTACGAAGATGTGCTGTGAACTGATGAGAAACTTTTCACCAGCTAAGTTGTCCACAATTTCCGGAACAACCACCATTCCATTAGGTAGAGCTACTGACTCCCTAGAGAAAAAAAGAGAACCGTCACAATGTTGTCGTTTCAGAGAGTTGTGATGGTTTGGAGAGAAGTGCCCGTAATTGTGAAGATATTCTTCATTTTCACAGAATAAGATGGTAAAATCGACGCCAAGTTCTGTCAAAATGAGGCTCTCCGAAAAGTGCTCGTCCCATTATAACAAAAAAATCCCAACATGACTCTTGAGCAGGGCTACGCTCGGAACAGCATTAGCGAATTACCCAACGCATGTTCAGAGCCAGCGTTCCTCGGATTCTCCCAACGAGAATCAGTGACCCTCCTGCTGTCCACATTAGAATCCAATGGATTTCTCCATCTGCATATTTGTGAAGGAGAATATGAAGAATAAAAATAGCATGTGATGAAGAACAAAAATACCATGACAAACACAAAGTAATTGTGGCTCACAATAGAAAAATTCTGTTTTTCTTGGCGCCCATACTTTTCGGTCACCCTGTAGTGCTTCGAAAGCGGCTACTAATTTTAGAGCAAGGCTTCACCCAGACAGGAAGCTGGACGCTTTCACAGGTTTTTCTTTTTATTTTACTGGCTGAGGTCAGACGATTAAGCATTTGAGGTGAGCCTTTGTGAATCGCAGTCTCTTTGTTAGACTGATTACCTGAAGACTGCTAATTCTAAATGGATTGAATATCTTTGTATGTTTTTTTGAGACCTTTTAATATAATACATCTCGTCATCCATCTCTTACGAATGCTAATAATATGACCCAATAGTAGGGAAAATCTTGAGCAATAAAGTGGGCCATTTCCAACTTTTTCCACAATTCGCCAGCGTGAATTACGAAGGAAGTGCGAAGAAGCAGTGATGAGCTGGCGCTCACCTGCCTGCCAATGAACGATTTCATACTGATAAGGCTCCTATTGATCAGTTATCATCTCTGCTTTGAAACTCCTTTCCTCGATACAGTTGTGACTCATTCGTGGGCTGCCGAGCCAACCGTTGCTACTTTTCCCCAGTCAACGTTTCGTACCTACTGCCGTCCCTATCATTGTTAGCGTCATATTTTGACTGTGAGAATTCCCGCTGAAATTTTCTTTGTCTGCGGATTCCTTAGGGAAAATTGATCATGATCTCTACAATTTGCCTAGGAATTCTCTCCTAAACTGAAAAGCTTGTGGCTAGCTCATTATAAAACACGACTGAGTGTACATCGTTCGGAAGTGAATCTCGCTTTCGATTACTATTGATGCTTTTGATTGTTACACACTTGTAAAAACGTCGTGAAAATTGTCGCATGCTACTGCGAACCAAAGTAAAGATCTCCTTCGACAGCCCCTGCTGTTTTGATGTGTGAAGTGATTGTGTTTAATGAAATTACTTACGAAACTAAATAGATCTGTTTTTATGGGTTTTGCACTGCATTTTTTACAGATTCAAAGAGAGGTGAAAATGAAGGCTTGAAAATCTATGAGCGGAATAAACAAAAATTATCCAAGCTGTAGAGATAAAACAACACATATCATTCTATCGCTCATACAGTCACTAAAGATGATTGGTACTTTGCAGCTAGGGTGTAGGCTACAAGCTACTATGGAATGCTGACTAATTCCCCGCTGCGATTCTAAACTTTGTGGAGATCCTTCCTGCTGCTAAAAGGGCTTTGCTGAAGCAGGGACGGCTTCCTCTTCCTTGAGTGATCGGCTCTGAATAGTGGTTTTTGAAAATCGCGGGTTTCGATTGATTCTTTGACCTATGAAAACCAAATAGTTTTTGAAGAAAGTTATTGGTCGAAAAGTGAGAAATTGTTGAACGAGATTCCCGTCTCGACTTTCTCCGTTGCGCTTGTAGTTTTCTCCTCTCTCGGGAACATTTCACGAAGAAATTATGGACGTTCCAGCAAGGCAGTGAACAACTACATGGATCAGACAATCCGCAGTAAAATCTAGGACTAAGGTACGGATGAATGATGTTATTTCGTGCGCTCATAGCGTTTCACAAGCTGCAACAGCATCTTTTGACTTAGTGCTCAGAGGTACCACAAAACTGTTGCAGTCTGTAGTGGTGTTTTCGTAAAGACCGAAATAGACAGTTTTCGGAAAATCGCTGTCCATTCACTTAGATGCCATGTGATATGTCCACAGGGCGCTCCAGAGAGTGATCGGAAATCTTAGCGGAATGAATTTATAGGATAGTTTGTAATTTTTTTCTGGGTTGATTTGTTTCTATTTCATTGTGCTTCTACTCTGTGTCAAATACTCACTTTTATGCGTTTAAGATATGCTTGGCCCCACCCCCTACCTAAGCTTTAAAATTTTGGCTCTTTGGCGGTTCGTTTTTTCAAAGACACTTCACTTTTTCCTCCACCTACCCCACCTAAGTGCATGCTCCCAGCCTGCGACAGTGGTCGATCATGTCCTATAAAGATCCAGATAATGTCACTTGTGTATCTCAGCACGGTTATAAATAATGGCTTCTGGTTCAGGAAGGTAAGGCTGCGAGGCGACAATAGTGAAACGCAAATTGCTGCGCGAATCACAAAAGATGCAGAAATAGGAGCTTATGCCAGATTTGTCTGTCATAATTTTTTTTCTGAATTTTGCATTGATTTGATGCACAGGAGCGTCATTTTTCTGGCTGTTCAATTTTACTCGATAAATATGTGGCGCATTCTATCGTTTTATTGCGCCTTGTATCTCTTGTGGGACGGAAATTTCTACTGTGGGAGGTGTTTTCTCAATTCAACGCAAATTGGAGTACATCTCCGAGCGCAGGAGCCGGTGATTTGACGGTGTAGTGTGGCACAAAACACGTGGCATCAAAATGACACAAAAACCCAAATCTCTATGGAAAAAGCGAGGTTGCCACCACAATTCAACTTCCGCTTGTTTAACGATTAAAGGCATAATGACATCATTTGTATTATTCGCACGTCAACTTCTTTACGCGTTTTCCTTGCTTCGTATGTACGTGAAGGGTGGGACTCGCTGTGCTTATTCATCACTTTATTGCATCAAGGTCTTTAAGTGACAGTTATGACCCCTTAATTGATAAAGGCATGATGAACTGTGAGTTATTATTACAATTGTAAGCCCATCTCTTTGAGGTAGTATTCGCATGGTATTGCTCTATGACCTCCAATGCCTTCGGCAGAAAGTCCACTGCGCAATTACGAGTCGATCACTTTGATTCTCGATTACTGTGGGGAAAATGACAGGAAAATGAGAAATGGTGGAGTGATCATTCCGAGATGCGTCAGACATTCGACTTCTAATCAAAATCGTGAAGATTTTCAACAGCGAATGTGTTTTTTTAAAACTTTTGTAAGAGCAACCAGGATGTACACAGCCGTTAGGGCTTCATTTTGGAAGGAAATGATCTCATTTTTTTCAGACGCCGGAGAGCTAAAACACTCGGCTGAAAAACAGCAAATATTGGGCGGGCTCTACTACATGTCGATGAAGAATTTTTTGAACTTATGTATATTCAGAAATTTCTCTAAATCCAGTGCCTACTTGTCTCTTCTCAAGAGCATCCTTAGCCAACACGATGGACATGATATGTGAATAATTTAGAAGAAGAAAGTCAAAAATGATAGTTGAACAGTACTAAGATGAATAAAAAATGGGGACACAATCAACAAATACAAAATAAAACATATATAGCTTCGGTCAATATAGCCACCCATCAAAAAACATACGTTAGCGGTTCTGTCATCGCTTCGCTTACGTACCTTTTCCGACATCAGCTCTAGCTTTTGAAGTGAATGAATGAATAAACAGTTTTGAGAATGAAATTCTAATGGAATACGTAAGCGAACCCATCCATCAATATTTTCTTTCTATGCCACTGAATGAATTGCCTGAGTTCTCGAAGTTGTCATCCATTGCTCTAGATTGTAATCCGCGTATTAGTCAAAAAGTGTTAAAGTGATTGGCAGGAAAACCTGCGGAAGTTCTCAACGAAGTAGAAAAAAAAAAGATATACGAAAAAGAAAAATTCAAGTGAGACGGACACTTAGTCCCTACCGATGCTAAATCTCATCTCTCAACTTGGATCGATTACCAGAAGCAATGACTTTTTTCTTTGTTTATCATAGTGCCCAAACGGGCCTGAACCGTCTAACACGTGATGTGTGTCGTTGAATGTTGCGTTGGTCATTTTAACAGTCCTTATATTGTATATGTACATGTAATACAGAAAAAGGCAGATGCCGAGCAAAACGTCTGGCGCTCAGGAGGGCGACGACACGCCGCGGACACCAACACCTGCCCCAAGGAGGTTGTCCGTCAAGAACAAGAAACCAACGATTTCCGCTCCGTTCAACTTCAGGTTGGGCTGACAGCAGATTGGATTAAGTGAAGGTGAAGCCGCAACGCACATGAATTGCAGGCATGTGTCTCACTTTGGGCTCGGCAGCTCGTTCGATCACACTGCTTCCGAACCGTTGTCAGGGATCGAGGAGGTGGGCAATCATCCTCAGGTTGTTGTCAGAAATAACGCGAAATTTCTTTATTATGTATTTGTGGGGAACTCTATCGAACTACCGATTTAAGGCTTCGAGTAAGGAAGGCGACGACGAACAGAAAACAACCTCACACATGAGAAGAGTGGAGGACGCTACCATCGTGAGTTCGAACATAATACTAAAGTCTTTTCATTTATTTCGCACCTACACCTTGTAGTGTCATAATAACATACCTTTTCCAACATTCTTATATAAATGTTGCGTTCCTGAAGTGTGAAATGACTAGGATTTTGAGTCACCTCTGTCGCACTATCAGACCTAGCGGTGGCGGACGCAGAAAGCGGGAGGAGGAGGGGGGGGGGGGGGGGGGGGGGAAAAATGGG
>JARK01001430.1:467729-480548 GCA_000688135.1 Ancylostoma ceylanicum | reverse complement strand
CCGCCCCCACCACCATCGCTGCGCTAGGAATGACAGGTCACGCTGTCATTGATCGCCTCGCTCCACCTCCTTCGCTCGCTGCCACAGGCTCAATCGCCCAAAAAGGCGGGCAAATGAACCGCCCTATGAAACTCCCATGGTATAAAAATGTGTACAACGTGGAAATCTTCAAACAGGACGTGTCATTTCCGGAAAAAACGGGAAATTCAGGGTTTTCGAAGGAAGTAAGAGGGAAATATTGATGAACTGTGTATGATTTCGCAATCCAAGCCGTGAGTCACTCAAAAACTCAAGAGTTGAGCGAGAAATTTCCCCCGCACTGCTCCAGTACAGTTTAGTAATGAGCAGATGCCGTGTTTTCGGTGTGGTGAGGAGAGCAATTGACAGCGTTGCTCAGCCGTAAGTTGACGAGAGAATAATGGTACAAGTGCGAAGTTTTTCTCCTCATACCACTACCAGTATTTGGACGAGCACAAAAATCGCAAAAGTATGGAGTTTTGAAGTTTGCACTGCTGATAACAGACTGCTTGAGTGAAGATCTGTGTAACTGCGATTCAGAGGAATAATATTTCCAGATTTAACATGGTAGAATTGCCTCGAAGCGGCGCTTTGGCTCGGTGTACACATAATCGCGGTTCTAAAAATAGCATGTCGAAGTAGCTTTTCGCAACGAAAGTGAACATCACAAAGATTCGAATCAGAAAAGCGTTTGCCTAGACCAAATTTCTCGGATTAGTTGGAATGTCTGGAGGCGGGATCCTATCAAAGAGAGAAATTAATGATTACACGGCGAAGCATTTCCTACTAAACACGTATTCTTCCTCAAACGAAGCAGTCTAAACCTCCTGCTCTGATCATGTTCCCGTCATACTAAAGGGTTGCGTGGGTAACGACTGCAATTGATGAAGAAATGCCCCTGCGTAATGATAGGCGATATAATTTCAACAAATTATAACAAACTATGCCCCACTATTCGTGAAGTATTCTGTTCCAGTCGTTTGCAATAGTTTGAAAATAACAAAGAAGCTAAGCGAAACTCACATCCTGCAGTTTCTTGTTCCTTGGGGTTTGAAGCGTTGAGTTCGGAAAGTAAATCTTATTTGTGATGGTACCCATTTTGCAGACTTCGCACGTGCACCGGCTACTGTAAAACAATACGCTAAGCAGATAGAAGAAGATGTAAGACTTTCTGCGAATGATTTCTTGGCTAGCGTATATAGTATTACGTTCGAATTTTTCTGTTCTTTGAAGTATGCGTTTGGAATTTCCTCCTTTTAGGACAGGTTATGGTCACTTTTACAACACTCACTTCAATCTCATTATCTGAGAATTAATTTAGCCACGAAAGCAGCGCAAGCGCAAACTCTAGTCAAGTGCGCAACAAAAAGCAATTACGCAACAAGAGAGGTAGGGTGGTGGGACATTGCTCTGAAAGAATTATGAATATTCAAATAAGTTCTCGATCAAATTTCTGCTAATTTACCCATTCCTCCACTCGGGTGGTACTCCTGCCATGGAATGAGCAGACACAACATGCAGGAAAATTATCGATATTCCGTCAACAAAACACGACAAAATATTCGTCGGAAAATGTCGCATATTCTGTGGTTTCATGTTACATATCTGTCGTTAAATGTTTTGTGGCGCATATCTGTCTTCTGTCCTTCCTAATTGATCCTCAGTACAAATAGAGGTTCTTATGAGATATATACCTCTCGGTTCCGTAGTTCCAATATGAGGCCTAATAGTTCTACAGGCTTTCCAAAACGATTGTCATTGTTTGATAGAAACGTGAAAATGCGTCAACCTAACGTCATCGTTCCACGTTGCTATATGAGGAAGTGACTTCGAGTGAGTGCGTTGCAATGGTGGGCGGTCATCTGCTGTTTCCTCTAAACAAATGCATACTGGATACTGTTGCAGGAAAAGACACATATTGTTTCGGTAGGTGGCAGAAAACTCATCTCAGGAGGTGAATATTGGTGAAATTACAAAGGTGCCACAAGTTATTGTACAACATTTGATGGCTTATTTCTTTGCAGTAGTGGCATGTTTTGCGACGTGCTAGGTCTCGCTTGATAGAGCTGGGTATGTCTATTTTCTGACTGCGAACATCCCTGAAAACTTGCGTGGTAACGAAAAAAATTTCTCGTAATCTTGACTGTGGATTTTTGATACCGCTAAGTGCACAGATTCAGCCCGCAGTTTCCGAGCAAACCAGCTACAAAAACAGTTTTTCACCACGGTTTTGGGGGTACGAACTTGTTTTGTATTCTTGACATTTAACGCGAGATGATATGGAATGATGATGTATGATGCGGTCAATAAGATATTATCAGAGGCACTGTTGAAGGCAGAATCTCAGACTATAACTCAATTATGGATTGAACAATTTGGTTGAAATCTGGGGATATGGTAAGAATTTAAGTGTCCTTTCTCTTCGCTGCTTGACATTGAGGCAGCATCCACGATAATTTTCATGTCGAAAATTTTGAATGTTTTGGGGTCTGAACGATAGTCCCAGTAGTTCTACGCAAGTTGCACCATCAAAGACATCACATTCTCCAGATATAACAAGTTGAACATGGGATCCGGGGATCCCCAGGCGAGTTGTAGCGGAGTGCCAATCAGCTGCTTTCCGCGACACGCAGTCAGTTTTTCAGGGATAAATTTGTTGCTCATGCTGAATTTTTGCACGGTAATAATCTGCTTCCCTCTATTTACGTGCTTTCAATCGTTGATCGGTCTTATTACTCCTTGTTTTACTCGGAATTTTCAAATTTTCAAATATGGTATGAAATCCAGTTTGTTAGCTCTTTATTCTTAACCGTAAGTTTTGTTTCTTTTCTTGAGGTATTTTCTGTAGTGACATTCTATTCCCTTCTGGTTTGTGCTTGTTACCCTCCAGAAAAGCTGAAAGATTAGCCAAGTTTCCAGTTGTGCTAAGGAATTCGTCGGCAACGGAGGGTGCGTTATCGACTTTCTTGATCTACCTCATCCGCACAACTCGGCCACCTTGTGATAATGCAGTAAATTAGTGGCATGCGAGAACCATTTTATCAATTGAATATGTATTTCTATGGTGGTACAATTGATTACTTTACCTGTGCTCCTTATAGTCAAAAACCCATGATCATGCTAGAATCTGAGCGACAAATTTTTCGTGGGTGCTGCCTTTAACGGAAACTGCTTCCAAACAGATCTACCCCATTCCAAGTGCAATTATTCGAAATTGTATTGTAAGCGAACAGTTTGCAATACAAGTTGCGTTCTATGTTTCTTCCCCTTCCATAAAAACGTGGGCTTATCAAAAAGACGTGTGAAAGTGAAAATTAAGAATTCTCTGAAATTTCAAGAAAAGACATGGTCCTGACGGAGATGTATTTCTATGATATCCGCCACTAGCTGCTTTTCTGGTATTCAAACAAGAACTGTATTGCTGTACATATGCTTGAGATAAAATTAAATCAATGTTTTGATGAGTTCGACCAATTAATTCTCTTCTCCCCTTGAGCAGGAAAGGAAGCGGAGTAATAGCATTGTTGTGGAAATAATAGGCAAACATGTGCCTAATTTGTATCAACTTTTTCTTTCTCCCAGAGATTAAGAGTTAGAATCCATAGAATCCGAGAAATTTTATGCTTGAACTGAATAATCCACGTCTGTGCCAATGCTAAGCTGCCGTTGGAAAGCGCCCATGGAGTTTTAATACATACTCGAAATTGAATTAGATAGCCCGACCCAGAACCGAGTTATAGCAGAAAATTCTCTAGTCAATATGGTTCTGATCATATCTTATTGACCGCCACTGTACGTGCAAAATCCACTCAAGATTGGCAATGATAAGAACATAGAACGAAGCTGCTTTGAAAGTTGCCTGGATGAGAAAATCACGCCATAGGTTTTGAGGAGCACAGTTGGCCTATACTCGAGCCTATTGATGAAACTGCTCAACAATTCTGTGGCATTTTTACCCTAGTTTTCAGACCATGTCAACATTCGGGCTGCGCTTTGTCTTCCAGTGAAAATAACTCTCAAAAGCAAATTTGCCGTAAATTCGCCAAGACAGCGAGCATGGAGTAGCCGTAGTTCTTCGCTCCTATATTTCTCACAATACGCGTTCATGGGAAAATCCGTGCATCACTGGAAAGAATACTTCTCGCGCTTTAAGAAGCACGCGAGCAGTGAACCCCTTCGGAAGATTTGGTGGATTTTGCAGGAGAAAACGCCACAACAACCCACTTTTTCCGAAAAATTATTTCAAAGCCGGCTGCTCAAAAGCAAAACCCTCCCGGATAACTGTGTTTGAGCTGGAAGATACTTCGAATCCTTCCCTATTCGGTATAGAAAAGAGCGAAGTTCACCAAAGATTTCTTTCGGAGAAATAAAAGAGCAGACATTGTACAATAACTTGTGCCCCCATCTATCTAAATGAGGTCACTGTATTTGAACATACGTGATTCGTCTTCCTCTATCCACTGGGATGGGATCTTGTTCCTGTAGCGACTAGGAGCCTTCGGTATTGGTGTGGACGGGACTAAATATAGAAACCAACCTCCAGTGGACATAAAAACGATTTGAAAAAAAAAAACAAAAGACCATCAATTAAATTTACCGGTCGCAGTGCCAGCGTGCAACGAAGAAGTTTCCATTCTGCTGCAACTTGGAGGCTAAAACAAAAATATTGATGTATGTACAGCATAATCCCCTCTGCTACATACAGAGAAGCGATCGGATGATAGACATTCTACCAAACATTGCTAGGCTGTCGCTGTGCATATTTAACGTTGAGCATATCTTTACTGTTAGGGTTCTCGTCTACAGCGTCATACAGGGCATGCGAAGATGCATGCAAGGTTGACAACACTCGAAAAGAGGGGAACTGGGCGGTTAAGAACAGAAGCGCGAGGTTTCTGAACAAAGAGTGAGACTGTCTTTGTGTTAGCTACGTGTCAACCGATTACCAGAATCCTGATGACTTTGAAGAAAGTCATGAAGGGTACTCATACGCAATAGTCACAGGTCATCCGCTTCCTGAGCCAGCAGTAATCCACCCCACAAGTTGGCATCAAAGTTATTGTCATAACTGCAGTACTGCCTACGAGGTGGCAACTCCGGATGCCCTTTATGCGCGAGTTGGGATGGTCCCACGTGTTTGCGAAATTCCATTGGTGCTCGCAGTATCGAATTCAATTGTACCACGACCTCTAACAAGAGACTAAACCGAACTTTTCCATTATGCTGTAAGTTGAGGCGTGACCACGAAATCAACGGCAGCAACACAAGATGAGTTTTGCCTGTTCTGCAACAGGTTAGGCGGTATTGATTGAGGCCCTCAAATCAAGAGGAAGCCTTACTCAGAGAATCGCGCAGCTCTATCCTCCGAGAGTTGAGTCCGCCACGCCCACATTTCGTACGCAGCAGCAAAATATCATCTGTACTGACAAGAGCAGCAGGTATTGAAGTTGTGCTGCATCGAGGCAGCAATACTGCTAATAAGCTGCCAAAACCCGGAGCACCTACTTTTTTGGGGGGAACAATGTGCATAACTGCTGCGGAAAGGAGAGCAGTACTGATCAGTTACTGCGATGTTATGACGAATGCTGCTGAATTCAAACCTGCGCGGACGAAAACGGCGCACTGCGCGAGGCTTCCGCGTGGCATCGGCTCTGGTTTTCGAAATTCCTTTCATTCTCTTCATTTAAAGTGGGGTATTTTCTTGTTCTACTATGTTTTGTGATGTTTCTTGCTTTCTTTCTTGTTGTACTCGTGTTTGTTTCTCCGCTAGCTTGTTCTATTCTTTTCCGTGTTCCATTCTCCAATTGTTAGTGCTTGGGTGCTCACTTACAGGTCCTTGCGGCTTGGGGACAGGATCGGCGCGATGGCAGTGACGAACAACCTGCGAAAACCATCTGCTGCTTGAAGTGAGTACTCCTTTGGTTGGAAGATCAAAGAACTTGATGCTTGCTTCTGCCTCGTTTTTGTTTATCTCCTTTTCCAATTTTGTATCTAGTCTCTTTTATATTTGTTTTAAGCTCGTGTTCTCTCTTTGATGGTTGTTGTTTTGGCGGCGTAGCATTTGGGTCCCGTCGAAAAATGGGCGTGGCTAACGATGCCCCGTGGATACGCACGCTCTGCGCCAGAGGTAAGTGACAGCCAGGCATGCTCATGCGAACGTATGAAATTGCATAAATTCTGAAGAAAACTTTGAATGGATTCGGTTCAAGGAATGAAAGGAAATAGTCTTTCTGTTCTTACGTTCTGAACATTCCTAATGAACACAACGAGACACATTATTCTAAAGTTGTCCCAAAACTCTGTCCATGTCAAATCTTTATGCTAAAAGAATTTCAAGCAGACACTGAACCATGATTCCAGCGATTTGTTGGATTTTTTAAAATTTTACAACGCTAGTGGCATGTGCTTTCATACGTTCATATGAGCCTGCCTGACTGTCATTTACCGCTGGAGCAGAGGGCGCGCATCCATAGGGCATCGTTAGCTACGCCCATTTTTCGGACCCAAACGCCCTCCCTCCGTTGTTTTGCATTAAAGGCAGCACCCACGATTAGAGAACAAGTCAGTAAACGTGTGTGTGTTTACTAACATTCCTTTTGAAGCGCGAGGAGCAGTCCGAGTTAGAGCTTATATCGGCATCAGCTTACTTTATTAGAGTATCCCCAGACTTCGCCAGCAATCATGGCGATCACCACGACAGCCGGCTGTCGTCGCGATCGCCACGACCGCCCGCGGTCGCCACATGGATAAAGTGAATGAGGAAACCCCAGACGAAAGAGGGGTGATAATCAAAGGGGCGTGGCAATCGATAGGCATTTTGCTTCATTTCGAACTGGCGAAGTCTGGAGATACTCGTACTATGAGTGCAATGGAATTTTGCATTTTAACGCAATAGGTACAGATGATATCTGTCTCTCGTCAGTACAGATGATATCTGCCAGCTTCATAAAAAGAAAAGCATCGTTCGAATGGGTTCTACTCTCTTTCGAACGGAACAGCGATATATGGCTTCCAACACGTACACGCGCAGAAATTTAAGGGACTTCGGTGCCTGTGGCCCTGGGTACGGTCGAAACAAATGTCCCCCCTCCAAACTGTCATTAATTTTCTATTAACTTGATATGTGCCTGTGAAACATATTTGATTTTCTTTCGGTTTTGAAATGTTGTTGGTATGTCCGTATGTGTTATTTTGATCTCAGTCATGACGTAACTCATAGGGGCATGATGTACTTTAAAGCGACACCATCGTGTTATGAGAATGGATGTTACAGGTCTTCACATTTTACCACACAATTTGTATTGGATAGCATGTTGACATGAAAACGTTTCAAAGGTGAACAGTCGCGACGTCGCTGTGAAGTATGCCACCGGCCATAAGTTACGTGTTCATTTCACTTATGAGATGTGTGTTCATTTGTCATCAAAGCATTTTAAAGGCAGCACCCACGGAAATCCTTACTTTCGAGGTGAGTCGGTCTCCGTGTGGTCGGCTGTCAGACAATCACAATGGTAACTTGAACACAGAAAAAAGCGGCCTATCTGTGGAGATACTGCCGTGGACACAGAGCCGAGAATGGCCATTTTGGTGTCCGCCACGCCAGTTGACGCAATTGATTTGGCATGCTACGAGTGGTCTAGCCTAATGTACCATGTTGTATAAGGAATATTGTACAGTGTGGGGTATGGAATGCACGCCACCCACAAGAATTCGTGACGATACGCGCGTATATCGTCAGCAGAAAACTCGTCCGCGCTGTGGACGCATGGAAACAGCGGCTTCATTTCTCGTCTTCCGGCGTGTTTCACGCTGTTTCCTCACTGCCTATGAGTTAATCGTCCCTGAAAACCTTGAAATTCAGCGTAATCTCCAGCAAAAAAATTTCCGTGGGTGCTGCCTTTAAGGGCACTGGTATTTTGTACTTATATGTATTAGTATTTGGTTTCAGTATTGAATTGTGTTGAAGCGTTTGATATGCGATTAGTACGTGCAATAAATTCTACTTATATACTTCCATTCTCATCCAACACTGGAGTGGCCGAGGTGCGTGAGACTTCGGAGCGAGGCTTGACAGCTTCACCACTTCAATAGGCAACCAAGGTGGACTGGGAGTGGACCTGGTAACACCATTTTGAGCAGCACTGTGGGGCGAAAGTATGGTGATGCAGCACTACTTTTAGCAGCACTATTGGGCAAAAGTACGAATAGATTAGGGCGAGGCTGTGGGCGGAGCCAAGCCATGTTGGCAGCACTGTAGGGCTGAAGTATCGGCACCTTAAGGGCGAAGTTATGACAAATAGGCATATAGTCGTGATGATTTGTCAGCACTTGTCGGTGTACTAGGCGAGAAGTGCTGCTATTGTCGGAGGATAGAGCTGCACGATCCTCTGAGTATTGTAGTATCACGTAGCAGCAGACCCTAGGAAACAAATAGAACGAAAAGATGGAACGAGATACGCAACTCACCAGCAATCTACCGAAAGGACTATTTCTCAACTCTTCATCGGTTAACGGTGCTCTACTCAGCCTTTGCATCCTCCCAACTGTTGGCCAATTAGGTGCTCTGAAATTTCTACCATAAATCAACGACGGTCCCAGTGTTTCGTACCACAACAAATTAAAGAATAAGTCAAAGGATAATCCACAATAAATTAAAGGATAACTAACATATGTCGACGACTTAAACCACCCACCAAGATCCGCGTGGTTATAAAACTTAGAATTCGTAATCTTGTTGGTGAGTTCTATTTTATTCTCGAATCTGAGGTGTTAAAAGATTCTAGATATGCTGATTCCAACGATTTATATGAGATGTCCCAAAATGGCTGATGAACCTTCTCTACCTCTGCTCGCAGAATAATATGGGCAAGAAATGAAAATGTGGGCTCTCGATGTCCTTAATGCATTTATGTTAACGTATCTTCAAGTATCTTACGTAAATTCTAGGTAGTTCCGGAAAAAATTTCGAAAGTAATTCCTAATGTGGAACTCTGATTTCAAAATTCTGTGTCATAAGCGAGATAATACTATAAGCATCATATTCCTCACCGTTGGCGATTTTGCCGCAAGTTCCAGTGTTCCAAAACAGTTGCTAGCCCACATCGTGAAATCGAGGACCACAAACTGGTCATTTTCTGAAGTGGGCGGAGAACAAACATTGAGCTACCTACGACGCCGATTCTGGTGATGCGAGCTCCAACGAGAAGTTCAAGTTTTAATAGTTACGAATTGTTTCAAGGTCATGCATAACAGAATCGACACTCAATTCATTCTGCCACATATGTAACTTCTTCGCTAGGAACTTTGCCACGATCTCGGAGTGACGACTTCGAGGTTGAAAGTTCGAAGTTTTAGATAATATCCTAATGTCCAGCTGCTATACTTTGGCGAGAAACTGTAGTTGTCCACAAATTTTTGAGAGAAGACTTGTTAGGCTATTCGATTCCCTTGAGAGGTAGTGATAAGATTGTCTGGGTTAACGAAAGGCGGAAGAATAGAGTTGACGAGACATATCCCAGGTACGTGAGTGTAGTTGCCGGGGAGCGCGGCTGGCAAAGCAGAGAAATTGTATAATGGCACGACTTGCTGTGGATTCAAAATTTCGCGCTGTTGATAGCTCTTCTGGTTGGCAACACGTTTGGTGGGAAGTTACGTATTTATGACAACACAACTTGCAAACTCGTTTCCTTCAGCTATCATTATCACTGCTTACTTCATGACGCATCATACATCAAATGTAGTGTTGCAGACAAGCCGTTTTTTAATTCAGACTATTTTAGAAATCATAGATTCCAATCGTAGAAATGTGATTGCACATGAAATTGCGTCAGAAAGAAAGCATAGCTGCGTGCTATGCTTGTTTGCCTGGAAATGAGGTCGTCTATAGAGAACACTGAAAAATCCCGTAAGGGGAGAATACTTTGCTGTTACGTGGTCGTTATAATCGCCTGTCGCTACCACAGTAGACATAGCGCTAACTTCAAACTGAGATAATGATGACGCAGTAGGACATCTTTTGTGCAGGTTTCGCAATTTTCAGTAGAAGAGAAGAATTCATTGCAAGATTAAAAAAAACATAGCAATTATGAACAATACCTCAGAGATCGTCTTTGAGTTTTAGAAAGATTGTTGAAGGTTGTAACTTACGGTGTTAGGAAATTCGGACGGGCTCGCCTGCCATTGGTTCCATAATTCACAAAGTTGAGAATATGTGTGACGCTGCTCTCCGGTTCGATGTGGGCTTCGACTCTGTACGAACATACGGTTACTATATTACAAGTTCTCCGACTCGCCTCCAACGAGTCTCGCACTTACCCGCTTCGCCGGACTTATGTACTGACGTACCAATAATTTTCAACAAAGCGGATAAAGCCGACAGTTGCGAGGCTCGCCGAAGGCGAGTCGGAGCATTTGAAGAGATGTAATCAAATAGTGTGTTGGTAATCGCTTCCGCATAGAAACTTTAACTTCGCACTTAATCCTTTCGAAAACGCTCAATTCACTTCAGACAAAATACTTTTTCTCTGTGGTGGACGATTCATAGACATTCGCACATGAAACCTATACCGTTCGTATCAGAATTGTGCCCCGCAGTGCATAAAATCATTGTGATCCACGCGAAGCGCGGCGAAGCTTTCTGGAAAAATGCCAAAAGACCCTGACGTTGCACTGCGGGGCACAATTCTGAGTCGAACGGTATAGGTTTCATGTGTGTTTGTCGGTTGGATCGTGAGATATAAGCGATTACCAACAAACACACGAACAGATGAGTTTTACTCTGTAGTGATTTCACAATGAGTTTGCAGTTTGGTAACATGTAAATACTAAACATCTATTTTCCATTCATCAAATCTAGAACTTCTATTCTCCATTCATCACATCTGGAACTATCAACTATTTCCAAGTTTGATTGTTAGAGGGAGTTTATTTTCCTCTAGAATTTCAGCAATTGAATATTGACGGCCAGCTCTGAGAAAACGGCATAATGATAAATTCCACTACATATATGTAGCTGTTAGTATAGTTATAACCGAATAGTCGAATATTCGACAGGAGGCATTATTCGAATATATTCGAACATTCGAAGCTTGTACTCGATGTTCGATAGCAGTTCAAGACATAGAAAGAACAAACACTTTTTCCAAACTTGTAGGGCTGTGATAGTAACACTAACTAAACATATGATCAATGAAAACATCGACATGAGAAACCCTGATTGTCAAGTTCGAACCCATGTTTTGAAGCGTAGCCTTTCTTTCATGAGGCATTCTCGCAGTTTGCTTACCCAATATAACGGTTGTTTATTCCAAGATATCTCTATTTGGCTATCGATGGGGTTTGGAGAAGATGTATACATTGAGGTTTTAAATTAATGTGAGAGAAATGACTTTTTTTCCGTGGTGACCCTATTTTTCACACAACTTTACTGAACGAAAACCTGGCATACCATAAAACCCTTGGGTTAGCAATAACTATTACCTATTGTATAAGGAAGTCCCCGAAGGAAGTCGCTCAAGGAGTTCCCTAAAGCTGCGAAGAAAGAATAGTCAGAAACCGTTTTCATGCGAAGAAAGAATAGTCAGAAACCGTTTTCGTTAGATATGTTTGGAGAACTTAAAGGAGAGCTTGTAGGACTGAGATAAGCGGCGAATTTCCTATAGAAAATGGTGAGTACGGATGAGGATCCGAAATTGTCGAAATTCGAGCCAGCTCTCGGAAGCACACTCTAGCCGACCGTTGTCATGACTGGCGATCATCTCTAGTTTTTTCACGACCGTTCGCGACTCCTTTTTTTTGAACAAATAACAATAACAGGTATTGTTGAGGGCATTCCTTTCAAAAAACAGCTTGGAGAGAATTATCCTGAAAGAATGCTTGAAATAACAAAGAAAAGGCTTCGAAAAATGCTCATTGAGGTCCCCCCCCCCCCGCCAAAGCGAAGTCGTTGCAACGAAGCTCAAATGAGGAATGTGCTTTGTTTTGGTCAAATACAAAAAATGGTGTTTTTTGCACCATTGCTTGTAGTGTTGTAGGAAGATGTTTGGTATTAGAAGATGGAAATCGAGATCTCTGGACATCTCTATATATAAAAATGAATGTCTGTATGTATGTGTGTGTATGTGTGTATGTATGTAACGAATAGAAATCGCGGAGAATTAACCGATCGGGACCAAACTTTGCACACATATACAACTCGGTCCGACGGAGGTTTTAGGCTACTTTAGGTTATCGATTGATTTCTCGATTTATCGATTTTATTGATTTTTCGCAATTTTCGCCCACGGTTCGGGGAGGACATGCCTACTGGGGTTATCGAATGCGCTGAACACGAATATGACAACCATTTTGCATCAAGTATTGATTTATCGATTTTATTGATTTTTCGGCATTTTCGCCCACGGGTCGGGGAGGACATGTCTACTGGGGTTATCCAATACGCTGAACACGAATATGACAATCATTTTGCACCAAGTATTGATTTATCGATTTTATTGAATTTTCGCCATTTTTGCCCACGGGTCGTGGAAGACATGTCTACTGGGGTTCCCTTTGCTTAGTGATAGGTAAGGACACGTCCACTGGGGTTCTCTTACACTTTGAACGTAAATATGACAAGGAAAGTTCAGGAGAATTCACCTAACAAAGAACCTCACCTGCTCTATGGCAAGAGTGGGTTACTTGGGCTGATCACAAGAATAATGAGTACTTTGAGGAACTAATTGGATTCAACAATTTCTATCATCAGCGTTAAATAGCCGAGAGAAATGAAACACCCGAGCAAAGCCGGGCACAGCGTCTAGT